>JAOWBW010000271.1:0-533139 GCA_026119855.1 Campanula takesimana | reverse complement strand
CTAGGAATCACAAGACTAAAACAAATAGAAAATCAAACCCCAAGATCCACACTCAAACCAACTACCCAAAGCCCATTCCAGATCAGCAAGTCTGGTTCTGGTTTTGTTACTGGTTCGGTTGGACCTCTCGAAATTCCAAATTCCAATTTTAACCAAAATTAGAACAGAATCAGTGAACTGTGCGGCCGCCCAAAATCTCCTGTGCGGTCGCCCAAACATGTGCGGCCGCCCAGGGAGATTTGTGCGGTCGCCCAAACGCATCAGAAGGAATTTTGAAGTTCGAAAATTTGTCTCAAAATTGTCTTTTCCCCGATTATTAAGACCATGATCCAATCAGAATTAATAATCAAACAATTCAGAATCCATCATAATATTTATTGCGATTGAATCGTGCGATTAAAGTTGTAAAACAATAAACCACATAAAATCACATAACACATAAACATCATATAATCCAATATTCATATCATGCTTGGCACATAAACAATTTATACACACAACATGATCTAGTATTGAAATAATCAACATGAACGGGGCTCTGATACCACTGTTGGGTTTCGTAATCACATGCGCAGCGGAATTAAGCATTTAAAATTTAATGAAGCCCAAAACCCATAGATCCATTCATATGATTAAGTCAAATACAACAATGTGAATACTAGAATACTAACCCTTGATGCCTTTGATTTTGCAACCTTGAATTCGATGGAGGCTTGAAATCTTGATCACGAACAAAGCAAGAATCACGAACTATGAAGATGATAAGTTTCACCCTCTAGCGGTATCCACACCACGAACGAATATCAAGAACACTTGATCTTGGTTGCTAGACCAAATTATGAAACACGTTTTCATAATTAATATAAACTATATGGAATTTTCTTTGTGTATAATTTTGTTCTTCAATCTAGGATTTCTTAGAACAAAATAAACTCTCTCAAACTCTTTGGAGACTTGCACAAAAGCTTAGGTTCTGTTCTTGGCCGAATTTTGATGTTTATATACAAGTTAGACCTATTCCAAATAGGAAACTTGTGTCTAAACCCGTCCAAAATTCCTTTCCGAATCAAATTAGGAATCTGTCCCCGACAGTACTGTGCGGGCCGCCCAAACTGAGGTGTGCGGCCGCCCAATTTCTTGTGCGGTCGCCCAGCCCATTTGGGCGGTCGCCCAAAGGCCCAAAAAAAATCCAATTTTTTCCAAATTTCCAATATAGTCCTTATTTAGGATTCGTTCTATTGTGTGTGACCCTCTAGGATTATACTAAGTTGGCAATGGGTTCAAACATGAAACCATAAGATATGATTAGGTTCTAGCAAACCGTCATACCTACCCAAATAGTATAACTAGATACAAGTTCGCATTCCTTTTTAGAACATGTCATAATCCCTTTGTCCACGATGTCATTGAACACAAGTCATGGTCAACAAGTCAACTTGTATTGTTCAATACTTTCTCGATTCCGAATATGTTGATAATCCAAATGACATTGATCCAATCAATCCATTTGAGTTTGGCCAAACATTTCACCAACATCATTCCTTCGAGGGGCCCAAGCTTGACATCTCTCCGAAGAGGGACAAATCCATTTAGCTTATTATTCTTCCCTACGTGAATCCAATCATGCCAATCATACCCTTTATAACTACCGTGTTAAGGCAGCGTTTGAATATGTCAAACATAATGTTCATCAAGTGGAAGACTATAATAACTTCATGTCTAAGGACTCAAATGACATAACTAATATGAGATTTACATATGACATCGACCATGACATAAATCTCATACCGAGGGTCATGTCCAGTACCTTGTTCCAAACAAGTACCTATAAATCTAACATGATCATCCCATGATCATTTAGCCTTTATACTAGTGTTTAACAAGCTCTAGGGACGGAGATTATTATAAGTAAACAAGAGCCATAATAATAATCTTATTATCTCTTTATCATTATGAATAAAATGATAACTTATACAACGTTTAACAAACGTGCCTAGGGCACCAACACCAACAATCTCCCACTTGCCCTAGGCCCAATTCCCTAGGTATCCAATACCCATGGACCTAACATGACCATCATGTTTAGCTTTATGGAAGTCCCATTGTTTAGCGTGTCCGCAACGTTATGATTACTTGGTACTTTGCATATATTTACGTCCCCCTTATCAACGATTTCTCGAACGATAAGAAAACGCCTAAGTATGTGTTTGGATTTAGGATGTGCCCTTGGTTCCTTTGCTTGATCAATAGCACCACTATTATCACTAATAAAGTCTATTGAATTAGCAATACTAGGAACCATCTTAAGTTCACCAATGAACTTCTTAATCCAAACAACTTCCTTTGGAGCATCTAATGCAGCAATATACTTAGATTTTAGTCGCAGAGTTAGTGACTGTACTCTTCTTGGAACCATTCCAACTTACAGCTTCACTATTATTTATAAAACTCGATTGCGATTTCTACCATTTTTGTCGGTTTGGAAGCATGCATCCGTGTATCCATATACATCGAGATCATCTTCCATCCCTCCATAGATCATAACAATTCTTTAGTCCTTCTTAAGTACTTTAAGAATTGTTTCACAGCCATCCAGTGATTCTCACCGGTTGTCGGATTAATATCTACCCGTCATGCTCCAAGCATTTAGATATATCCGGCTTAGTACTTATCATGGTATGATGGATCCAATTGCCGAAGCAAATGGCATCCCATTCATTCTTCTCATGCTCATCATTTGTCTCAGGACATTTGAGTCTTTGCATAGAAAACTCCATGTAACATTAACAACCGTCCTCTCTTAGAATTTTTCTTGCGGAATCTTCTAATGACTTTGTCAATGTATGTACTTTGGCTTAATCAATTAGCTTCTTCGATCTATCTCTATAGATCTTAATGCCAAGGACATATGCAGTTTCATCCATATTCTTTATTGCGAAACACTTTCTTAACAAAGTCTTTGCAGACTAACGTATAGGAATTTCGTTTCCAATGAGCAATATGTCATCCACATATTTAATTTAAGGAATATCACTATGCTCCCACTAATCTTCTTGTATATACAAGATTCATCTTCGTTCTTGATCAAGCCAAGCTCCATGACTTATCAAAACGGAGATCCCAACTCCAAAAGGCTTGCTTCAATTCATCCAATGAATCTTCGCAACTTTCATATCTTTTCAGAATTTTTCTTGACTATCAAAACCTTTAGGTTGTATCCAATACATCCTTAAGTGATTTCCTGTTGAGGAACGCTTGTTTTGACATTATTTTGTCAAATTTCATATTCCAAATATGAACATGTGACTATGAAAATTCTAATAAGTTTCTTGCTACCCATGTAAGTTTTTCTCCAAGAAAAGTCATTCACCTCCTTTGGTTTTTACACCTTAGGTTAGAATGATCAAGTTCCAAACTTGATTATTATACATGAATTGCCTTTTAGATTTTATGACTCCAAGTCATTAATCTAAATATGTGGAGTTGGCATTGCATCTTGATAGATGGTAAATACTTCATTCCAAATGAACTTTACCTCAACACTTTCTATTTCGAAATATCCAATATTTCTTGCAATAGATTGTGTCCTATCAATTACGCAAGTTCTTGTATATCTTTTGAACGGACTTTTCACGACTCCTTGTGAAAACTTGTTCAACTTCCATCTTCTGTTAATATATATTTTCTAGGTCTCGAACCATTCGAGATACATTTTACTCCCACTGATCCTTTTAGAGATAAACCACTTATCTAGAAAAGTATCATCATAATCAACAAACCATTTGTTTCTTATGAGTAAAATTATTATCCTCAAGTTTCCTTAGGATATCCCATGAAAGTATATTTATTAAATTTAAATGTGAGTGTGTCCCAGACAACTCCTTTCCAAAAGGTCTCAACATCTTAAACCTTTATGAAAGACAAACCGAGTTTTCTTTCACCATTTAACCCTTTCTGATGGAACTCAAATTAGTGTAGTTATAGCGGTTTGTAATACATAACCCCAAAATTAATAATGGAAGATCAATTTGACTTTATCATCTAATGAACCATATCCAATATGGTTCTTGTACTTCCACGTAGACACATCATTTAGAATGGTGTTCTTAGTGAAGTTAATCGTGAAACTATTTCACAACTTTAATGATGATTGTCAAATTCTTGGTTAAATTATTCATCATCGTGATCCAATCAGAATCTTTGAATAGTTTTACCAAGTATAATAAAAAAAAATTCTTTTAGCATTGCTTCTTAATGCACCATACACATCAAAATGTATTAGGTCAATTAAGATATTAGCGTTTTACCAATCATAGTAAAGGATGTCTTGGTCCAAGTAAATAAGATTTGCATAAATCATGTGATTCCAAATCATATGACTTAAAACTCCGTCCCATGGAATTCTAGATATGCATCTTTCATTTATTTGATCAAAACAATAATGCATAAAGAATTTTAATTATTTATGTTATAGTCTTTATTATTTTGTTCTTCAAGATTTAGGATATAAGATTTATTTATATGATAACACAATGAAGTAAATCATAATAAATAAAGCACTTTTCTTATTCCAAACAAGAAATTAATATCCTTCATTATCTTTTAACAAAATAATGTTTTCTACTTCATCAGTAAAGTCACTTTACAAGTGTTCTACGAACAATGTTGCAACCATTGCATCATTACCGTTTGTAGATAAAACTTTACTATAAGTAGTCTTTCATTTTACTAATTATTCTGGTATCCAATACCCAATAATTAAATTTAGAAAGAATAATTTATAACATAAAATTCCCAAGTGGTAGTCCCACTACCTTTCCTTTTATTGATCATCCAGAATTTTGACTACAATTCTAAATGGTCAATCCAATTGCCATTTTTACCAAATTGCATCAATTAGAGTTATTATTTTAACCATAATTATTTCTTTTAGGTTTGACAACTCTTGTGTTACCTTTCTTTTGGCACTTGGCCCTTTTCCTTATGAACCATGAGCTCTGGAGAACCATTCTCCAATATCTTCATCTTCGCAGTTTTTCAGCATGTTAATGCAACTCGAAGAAATTCTTATTCATTCTAAGCATGTTATAGTCCATCACAAAGTGATTATAACTCTTAGGCAATGAATCAAGAATAAGATCCATGGCTAGCTCCAATCCAATTGGACTCCCAAGTTTCTCAAGATACTCTACGTAGTCATTATCTTAAGCATGTGAGGTTCCACTTATTGCCCTTTACTCCTTTTGTAAGAAGTGAATGCAATAATGGTTTTATACCTCTCTTGCTTAGATTGCTCTTTGAAACATGTAACTCAACTCCACGCCTATCCAATAGGCTTCCATAAGTTCCAAACTTTGTTGGAGTTTAAGAACACATAACCGTGAGCATGCGACAACTCACATTCCTAGAATCATACTCATGATTCTTGTGATTGTCTATTCCGGCATTGGGTTCTTTAGGAATAGGCCCATCAAGAATGTACAACCCATCTTCTTGCCTTAGAACTATTCTTAGGCTCAGGATCCAATCCATGGAGTTTGTATCATTCTTTTGAAGCTTATCCTTATCAAGGATTAATCGCAATGATTTTAGTTGTCATCTACAACTTATGCAAAATTTCCAAAATTTTACAAGTACCAATCTCATTAAAGAGATAAATAATGTATTTTCCAAAAACACTCTCACTAAATTATATAACCTTCTTATACATCCAATGTATAATATAATTTAAATGGGCTAAGATCCAACTTTAACTTAATTTTGAGTACGCTTTGGCGCACCGCTCAAAACTAAATTAATTAGGTAGACAACCCTGTCAATCATATCTCATATGACTCTTAGATCTTTTCATGAGATTCTTTTGAAATTGTGCTAAGATCCAACTTTAATTTAACTTTGAGTCCACGGAGGCGGACCGCTCAAAATCAAATTAATTAGGTAGACAATTTCTTGTCAATCATATCTCATATGATTCTTAGGGATCCAATTTTGAAAGCATGTTTAATCTCATCTTTGCCTAGGCCCAAAACTGTTTTGACGCCTTATTAAGTCCAACCATTTTAAACGCATAGGAAACTCTTATTCACTCACCTTGCTCATACAAAAGTAAAATCAATGCACCTCGCTTTGGCGAGCCCACATGAAAATACCCTTGCACAAACAAGTGTTTTAATCATGGCGTGGCAAGAGGACTTAAAACTTTCTTTGAAGGTTCATTACATATAGCATTCAACACATTTATGAGCACATAAGATAAACATGTTACGCATCAAGTTTAGCCACTAAATTAATCTCCATTAATTTAAGCACAATATTTATGTGTCATTAGTTTCTCTATAATTATGAGGATGAGACCTTTTCAACTTTGGTCGTTATTTCCAAATCAAGACAACAAGAAGTGCGGTCGAACTAAGCCGTTAGGCAACCACAATCCCGCACTAATTCAAGAGACCAAGAAAGTAGTCCATGTGGCCGAAACTAAGCAATAGATGGTCTCGATGAACGTAGGCCAATTGCATTCACAATTCCACATGGATCTCCAAACTTTGAATCAAGAACTTTGTTTCTCAATTTTAGCAATTATGAACTCTTCATAATTCTAACTTCGTTTTATCTTTGAAACTTTGATTGCGATCAATTTTGGGAAACACAATCTCGATGAACGCAGATTAGCCATCCAAAACTTGAACCAATCTAGGAATCACAAGACTAAAACAAATAGGAAAATCAAACCCCAAGATCCACACTCAAACCAACTACCCAAAGCCCATTCCAGATCAGCAAGTCTGGTCTGGTTTTGTTACTGGTTCGGTTGGACCTCTCGAAAATTCCAAATTCCAATTTTAACCAAAATTAGAACAGAATCAGTGAACTGTGCGGCCGCCCAAAATCTCCTGTGCGGTCGCCCAAACATGTGCGGCCGCCCAGGGAGATTTGTGCGGTCGCCCAAACGCATCAGAAGGAATTTTGAAGTTCGAAAATTTGTCTCAAAATTGTCTTTCCCCGATTATTAAGACCATGATCCAATCAGAATTAATAATCAAACAATTCAGAATCCATCATAATATTTATTGCGATTGAATCGTGCGATTAAAGTTGTAAAACAATAAACCACATAAAATCACATAACACATAAACATCATATAATCCAATATTCATATCATGCTTGGCACATAAACAATTTATACACACAACATGATCTAGTATTGAAATAATCAACATGAACGGGGCTCTGATACCACTGTTGGGTTTCGTAATCACATGCGCAGCGGAATTAAGCATTTAAAATTTAATGAAGCCCAAAACCCATAGATCCATTCATATGATTAAGTCAAATACAACAATGTGAATACTAGAATACTAACCCTTGATGCCTTTGATTTTGCAACCTTGAATTCGATGGAGGCTTGAAATCTTGATCACGAACAAAGCAAGAATCACGAACTATGAAGATGATAAGTTTCACCCTCTAGCGGTATCCACACCACGAACGAATATCAAGAACACTTGATCTTGGTTGCTAGACCAAATTATGAAACACGTTTTCATAATTAATATAAACTATATGGAATTTTCTTTGTGTATAATTTTGTTCTTCAATCTAGGATTTCTTAGAACAAAATAAACTCTCTCAAACTCTTTGGAGACTTGCACAAAAGCTTAGGTTCTGTTCTTGGCCGAATTTTGATGTTTATATACAAGTTAGACCTATTCCAAATAGGAAACTTGTGTCTAAACCCGTCCAAAATTCCTTTCCGAATCAAATTAGGAATCTGTCCCCGACAGTACTGTGCGGCCGCCCAAACTGAGGTGTGCGGCCGCCCAATTTCTTGTGCGGTCGCCCAGCCCATTTGGGCGGTCGCCCAAAGGCCCAAAAAAAATCCAATTTTTTCCAAATTTCCAATATAGTCCTTATTTAGGATTCGTTCTATTGTGTGTGACCCTCTAGGATTATACTAAGTTGGCAATGGGTTCAAACATGAAACCATAAGATATGATTAGGTTCTAGCAAACCGTCATACCTACCCAAATAGTATAACTAGATACAAGTTCGCATTCCTTTTTAGAACATGTCATAATCCCTTTGTCCACGATGTCATTGAACACAAGTCATGGTCAACAAGTCAACTTGTATTGTTCAATACTTTCTCGATTCCGAATATGTTGATAATCCAAATGACATTGATCCAATCAATCCATTTGAGTTTGGCCAAACATTTCACCAACATCATTCCTTCGAGGGGCCCAAGCTTGACATCTCTCTGAAGAGGGACAAATCCATTTAGCTTATTATTCTTCCCTACGTGAATCCAATCATGCCAATCATACCCTTTATAACTACCGTGTTAAGGCAGCGTTTGAATATGTCAAACATAATGTTCATCAAGTGGAAGACTATAATAACTTCATGTCTAAGGACTCAAATGACATAACTAATATGAGATTTACATATGACATCGACCATGACATAAATCTCATACCGCGGGTCATGTCCAGTACCTTGTTCCAAACAAGTACCTATAAATCTAACATGATCATCCCATGATCATTTAGCCTTTATACTAGTGCTTAACAAGCTCTAGGGACGGAGATTATTATAAGTAAACAAGAGCCATAATAATAATCTTATTATCTCTTTATCATTATGAATAAAATGATAACTTATACAACGTTTAACAAACGTGCCTAGGGCACCAACACCAACACTCACAACCCAAGCAATAACCCCAAGAAAATAATGGCACACAAACAAATCACAAGAAAATAACAGAGCAAAAGACACAGAAATTGTTTTACTCAGTTCGTCAATATGTTTGACTACGTCTGGGGGCACTACCAAGCCAGGATCTTGCACTATAATATGTTATCTTGAAGTTACAATGAGTTTAGGGGCGGAACTATGCTTTAATATGCACCCAAGAATGAAAACCTAACCCTAGATGGACAAAGGAACCCGAAATTTGGCCTAAAATCCGACCCAGTTTCGACCACTCCCGACACTTGGGCGGTCGCCCACAATGCCCCTGGGCGGTCGCCCAGAAACTGCTCCTGGCGGATGAACAATCTGATTAAGTGGGCGGTCGCCCACAATGGTTCTGGGCGGTCGCCCAGACCATCAGTCCCTCCGACGAATTTCTTCCTTTTCCTCCGAAGTCTAGTACCGGTTGGTCCTCTATTCCAACATTTTTTCCCCATATGTTCGATTTTTATAATCGAGTCAATTAAATTTTGATCATAATTAACTCAATTAAACTTGACAAAAACTTGTATGAGAACACATGACCGTCTCATGGTAGACGGGTCATTTTTGACCCATGACCCACGGGTATTTTTTTTCTTTTTCATTTAGTTTACCAAAAGTAATAGTTACTATAACTAAATGTAACAATATATGTAACAGTATGTATACATAAAAGTAATACATATATACAGAAAAGTAACACTGTTTTTTTTTTTTTATGTTTTCTTCGTTTGCCAAAAGTAATACTTACTATAACTAAAATGTAACGAACGTGTTATTTATATGTAACAGTGTTTATACATAATTGTAACACATATGTATAGAAAAGTAATAATTTAACCATTTACACTTTAGAACTAAAAACACTTGTGTTAGTAACATTGTAAAAATAAGAAAGTAACAATTTTATAAACGAATATTACATTTTACTTGTATAATAGCATTGTAAAACAGTTACGTTTACTTGTATAATAGTATATCTATATGTTTTCAAATAATAAGTTACAATGGGTTCAATTTATCATGATACATGTAAATGTATTACATTATCTATAGAAATCTGTTACAATTTCATCTACTAAAGTGTTACATTTACTTGTACAAATAATTACATTCATGTATATAACGTTGTTATTTTTCAAATGTTAATTTCTTTCAAAAAATAAAATCAAAATATTCAAAAATAAAAAATATTCTTGAAAAACACTGTTACATTTCAGTATAACGATAATTACATTTAGTTATTGTTAGTGTTACACGTATTTATAGTTAGTATTACAATTGAAAGATGAGTAAATGAGCAATTTTTTTTTTTTTTTTTTTGTAAAACTGGTGTTACATTTACTTATAGACAATGTTAATTTATAAGTAATACAGTTGTTACATTTTGTTATACTAAGTATTACTTTTGGCAAACGAAAAAAATTGACAAAAAATAAAAATAAAAATTGGGCCAATGGGTCGCTGCCACGTAGCAGATTTTTGAGTGGAGCATGAGTTGGGATCCTACGCTTCGTGGAGAATGTTGTACACGGGTCATGGGTCGACCCATCTCTTCTATAAGACGGATCTAGGTGTTCTCACAAGAGACCACCTCAGATAGACTTTGATTGTAACTTTGTAAAAGTTTAGCTATTCTTATATAATTTTTAATATTTTTATTGATCCATTATCAGCAATATTATTACTAACAAATGTTAATCTTGCATAAAATAGCTAGATTTTTTATTTTTATTAAGATAACGAAAGTTGATTAAGATAGACTAAAACTTCCGTGAGACCTGCTATACCCGTCTCATCCATGAGACGGGTCGGTTTTTGACCCACCCGTCCGACCCACGAACCGGCTCCAGGACCCAGGGGTCGAACCTGCCACGTGGCAGCCTCTCATAGGCCCATTTTTTTTGTTTTTTTTTTTAATTTTTATATTTTTTTTTTTTTTTTTTTTTTTTTTTTCGGTTTGTCACAAGTAATAGTTACTATAACATAATGTAATGACTGTATACATATAAAGTAACAGTTTGTATACATAAAAGTAATACATATATATAGAAAAGTAACAGTGTTTTTTTTTTTTTTTTTTTTTTTTTATGTTTTCTTCGTTTGCCAAAAGTAATACTTATTACAACTAAAATGCAACGAACGTATTACTTATATGTAATAATGTTTATACATAATTGTAACACGTATGTATAGAAAAACTAATAATTCAACCATTTACATTTTTAGAGCTAAAAACACTTGATTAGTGTTACATGTAAAAGTATTACATTATCTATAGAAATATGTTATAATTTCTTTTATTAAAGTGTTACATTTACTTGTACAAACACTTACATTCATATATATGAGTTTGTTACTTTTCAAATGTTACTCTCTTTCAAAAAATTAAATCAAAATACACAATATTTTACAATTTTGCAAAAACATTATTACATTTCAGTATAAATGATAGTTACATTTAGATATTGTTTGGGTTACATGTAATTATAGCTAGTATTACATTTGAAAAAATGGGTAAAATGAGCTTTTGTTTGTGTAAAACAGGTGTTACGTTTACTTATGAACAATATTACTTTATAAGTATTCAGTCATTACATTAAGTTATGATAACTATTACTTTTGGTCAACGGCTGAAAAGCCGAAAAAATAATATAAAAACAAAAAAAAAAGACAAAAAAACAAAAAAAATTGACCTCTGGGAGGCTGCCACGTGGCGGGTCATGCCCATGGGTCATGGGGCGACCCGTCTCATACATGAGACGGATCCCCTTGTTCTCATGGGAGACCACCTCATTAAGATAACCATTTATGTAGTGGGACAATCTTTTCTCGTAGGAGTATTATGGAGTAGGAGTATTATGGAGTGAGTAGGTTTTGGGGAAACCAGTTTATTTGTAAATTATAAAAAGTCCACTTTTTAATATTAGTATTACCTTAAACCCTAAAACTTAAACCTTATAAAAACAGGTCTTTTTATAATTTAAACCTTAAACCCTAAAACTTAAACCCTATAAAAACATGTATTTTTATAATTTATGGAGGAACTAGTTTCCCCCAATTTTTTTTGTTACGGAGTAGCATACAAATATACAATCATAACTTTTGAACATTTGAGAATTAATTTTGTTTCGAAATTGAGTACGAGGGTATCAGACCATCTCCATGGTTTGGTCATTGGTGAAAAAATTTGCACTAGTTTCATCAAATATTTATCAACATGTTCAACCATCATACTTCAAATGTTGCACTAGAAAGAACATATTCTTATAATATTTTTTATCATTTCATTTTATTTAATGTGTTTTCTATTAATTGGTACATTATTATTTGTAATTTAGTGATTACATTAGACAACAAAAATAAATTTTGTTTAAAATGAAAAAAAATTAAAATATAAGCAAATTATAATAATACAAAAAATATTAAAGTTAAATAATACTTTTTATCATAAAATTAAATAACTTATTAACTTCAAATATAAAATCCGAGCTACTCCCTCCGTCCCACCCAAGCTGAATGTCTAATTTTTTAAAAATGTATTCTTAATTAATTTACAATAATTTTGAATTAAAAAAATATTTATTTTAAGATTAAGATAGTAATTATTTTATTAATATTGTATTTGTACAAGTAATATATGGTGCTACCTTACTTGGAAAACCTTAGAGATTGATAATTAAGCCATCACCAGCAAAAGCTGGAGTTGAATCTCCAAAGTTTTTAGAGCGAATACAAGGTAATATATGTGGACCGATTGATCCACCGTGTGGACCATTTAGATATTTTATGGTTTTAGTAGATGCATCTACTAAATGGTCATACATAAGTTTATTATCAACTCGCAACCTGGCGTTTGCGAGAAATTCGATTACGATCACAATTTTCAGATTATGTGATCAAGACAATTAGCCTTGATAATACTGGTGAATTTACATCAGAGGCTTTTAATAACTATTGTACATCTATTGGAATAGATGTTGAACCTCTAGTTGCTTATGTTCACACACTAAATGGTTTAGTTGAAGCATTTATTAAACGAATTCAGTTAATAGCTAAACCATTGCTTATGAGAGCAAAGCTACCTGTCGTAGCTTGGGGACATGCTGTTTTTACATGCAGCAGCACTTATACGCATCATGCCATCGAGTTATCATAAGTTCTCCCCATTAGAATTGACTTATGGTCAGGAGCCAAATATTTCCCTTTTTATCAGATTTTCAATTCTATAGTTGATATCTAGTTGTCTTAGTTTGATTTCATCAATAAAATTTCATTTATTTTATTTACATCAAGCTTTGATTATAGTGCACAACACATTCTTAGCTTATTCACAATGCCGAGATTACCTAACGAAGTCGATGAGCACACTTAAAGCATGACTTCTAAAGCCTAGTTTCAATAACTAGCATCCTAACGAAGTCGATGAGCATACTTAAAGCATGACTTCTAAAGCCTTGTTTCAATAACTAGCACCTTAACGAAGTTGACGAGCACACTTACGCATAACTTCTAAAGCCTAGTTCTAACTAGCACATACGACGACTTGAGCTGGTCCTAACGGTTAGATTCAAAATTGGGTAAGCAAACTCCCGACGATTTGAAACTAATCTCAAAAGCCAGCACTCGCGAGCTCCTAACGCTCGTCACGGCCATAGCGGTGAACGACCACGTCCTATAAACAGCCTTAACCGGCTAAACATCGTCCACTTTAAACAGCGTTAAGACGTCTCAAACCAAGATAGAACAACGTTAATAAAGGACGAGATAATGCTTAACTTTAAAGAAGACCAGGGATAACATACATCTCAAACCGAGGAAAGCAAATCCCTATAAATAACCAAGTGTTTAGACTCCCCCAAATACTATGGGCTGAGTCGTGGGAATGCTTGAGACGAACAAAGTGTTTAGATAACTCTGGGCCGAGTTGAATAAATACAGGGATTACAAAAAAAAAAAAAGAAATTGTTTCAAACGGCCTCACTGGCCTTGCACAAAGAAAATCAATCCAGCCCAGCTTCACGATCAGCCTCGGCCTGTTCCAAAAGCTTCTCAAAGTTGTTGGGGTCCAACGCCGGTGGGTCCCAAACAGGTCTGTTGGCCACTCTATCTTTGGCCTTGATGATCCTGGGAGCACCCTCCGAAAACGGAACCATGGAGTGAGCCGCCCTCGCCTCCACACTATAAGCATCTTGTTGGAAGAGACGGGCGCATTTCTCCAACGAGACGTCAACCTCCGGGTCGATGTAGAGGAGGCGAGTTAGGTTAGACCATGCGTCGTTATACACTGTGCCGACGCGATCGCTCAAATCTTCCCTAAACTGGGGCCCCCTCTTATACGCTTCAACAGCAGCCTTCTCTCTCTCCACCACACTTTCTTCTAAACGTGTATACTTGTCCTCCAGTAAGGCAAGCTTTTCTTCAACTGTGGCCTTCTCTCCAGCAATCATCTCAGCCTTCCTCTTCTCTTCTTCAACATCAGCCTGAGAGGTTAGCAAGGAATCCTTCAATCTTACCACCTCGGCTTGGGAAGCACGGTACAGCTCATCAAGGGAAGCCTTGTCTTTCTCCAAGGCCGTCTCCTTTTCAATCAGATCATTGTTGGCATCTCTGAGCTTCACGACCTCGGCTTCGGTGCTCCTCAAAAGTTCATAGGCCTGTCGGTACATAGCATAGTCCTGTTGGGCAAGGGAGGCAAACTGCAAGCAGAGGGAAAGATTAAACAAACAAGCAGGGTGAAAAGGAAAACAGAACAAGACCGAGATAATGGGAACGTTACCTCGCTAAGGATTAAACCCTTGCGGTTCAGAAGCTGGAGGGAAGTAGGTTCTCGAAGACTAGCTGCTCAAGAGTTTCGACATTCATGGCCCGTCTGACGACCGCGCCCCCCTTCTTCAAGCTCGGACCGGAACGAACCGAGACATCTAGTCCGGATAAGACAGGGGCTCCGCCATGTTGTTCCAACCAATTCCTAACCTCCTCATCCGGTGAAACTGAGGCAGAGGCTGACGCTTGAGTAGGCAGAGGGGTTCCTTTCAAAGGTTGATCCGGTGCTTCCCTAGGTTCCACCCTTGCTCTCTTCGAACGACGAAGAGTATTGTCCTGGTCCACCTCAACACCCACATCGGTATTTTGATCTTGGCCTTGGCTTGACGTCTGGTCGTCAGGAACATTCTTCTCGGACTCAGGAGCTATTTGATCAGTGTTCATACTCGTCCCTTCGACGACCCGATCTGTCATGGGCACTGCAGAATCATCTTTGTTTTGCAACAAGAGTTTCCTATTATCCATATCGTGATGGCGTTTTTCCAAGCCGGCCAACCGAGATCTTTGTTTCTTGGCCCTCGCTGCCGCAACGGGATCAACATAAGTGGAGTCGATCTCATCAGCCTGCTCCATAGTAAGATCTGCACGAAAAGATAAGCGTCAAAATGGGACGAGATAAAAGGATAAATTCATGTTAAAAGTTCTAGGAATTACAGCCTATTGTGTCGACGGCCTTAAGACAGATGTCGTTCTGCTCCTGGCAACGGGTACATTCATGATGAAAGATAAAGTTGGGATGGACAATCCAGTCCGGAAATCTATTCCCCTTCTTGACGATGACTTTGGGGATAATGCCATTAAGGGGGCCCGCCATCAGCCCGGCCTGAACGTAGTAGCGGGGATCCCTCTCCAATTCACCCCAGTCAAGGGTACCGAGATTGGCAAACTCCTCTAGCTTTGCAATTAGGCCATCACTCCATAATGGTCTGTGAACCTCTTCGGGACGACAAGGACCGAGTTCGGGAAGAGTGAACTCCCAACCATTACGAGATTCAACCCCAATTACGTGTTTGTTCCACCCCGACACTTTGCTGACGGTGGTAGAGATGGGGGAGATAATTTTGGGTTTAGCCGGGTCAGACTTGATGCTTATAGTCCTAGACGTCTTATTATAGCTCACATTGAAGAAATGATCAAAGGCGGACATGCAAGGTTCGAAATTAAGACTACGACACAACACTATGAAGCTGATCAAATATCTGACGGCATTGGCACCAATGTGGGCCGGAAAAATTCCCCACGCCTCCAAGAACTCATTGATAAAGGGGTCAAGAGGAAGTCTTAACCCTAGTTGAAACTGTTTGTAAAAGAAACAAACGACGGCTATATTGTAGTAGAAGTTCTGGATTTTTTCTTCTGAATCCAAGGGAACGACCTTGCTATAATGCAAGCAATACTCCTCACGATCTATCCCATACCGAGAATACAACACCTCAAGCATCTCCTTGCCCGGCTTGGGATGTTTGTTCCCGGCTGGCCCCGACTTTCCTTTACCCTTAGTTTTGGCTCCTCGTCCCTGCCTGACGTCGCTTGAGTCAAACCGATCCACAATTCTCTCAGAGGTACTTTCCCCGGCCATACCTGTAGAAGAAACAGAGGGTTTAGACTCATCGAGAAGCCTTGTAGAGGCCTTTTTCCCCCCGAATCGACTACTGGGGCCGAGGAGGTTGCACTCATATGACGAGATCGAAACAAGGATTTATCTTTTACATAAAACAGGTAAATATGATCAAGGACCTCACTCAAGCTATCAAGAACGACCATGTCGGCATCCTCGTTTGCCCTAACACTCGTCACGTAAAGACCATAAGGATACCTAAGGTCTTCTCTCGGCGACCCATTTGAATACAATATCTCTCCTACGGCAAGTAAAGACAACAGCCCCCAAAACCCGTTCGATTTAACATAAATCCTATTGTTTCTTTGATAAAAACCATACACAGGTTTAACATCAGAAATGGATAGGTCCGACATTGGGGGAAAATAAAGGTCCGTTTCTTGGTCAGCAAAAACAACTAAATCCAGCGAAGAATGATGTGAATGCTCAGGGAATTGGTCGGAGCCCTAGAAATTGACAAAGGGACAAAGGGAAGGAAAGCGAGAAAATACCTTGGAAATGGAAAAGGATCGGACGAAATTAGTCGGAAAGTTGCTCTGAGCACTTTGAGCGGAATAGATCGATGGAAAAGCTCAGCACCAGTTGGAAATGTAGGCCAGTGATATGGAAAGCTCTGGGACTTTCCCTTTTTGAAATTCGAAAAAGTAAAACAGGGAGTGAAAATTTGAATTTATATTCCGGGTAGAGCGGGTCGGATCCGAATCTAACCCGACCGTATCCTTGTACCCACGGGTTGGCACGTTTCCCACTAAACCCCATCATTATTCCTAATTAATGGGACACGTTTTTCAAGGTAAATGTCCCATCACTGACGTGCGTCGTACGAAGGGAAGGATAAACGATTGAACTAACCGTCGTTTGAAAAACACGAACAGACTGCCAATGCTAGATCGACACGTGGCAAGCCGAGACCTACAGCAGGAATGCCAGTCGGCTTCAAAAGTCAAACATTTTGGACGCCTGGATCGACATTGAAGGGTCCAGCACATAGGCATAACCGACATCACAGCTATGGACCGACATCCTTAATAGTATCAAAGAATGAGACGAGACCGAGATGAGAAAAGGTCAGGGGAAGGTCGATGTCGGGCGGTGATTGAAGTTATGGTTGAACGGCAGATGCAAATGCCTTCCATGCCGACATATCAACTAAGATCAGATGATCAGCATTACTTTATAAGCTACATCATGAAAAAGGTAGTGGCAATGAAAAAATTCAAGGTCATGCAAAATGCAAGGAGTTCAAGCTATGAAGTCAAATCAAAATCGAACTAGAAGTCAACAAAGGATTCATAACTTGGTTACAAGTCAATATATGGCAATGGAATAAACTGATCGTGAACGAAGCAGATAAATACCAAGTGCATTAATACAAAAATAAACAAAAGGACCCCCACAACCGGCCGGGGGCCTGACCCGAGCAAAAACCAAAAAGAAAAACTAGTTGTTCATAATGGCTAGGTAATCAAGAGAGATCATAATCTTGGTTTAGATCATCTTCGTCATCTTCCTCCCATTCAATGTCTCCATCGTACCCATATTCATCAATAATAATGGGTTCTGGATCATCTTCGCTTTCCTCATCTTCATCATCATCCTCGCCTCCATCCTTTGACTCTTCTGCAACGGAGCCATCGTCGGAAAATTCATCAACGGGGTCAGGTTCTTTAAATTCGCCGTTACTGTCGGATGGCGAATCCTCCTCCGGGAAAGATGATCGACAAGAAGGATATATGGAACCATCACTACTTGAGAAATCATGACTCTCAGCTTGGTTTTCTGAAGATGTATAAACTTCCTCCGGGAAGGCATCATCATACGTTCTTTTTGGGGCCATCTTGAGGATTCTTGAAAGAAAAAAAATAAAAGAGCTCACGGACAGCGAATTTCAAGGGGCAATAGCTTATGTATATATATCCCCAGAATATAAAGGGGTGAAGTATTTATACCCCTCATAATGATGGCGCAATTAATGAAGTATTCCTTTTCCAAGAAGAACAATGATTTCACCTGTAAGAAAATCAGCATGACGTCAGGAAATCTAAATCCTTGGGGATATTGGTTGCTGGCTGTCAATTCAGAGTAAATGAAGTGGCAGAGCAAGTACAAAAGCAGTTCCTACTCGGCATGCCGAGATAGAAACTCGGGGGTCACTGAACGACATAAACCGACTCGGTTAAATGGGACCCATAAACTCTGGGCTCATACACCATAAGGCCCATCCAATAAGGCCCATCTTCTCATATACCGAAGTCACTTGGGCCAGACAGACAGACCTTGCCCAGGCCGGGTCCGAGAAGCTCAAATCCTTGGCCGACTTCCATGACAGGCCGAGATAGAGGACGGGACAACTTACACCATACGCCTCCCATTATCATTGGGAGTCTGTTCATAAAGTTATACTATAACTCTAAAACTAAGAGTCCTTATCCGAACCAGGATAACTCTCCTATCAGATAACAGGACTTAATCCATCCTTATCAGGAGTCTATCTCCAGGGAATATGAGTCCTACATCAAACACGGGTATCCTAGCTTCTATGACAAGCTGGGACTCATTCACCCACGCCTATAAAAACAGGTCCTCACAACAGGAAAAAGGGTAATGAACTTTTGGCTCTAATCTGGTCAATTGATTTTCTCTATTTCTAATCACCCAAATCCTTATTCTTACACCGGAGGGCCTTCGCCGGTGAAGCCCCGGTGTAGTTTATGTTTGTTTCATGTGTGCAGATCCGGCCATCAAGAACTGTCGCTGGGATTATCCGAACCGCTAGACGAAGGCTGATCCAACCATATTTTGGCGTCATCAGATGTATTTACTTATACAGTAGCAACTGAGATTATATGTGGCGATGATATTGAACCTCGTTCCGTAAATGAGTGTAAATAAAGAATTGATTGGCCTAAATGAGAGAAAGCAATCCAGTCAAAGTTCGATTCCTTAAAGAAAAGAGGAGTGTTTGGACCAGTAGTTCCTACACCTCTTAGGGTTATACCCGTGGGATATAAATGGGTATTTACGAGAAAAATGAATGAGATAAATAAGATTACGAGATATAAAGCTCGCCTTGTGGTACAAGGTTTCTCTCAACGGCTTGGGATTGACTTTGATAAAATATACTCTCACGTTATGGAAGTTATTAGATTCTGATATTTTGTCAGATAATGATCCAGCAGATCATAAGTCAAGACAACTGTGGTGACTGATTCACGAAGTCACTACCTAAAGCCACTTTTGAGAAGTATATGAAAACAATTGGCTTACGCAGATTGTTAGAGCTTCCACCCTTGTAGTTTTCAGGGGGAGTATCCAGAAGATACTCGGATTTCATTGTACTCTTTTTCCTTCGCGCGGGGTTATTTTTCCCACCGGGTTTTGTTACCCTCCAAAGTTTTAACGAGGCAATGAGCGTTTATTGAAAAGATTGTGAGTTGTACTCTTTTCCTTCGAGATTATTTCTCCAAAGGGTTTTTGCTCGAAAGGTTTTTAATGAGGAAACACGTACGACACAATTATCATTCAAAAGGAATCTCCAAGGAGGGGTAGGCGACTAAGAGATCGCGAGTAATGTTTTGTTCAAGAGGAGCATCATGAAGCTAAGAAATCGTGTACTCTTTTTTCTTCACTAGAGTTTTTATCCCACAAGGTTTTTCTCTAGTAAGGTTTTAATGAGGCATGCTACTAGATGCGGACATCCAAGGGGGAGTGTTATAATATATTATTATGTGGATGTCCTTTGAACAAGAACTGTACAAGAGAAGCTTTGCAAGATTATCTTTCGCGAAGCTTACTAAGGAAGCTTTGTAAATATCTTCAGTGAAGCTTACTAAGGAAGCCTTACTAAAGGATAGTGTTTATCCTTATGGAAGCTTATAGATGAAGCCAATTTCCACCTATAAATAGTAGGCTCTAGTTTTCATTTCAATAGACTCAGAAGTTCTTAACTTCTATCTTTCTCTCTTGTACACTCTCTCTATAATAGTCTTGAAATAAAATATTATCTATTGAGATTATGATCTTGATTCTCCAGTTTTATAACAATTCACTAATTAAGCATCATATAGGTAGAGTAACGCATATGTCTTCCACCTCACTCAAGCTTTGGCCTTTATCAAGAAAGTAAATTATAGAACAATTTTTATAAAAAATCCTAATTAATTTAGTATATTATACTCCATCTTTAAATGGATATCAAATTTTCAATTATGCTTAAAATAAATGTTCAACTTTTAAGATTTTTATTTTGGCCAATTTTCGACTATTGGACAAATATAAAGGAGTAGGTTACAATGGTATAAAGAACTTTGAAATTCAAGATGTATGAACAAAGGATTTAACAAGGAAAGCCCTTGAACAACTTGTTCGCCGGCATAAAACCTCGAATGATGGATTTTATTAAGCTTTTATGGAGGTACAATGAATGACTGGAGAATACAGAGAGAAAGAGAGTATGAGACGTGAGTGTAAAGTGTGTTGTGTACATTACATAAATCGTGTTAGCTATTTAAACTAAGAAGAATTGGCGTAAACTAATCCTCATGGCCTAAGATCTCGGGAAGTTTGTTGCAAGTCTATCCAATGCCGTTGCTGAGAGTCACCCTTTGACTGGGTCTTTTGTTAGGTCACGTTCTTTTTGATTGGGCTCCACGATCTCTGTGATTGTTACCTAAAAAATAGGAGCATTTATACCTGCATAATAAACGTGCATGTTTAACCAAGTTGTTAGCATCAAGATGCAGGATGTTGGAACAGGCTGATGGTTTTAAGCAAAAAATAGGATCTGTTAACTGTGTTCAAGTCGTCGGCTCAGGTTATCACGTTAGGATGTAAAGTCAACATGTAAAAAGTCAACATGTAAAGTCAACATGTTGAGTCAACATGTAGAGTCAAGATGTAAGATGTAACTTCAGGATGTCAACTCAGGACGTCAGGATGTAGACTCAAGTCGTTATTTCCAGGATGTAGATATAGTGCTGTGAGATTTTTCACCCCAAACAATTGCCCCCAAATTTTTTGAATTGAGTGAACATAGAAATTCAAGAAATTTCCATAACAGTTGATGTAGGTAATGTAAGCTCCAAGATGCAATTGATCCTGCAAAAATCAAAGAGAAATACAAAGAATAGGATATTTTGGTGATTGTCTTAAAGACAAATTTTATTTGTTTGCAATGTCTGTTTGGGCATGTTAGGTTGCAATTTTTTTTTTTGAACCATGTCTTGTGATAGCATGGTTAAAACTTATGGATGTTTCCCGTTTTAGGATCAGTGTGTTTGATCATTTTTGGTATTTTGATAATAGAGTGGTCGTACGGTTAGGATTCTAAGGGTAACATGTTGATGTTACAACTTAGAATAATTTTGGAACAATTGAATAGTAGCGATGTAAAGAATGGTTGGTAACATGTTGATGTTACAAGTTGGGAATCATTGAAAAGATGAAAAGATGATTATCTTTTAAACCATGTGTTCGTTTGGTAACATGTATATGCTACAACCAGTGATTTCAACTTGAGTTCATAATTTTAGCCAAGTGCAAGAAGGTAATCAATATGTACATGACACATTGGCCCACCTACAACTTAACTAAAACATGAAAATCGTGTGCACGGGCGAAGGTGTAGAAACCTTAAACACATGAGAAAGGTGTAAAACCTTTAAACCTTTGAAAGGTGTAAAACCTTATACCTTGGATGGAATTGTACTTTGATTTTTCCTGTTGGACATGAATTCTGACTCATGTGAACATCTTCGAATACTTGGATCAGCATGTAACATCTCTAATCAACATGTAACATCTGGAAAACTTGGATCAACATGTAAACATCTTGACCTGAATAGAGACTTTGAGTTTCCTCGCAAAGCAGAAACATGTTAGGGTTGGGTGTTAGCTTGGCTAACACCCCTCCGATGCTTAAGTCAGTCGATGTTTGATGAAGATAAATCAAATTGAAACAACATAATTGAAATAAAGCAATATAAATGCATACCTGATTTTCTGAATTAAGTTGACAAGCTATAACTTACATGAAGTACAACTTGAGATGCGCTGCATTCTAACTTCTAGGAATTCTGGTACCATCTATAGTTGACATCCAGCATGCCCCCTTTCCAACCTATTGATTAATAATCCTGCATGAGCCTATCTTCTTCCAACCTGATGAATCTAGATGCTCTGGTTCTGATTTCATCCAGCCTCTTGCATGGTGTCATGACTAAATCATCATAATATGGCGAGTCCTTCTTAAGTCCCATCCTGAAGGCATCAATTGTTGTAGCAGTGTCCAAGTTGGGGATATCTACTGCTTCTCTGTTGATCCTGCTCAGGTAATCCTTAAGAAGTTCATCAGGTTGCTGGACTACCCTGTAAAGATCACTTGTCAGCTTCTCAAACATCCTGTTGCATGAAAACTGATTAGTAAACATGTTGATTAGTTGAGCATATGATCCGATAGAACCCAAAGGCTGGTTGATTAGCCATCTCAAAGCTGCCCCTGTAAGAGTTGAACCAAAACCCCTACAAAAGCAAGCTTCCTTGTACTGGGGTGGAATATGGACTACATCCATCTTCTCCTGATATAATGCAACATGCTCTGCTGGATCAGTTGTCCCATCATACGGCTTCATGTAGGGTGGACTGAACTTCTTTGGTATGACCACGTTGGCTATGGCTGGAGTGAAGCGAGACTCATTGAAGCAGGTTGGAGTAGCCTGGTTGTGGGGTAGAGTCAATCCTGGCACGCTCATGACCAATTCTTTCAGTTCCTGTATTTGTCGGCCAAGCAGACTACCTGCATCATTGTTAGCTGCAGAAAAATGATAATTATTAAAATGATTGAAATCAGATTGAGGGTTAAAACTCCCTGTTGCCACTGTTGTAGGGGTCAGGAATGTTGTCGTAGTTGGAGTGACAGTGTCATGATTGACAATTGTGCTATTGGTCATGCTGGTTGCCGGCGTAATTCCACCAAATCCAGATGATCCAGCAATGTCACCCTCAAAAGCAATCCTTCTAGGTTGATATGGAGAGTACAGGTTGGAAGGCGCATTTGGGACAAAAACTGAAAAATGCTAGGCAAGTTGGGTTGCTGTCCCGCCGGCGTTCCACCCCGAATAGAAGTCACTTCATGCTGCAACCTGGCCACTTGATTCATTAGCATGGTAGAGGTATCATTCTGGACTTGGACCTAGTTTCTCACTTCACGTAGCATTGCAGTCAAGTTGGAGGCGATATCCAAAAGGATTTCAGGTGCCCCCATTGCTGATCTGCCCCCACTTGCGACTGAAATTCCAGATATAATCTGATCGGTTGTTGGATTGCTCATCTTGAATCTCTTAACAATCTAAAAGACCAAAGTTCCCACAGACGGCGCCAAATTGTTTTGGCCAATTTTCGACTATTGGACAAATATAAAGGAGTAGGTTACAATGGAATAAAGAACTTTGAAATTCAAGATGTATGAACAAAGGATTTAACGAGGAAAGCCCTTGAACAACTTGTTCGCCGGCATAAAACCTCGAATGATGGATTTTATTAAGCTTTTATGGAGGTACAATCAATGACTGGAGAATACAGAGAGAAAGAGAGTATGAGACGTGAGTGTAAAGTGTGTTGTGTGCGTTACATAAATCGTGTTAGCTATTTAAACTAAGAAGAATTGGCGTAAACTAATCCTCATGGCCTAAGATCTCAGGAAGTTTGTTGCAAGTCTATCCAATGTCGTTGCTGAGAGTCACCCTTTGACTGGGTCTTTTGTTAGGTCACGTTCCTTTTGATTGGGCTCCACGATCTGTGTGATTGTTACCTAAAAAATAGGAGCATTTATACCTGCATAATAAACGTGCATGTATAACCAAGTTGTTAGCATCAAGATGCAGGATGTTGGAACAGGCTGATGGCTTTAAGCAAAAAATAGGATCTGTTAACTGTGTTCAAGTCGTCGGCTCAGGTTGTCACGTTAGGATGTAAAGTCAACATGTAAAAAGTCAACATGTAGAGTCAAGATGTAAGATGTAACTTCAGGATGTCAACTCAGGATGTCAGGATGTAGACTCAAGTCGTTATTTCCAGGATGTAGATATAGTGCTGTGAGATTTTTCACCCCAAACAATTTTCATACTCAAATACACAATATTTAAGAAGTCAAATGTTTAGGAAGTCGATAGTAGTGAACCAGTGATATTTATTTATGCACATTCACTATTGAATTTTATTAAAATCCGTTCTTTCACATCGTCAAATTAAATATTTATTTAAAGATGATGAGAGTAATATATGATCTTTATTTATTTATTTATAAATAACTCAATTTTAAAGATAATGTAATAATGAATTAAAGCTAATCATAAACAAATGAATACTCATGTAAAAAAACTAGTCCATCTCCCAAAGAACAAAAACGAGAGAAGAGAAAAGAAAAGAAGAAAGGCAAGCCCAACTCATACTCCTTCGTCTCACTCGAATTAAAACAAATTTCTATTTTGGGTGTCTCATTCAAATTAGGACAATCCAAAAATAGAAGTGTTTTATTTAATGAGACCCAAATTCACACTCACAACAACTTTCCACTCATTATTCTTTACCCCACTTTCTCTCCTACTCCACTTTTCATACTCACAACACCTACTCCACTAACATTTTTTTCTTAATCCCCGTGCCCAACCCAAATATCATAATTCGGATGGGACGGAGGGAGTGTGTAAATGAGCTGGCCAGCGGTCATATACTTTACTAAATGTGGGCATTAAAACATACTCCCTCCTTACCATAATTATATAAACAAAATAAGTTGTGCACGAAAATTAAGGGATGAATAGTAGTGGTTAGTTGTTGTGAGTGTGAAAAGTGAAGTTAGAGAGAGAAAGTGGTGTAAAGAATAGTAGGTTAATGAGTAAGTCTCTTGTAAAACGCGTTTTACACTAGGCTTAGTGTAAAACGTGTTTTATTAATAACGGCAAGTAGGGTTTAAGAGACGCGGTGGCATAAGTGTAAATATTTGAAACTTATGAAATCCCAGGAGGCATATTTTAAAACTGCAGGAGGCATATTATGAAACTGAAGGAGGCATATTTTTGAACTCCACATCAGACACTTTGTAAAACTATAACAGACATTTTTTTCAAAGAGGCACTTCTAAATTTTAAAGCAAGCATGTTTTAAAACTGGAGGAGGCATATTTTCATACTGCAGGAGGCACATTTTTAAACTGGAGCAGGCATTTGTTTTCTTTAAAAAAACAATGTTAAAAGTTCAAAAAAATCTCAGGAGGCATGTTTTGAAACTAGAGGAGGCATGTTTTGAAACTGCAGGAGGCACATTTTTTAACTAGAGCAGACACTTATTTTTTCTCAAAAAGGCACTGTTAAAAGTTCAAAAAAAGTGTCTCCTCTAGAGTTAAAACATGCTTACTCTAAAAAAGTGCCTCCTCTAGAGTTAAAATATGCCTGCTGTGAAGTATTGAAAAATGTCTCCTCTTGTTTTAAAGTGTGCCTGCTGAGATTTCCATGAGTTCCACTTATTTACAAAATTGTCACCGCGTCTTTTAATCCCTCTTAAGCCGTTATTTGAAAAACACGTTTTACACATAGTTAGTGTAAAACACATTTTTTACAAGATTTTGTGTAGGTTAATTGGTGTTGTGAGTATAAAAGTAAAGTAGGAAAGAGAATGAGTGTGAGTAATAGTAAAGATTTTTTGTCATTTTAGAAAAGTGTGACTTATCAATGAGATAAAAAATAAATAAATTTGTACACATTGTTATGGGACGGAGGAATCCACGCTTAAAAATGGGCTTTATGTGCTAACCAAAAAAAAAAAAAGGGCTTTATGTGCTAACAAAATTAGCACTTGGGCCATTTAGAAAGCTGGTCAGCACAAACAAACAAGACCCTTAATCAAGAAGTCAATCACATTATACTATAGGACATGGGTGACAGTGAAAAAGGGCAATACTAACAGAAAAAAAAAAAAAAAAATCCAGTTTAAAAAAAATAAAAAAATAAAAAAATAAAAATCCAACCTGCTTCTTTACCCTTTCGCCTTTCCTGACCGTTTTAATAGCCAAACAATCAAATCAATAGCCCAGACAAGTTAACCATGATGAAAATTTGAGAGAGGATAAGTTATATGTTTGTGCATTGCTTCACAAATGATGAGATGAGAGTAAAATTCACGGTTAATTGGAAAAAGAAATCCAAATCGGGACGGATGAACCTATAATATATAGATGCGGAGTCCTACCACACACAATGAATAAGGTTATAAAGCTCCCAGAGCAGTTTTCTGTTGCTCCAAAAGCGTCAACTCTTTACGCCAATCTTCCAACTTTGCCATCTTGTCCAATTGTTCTGCTTTCATTTCCTGCCCTGTTTTCTGCTGCTGAGCTTCTGTCAGCCGAATCTGCAACCAACAATGTTAATCTTTCATTAGCCACTCTCTCTTGTTTTTAAGCGATTTTCTACCATTTCATGGACCTAAAGCCTTAAGATTAAAACTTCAGGCAGTAAAATCCGTCACATAAGACATGAAAATGTTGGTGTTGACTTGTCAACGTTTTTAAATGATGGGCATATTTGTACGTTGCATGTACACGATGGTAAAACTGTACCAAGACTTTTTCCTGACTTAGAAATGCTTTGGGACGGACCAAGATGGAAAGTGTGCCATTCATTTGGGCTCGGAGGGAGTAAGAATAGTGGCATTGAAGCCTTTATGCCCTTAAAGAAAACATAACAAGTCCTAACGCTCTCCCCTCCTCTTCATTATTTTGCCATCAAGCCAAAATTATGTTTCCTCATCTCAAGTCCATGATCGAAGTTTATTCTATATCTACTGTCAAAGAGGCTGTCCAAAAGTCATGGGTACATGAAATCTATACACGGTATCATAGCTGTGGGTGAACTTGAAAAGAGAGGGGCTGTGGAAACGGAGTTTAAGCTGAAAAGAACAATCAAGTAAAAATCCGAAGCCTACAATATTACGTTTGCACTAAAGTTGAAATGCACCACACTTGCTCAGCTCTTCTATTCCTTGTTATTCTAGCAAAACAAGATAATCTTCTAGAACCTTAGTTTCACAAGTTTCCGACATAATTATGAAAGAAGAGTAGGTGTTTTGGGGGAAACTAGTTTCACCATAAGTTATAAAAAGTCCACTTTTTAATATAGTTTCACCCTTAAAATAGTGAGTTTAAGCCTTAAAACACCGAGTTTAGGCCTTAAAACAGTGAGTTTAGGCCTTCAAACACCAAGTCCGTAGATTTAAGAACATGACTTTTTATAACTTATGGAGGAACTAGTTCCCCCAAAATTCCCTGATGAAAGAAAGCTTTGAAAAATGTTGGTTACCTTCTTTTTTAGTGCTCGAATTTTCTTATCAATATCAGGAACATGACCCCCTGTGGTAGAACACTCTGTTGAACTTGCGAGAGGGGTAGTAGTGGAAGAATTTGCAGAAACAGTGAGATCATTTATTTTGGATGCAATTGAGTCAACAGGTTCCAGTGCTTGATCATCTTCTGTAGATGAAACTTCCTTATCCTTGTCGAGGGCGGCTTGCTGCAATGTAATAAGCTACATTAGTAATATGTAAGCAGATCAAATAACATAAGAGTATGAGTAAATATAAAGCACAATTTTATATTTAGTGACTAGAAAAGGCCAAATTATTCCTAACAAGGACGATAGTTATAAATCCACAAAGTACTGCATTCCTTAGAAGGTAACCAATATTTTTCAAAGCTTTCTTTACCCCTCCACCTTCGCCCTTGACAGCAACCCACTACACTCGCCCCCTTTACACCCGCTCACCACTGTCGTCTCCACCTCACAAGGTTATAAATAGGACTTCTCCAGTAGGACCACCATTGTAGATAATGCAGACATTTGAAAAAAATGACCCTTCATTGAAAAATTCAATCTTTATTCTTTTTTAGGGCAAACTTATACTCCCTCTGTCCCGAAATAAAATGTCATAGTTGACAAGTCAATGTTTTAAAGCTTTTAATTGTGTTTCCTTGATTGCCCCCAATCCATTCATATGAGTAGAGTGACATTTCCTATGGCATTGCAATGCTTGTGCCTATTAGAATGGGTATAGGAAGATCACCAAACTTCATACCCTATTTTTAGTAACACGACATTTATTTTGGGATGAACGAAAGTAGAAAGTAGGACATTTATTCCGGGACGGAGGGAGTATTGGGTACTGGGTAGGGAGAGATTTTAAATCAGGGGAGATCTGGGTAGCATTTATCGAAGTGATTTATTTTAGAGAGAGAGAGAGAGTGTGTGTGTGTCACAATTTCTCCTTATTGGGTGATGGTGGGTGGGTGGGTGGGACGAGGTGGAGATAAGAAGATGGACCTGGGAATTGGGGAAGAGGGAGAAAAGGAGAGTTACTGAAAGTGGAGAGAAATGAAAGTGTGGTGTTTCGATTCGCCCCTAAAAATGAGTCACCTGCAATGTCACATGACTACATAACGGGATGTCGTCAGTCACAATGATCATTGATGCACACACAAAAAAAGTTCAGGCACGCATGAAAACAATTAATGAAAATTGTGACTATATCCACACAACCGCAATAACTGGGTAACCTTGGATGCAATTTTCCTATATTTTACACTCTCTCCGTCCCAGAATGTTAGTCCCTTTTTTTTCGTTGTTACTACAAACGAACTTTGAGCAATAATTAAGGCTACTTTTAATTATCCTAATGAGAATTTAAAAAAAATATTGATACACCATTACAAATACTATCAATAACCAATTTTTAAATTTACATTAAGATAATTAAAAGTAATACTCCCTCTGTCCCAGAAAGATAGTCTCATTTTGACTTTTTATGGTCAACAAAAATAAACTTTGACCAAACATTATTGTTATTGATAAATCATTTAATGATTTATCAATTACAAATTTTAAAAGGAAATTCTAAAAATTGTTATTGATAAATCATTTAATGATTTATCAATTACAAATTTTAGAATTTCACTAGAATGATTACATCGTCACCAATGGTTGATCAAAGTTCATTTATGTTGACCATAAAAAGTCAAAATGAGACTATCTTTCTGGGACAGAGGGAGTATAAGTTATTGTTCAAAGATCATTCATATAAACAATGAAAAAAGAGAGACTAACTTTCCGGGACAAAGAGAGTATTCCATAAGAGAGCAGGCTCTACTTCAGAACATTATTAACATTAATTTGTCTGAGGATACATGATACATCCAAACAATAAATCTTCTTCTATTGAAAATTTAATAGAGGAAGATTCAATATAAGCTTCGTAGGGGAGTGATAAGGTGGAGATAAAAAGGACCGCACTGTAAAAACCAGAAATTATGACATATGCCATATCTCATTCCAAGACAAGAGCAAAATAAACTCGTACATAGTGAAGAAAACTGCCAGCTTTAATCAGCCTTCTGATATGTTAAGTTACCATAAGTCAAATTTTGTTTCATAGCTTCAAAATTTTAACAACAGCAATAAACAAGTTTTAGTCTTTTAAATTTTTTGGATGTTTCTCTAACTTAACCCTGACACTAGCCTGTAGAACAGGCATCCCTTATCTCTTTCTCCTTCTATCTTTTCTTTTTCACTTTTATTTTTGCTTTGACCAGACCTACCATGCGATTGACTCAACAATTCTCCAACAGAAGTGAGCCCTGGCAATGGCAAAAGTTGAAGAAAAAAAGGGGAACGGACATAAAGAGAATCAAAAAAGAAGCAGCAGCAAGCCATGAATCTTTTTATTCTGTGAAGATCTGAGATTGGTTATGCATTTTCACCCTTAACTCGAATGAAACCTAAGAACGAAAGTCGATTGTTCATCACATTCCAAATAAAAATTCAAAAAACCCACACGTACCCCAGCACTTTCCTGTCCCTTTTTTAGTCTCCAGATCCCCTAAATTTATTGAAGAAGCAAGGTTTTGGTAGGGGATACAAATAAAACCAGCTTAAGGGTCTTTACCACATTTGATATTCTTAATGTGGCAACGGCGAGAGCAAAAGGTTAGTCGATATGAAGGATTAAAGCTAGCTTATGGTCTTTACCACATGATATATAGGTATTTCCTGAAGAGTTATCCAGCTTCCAGAAAGGTCAGAAGTGATAACTTTAAAACGAGTAAATTCAGCTAATTATATCATGTACCCTTAGCTATCTCTATTTTGTTAACCATGTGTTTACATTAGGTTAAAAAAGAATGTAATTAGCATATCAACTAGGAAAGAACTTAATTAGTATATAATCGGCTCAGATTTGTTGTACCATTATCTCGAAGAGCTTGATGCCACAGCTTATGGCCTGCATCTCTAATGCATAGTTCAATTTGGAGATTGTAGATACTACCTCCTCCGCCCGAAATGATCTTTCCACTTTTTTGTAAATATGGTTTAGTTTAGTTAAACTAACAAATATATAACACTTGTTATTGATACACCATATTAAATACTATCAATAACACTTTTTAGATGTCCAATAAGATAATTAAATTAGCCTAAAATTGTTGCTCAAAGTACCTTCGTATCGACAAAAAAAAAAATAGAAGATCAATTCAGGACGGAGGGAGTAGTATCTTGGAAGAGAGCATAGTTATCAAAAACGCGCCTAGGCTCGCGCCTAGGATCGCCTAGGCTCCGGGCACACCTTTTGCGCCTTGGTGCGCTTTGGGCTTTTAATAACTATGGGACGCACCATAGTTATATCAAAAACGCGTCTAGGCGCGCGCCTAGGCTCCGGGCACACCTTTTGCGCCTTGGTGCGCCTTGGGCCTTTAATAAGTATGGAAGAGAGACAGGTAGTTTGCATGTGGTCTCTTATTGTCATGGCATAACTCAAGCTTTTCATGATTGAAAAACTCGTACTCCCTCCGTCCCAAAATGATCTTCCTACTTTTTTTATCGTGACTATGAATGAACTCTGAGCAATAATTTTAGGTTGAATTAGTTATCCTAATGAAAATCTAAAACTTGTTATTGATAGTGTTGTTAATGGTGTATCAATTACAAGTTCATTAGTATAATTATATCAACCTATAATTATTGCTCGAAGTTCATTCTTACTAACATGAAAAAAAGTGTGATGATCATTTTGATACAGAGGGAGTACTAAATTCTTAAGTAATATGGATTGACACCTCATCAACTGTGAATTGTGCCCACCATTGTTCACCAGTCTATTAGTGTGTGTTCTGCCTAACACCTCTCTCCCCATTTATATACTCCCTCCATCCCATAATAAATGTCAAACTTCCCTTTTTGGTACATCTCAAAATAAATGTCACATTTCTAAATTAGGAAATAGTTATTGTGCAAATTTATCACTGTACTAGAGCATATTCCTTAAAAACGTTGACAAGTCAAATGCGATAATTGTTATGAGACGGAGGGAGTAAGATTTTAGCTTATGTCTATGATTATTACCTAATTCTAAAAACTTCAGAGGCCAGTTGGACAGTGGCCTGTACAAAAATATCTAGCAGGTTTATTTATACTAATTCTCAAGTGCACACCCTTTCTTCTTAAAAGTATGAAGTGAGATAAACATCAACAGTGAAACAATTTCTTCTGTCCAAAAAGTTCATAATCAAATTATCTATGGAATCCATAAAACCCACTACGTGGTACTGTTAGACCTCTAACTCTGCAGTCCTACCGACCACTAGTGGAAGAGCCAGGATTTTTTGTCAATGGGGGCAAATATTGCATAACATATTTCATAAAAAAGAATGTGACAATCAAACCCCTATCATATTTCCAAAGGGGACATAATAAATTCATAGTAGTATATTGTTTGCTCACGTAGACGGGGCAAGTTCACCTATATTGTGTGCACTAAAACTCTAAATTTTAGAGATAATTTGAAAAAATGCACTACAATTTTTTATTTTTTAAAAGAATGGGGCAGCTGCTCCCTTTACCCCCTACCTGGCTCCGCCAGTGCTTATAAGAACACATACTAGTCTCTACTATCCAACCTTTGAACAAGAAATAAAAATAGATGGATAAAACATCTAACTATGTTTCCCCAAAATCTTCCTAGGAACACCCATGGTGCAGCACTTTCTACAAAACGGGCTTGGGATGAAACGTGTGGAATTAATAAATACACATTGCGATTTTGAAATGTTAATTGGGTGGTGGATTAGCGGAAAGCATTATGCTTTTTGGCATAAAACATACTCCCTCGGTCTGGGAAAGATAGTCTCACTTCGATTTTCATGTTCAATCGAACTTTGACCATAAATTATGAAAATCATATTATCAGTAAAAAAAAAATCTAAAAAATGTTATTCATTCAACAATAGGAACACTATAAATAAAATTTTTGGAATTGCGTAGGGATTTGGTCAAAGTTAATTTGAGTTGACCATGAAATTCAAAGTGGGGATATCTTTGGGGGGAGGAGGGAGTAAAAACTTATATGCAAATAATACAGAGAAAACAAGAAAAAATCAAGAACATAAAGTGTAACAGGCAAGGGGGAGTGGAGGGACCTGAAGGCGCTTCTCCTTCTTCCTTTCATTGCGCTTAGCAGATTTAGTCTTGGGTTTGGCATCCAATTCTGGATCATAACCTGGTGGAACAGCTTCAAGTGACTCCATCTCCTTCTTCAACTGTCATCATCCATCACCATAAATATCAACAAACATCATTACAAACAAAAAAATTAAATTAAAAATTAATACATTAAAAAATCAAGAAGCATCATTACAAGCCCAACAAATATATATATAATTTAAAATCTAAGAGGCATGATTAGAAACAAAGGAACAAAAAGAATGAACGTACAAGGGTGCCTTTGGATTTGTAGATGGCGACTTCATCCTGAGGGACGTAACCAGCCCTAATCTTAATGGGTTTGCGGAGGGTGCCATCGGGACGGAGGGTGGGGGCGAGGAGGCGCTCACCTTCTTTAAGGGTTCTACTGAGCTGATCGGCGAGCTCCTTGGCGTGTTCTTCTCCGACCCCATTAGCATTGGCGCTGCTTGCCATCGACCCCTATATATATATATAGTAAAATTGAGAATTGAAAGATGGATTGGAGAAGAAAGAATCAAAACTGAGAAATTGATTCGTTGAAAAGGAGAAGAGAAGGGAAGTGGCGACGGTCGGCTGCCCTCGTTTTTGGACCGAAATCTTCCAGTACCACTTTTAAATTTTGGCAAATAGTGTCCCCAAAGTTTCATCGCAATTGCAATTTGAGTCCTAACATTCCACTTTTGACGATTTCATTTATACTGTTTATGGCAATGTAGGGAAATTTTGGATGATCATTAGAAAAATTAGATGGAAGCAACAAAGTGGATGGAAAACTTAACGAACTACTTTATAAATTGCGTTGTTCACCCCCTAGAAATCTAAAAGTTTTTGTTTTTCAATATTTCAAGTATATTTACAAAACTTTAAACATATTTATCACCTCACTATCACCCAACACTAACACGAACACTAACACCACCGCCACCAACCACCATTTACACATAACCACCACCGCCGCCATTCATCTATATCCAACAGATCCACCGCCACAAAGCTCAATCCAAAGCCCTAACCAAAAATACAAACAAGATATTTAATCTATTTCTACGATTCAGTCAATTGTTATGCCAAAATCAAAAGTTTAGTTTAGAAATGGGAATTTAATTTATTTCTAAGATTCAATAGACAGCACGTGAAAGAGAGATGGAGAGAGGGGGGGGGATCTGAGTGGGTAGGGTGGTCGTGTTGGAAAATCAAGCATCTCATCCGGGGTTGTTTCACGGTACATGAAGATGTTGAGAGGAAGTGGGGGTGTTAGTACAAGGTTACCTTATCGGTAGTTTTGTTAGATTTCTTTTTGTTTGTTAGTTTTCTTCTTTCTTTTTCTTTCTTATTATTTTCTTTGGTATTAGTTAAGTTATTATTTTAGTTATGCCTACACATTTATTTTTTCATTTTTATTTTATTTTTAGTGGTATATAATTATGGGCCAAAGAGATTTATTTTTATTTTTAGTATATTACTTTAATATATAAAGTTGGTGGTGTAATTTTGGTCATTATTTATAAATTACTTTTCTTATTATAATCTTTTAAAATTCAGGAATCAATTATTACAACTTCTTTTTATTAAATTTAATTTTTATGTCTTCCTCTTCAGCGCGTTGTAAATTATTAACAAAATGGTGGCAAAGTAATGATTGTTGAATTTCAGGGGTGAGCAATGCGATTTTCAAAGATGTTAGTTAGATTCTCTGTTTATTATGTACCTTTCATCCATGGTTGTTTAATATTGTCCCAAATTGCCACAAACTGTGAGCATGTATTAAATTGTCAAAATTGGTATATCGGGACTTACATTGCAATTTGTGTAAACTTTTGCTCTTTATAATTTTAAATTAGGTGGTGATCTGGATTGAAATTAAACCAAAATTTTATGAAAATTTTCTTATTTCAAGCTATTTTAAAATTTGTTTTGAATAAGTCATAAATAACAAAATTGAGTAAGTAATAGTATTATGAAAAACATGTTTTTTAAGTGATTAAGAAAAACGTGTTTTCAAAATGCACAAGAGTTATTTTGTAAATAAGTGAAACTCCGTGCACACTGATTTATGTAAATAAATGAAAGGCAAAACTGCAAATATAGTACCTGAACTATTGGGGTTATTTTGGATTTGGTACCTGGACTCTCATTTTTTGCATCCGTCATACCCAATCTCTATTTTTTACTGTATCCCTCATACCTACCACTAACGACATCCATTTTTTTCCGTTAAGTTAGTCATGTGCCATACATGTGATCAATTTAGCAGGGGTAAAATAGGAAACGTAAAAGCCCATCATCATTACGTAAGCCCTAGCCCTGCTGCTCATTTCTTGTACCCAATAAACAACAACAACAATGGCTTCCAGATTCCTAGAATTAATAACTTCATCAACAATGGTGTTCAGATTCCAAGAAACAACATATAACTTCAATGGGTTGCAGGATCAAGATGAAAATGATGATTTGAAACTCTCCCTCTCCCTCTCCCTCTCTCTCTCCCTCCCCTCCCCACGCCACACTCGAGCTCGTTCACAACCACCGCCGCCGCCCGAACTCCCATTTTTCTCCCAGCCGCCGCCGCCTCAATCTCCACCGCAGGGAGCTCTTCACGTCGACCTCGTCGGAGAACAGGATCGCCAGATCTGAATTCGCCCAACTTGTAAGTATTGTCAGCAAGAAAATAGCGCCGGAGAACACGATCGCCATATCTGGATTCGCCGGAGAACACGATCGCCAGATCTGGACGGAATACATGGACTTTAGTGTGTGTGTCTACGCCTGAGAGAAAGAAAGAGAAAGAGATATCTCGCCGGCGATTGGGATGGATGAGTAAGTAGGTTAGGGTTTCATAGCCGGAGCGGGGAAAGCGAGATGGACGGGGTATACACACGCCGGCGACGGCAACGGTGACGGGGTGGTAGCCGGAAATTGAGGGAGAGGGTTTTGGGGAAAAAGGGGGAGGATATTTTAGAATTGACATCTTTACCCTTAAAATTTAGTCACATGTATGGCACATGACTAACTTAACGGGAAAAAATGGATGTCGTTAGTGGTAGGTATGAGGGATACATTAAAAAATAGAGATTGGGTATGACGGATGCAAAAAATGAGAGTCCAGGTACCAAATCCAAAATAACCCCAATAGTTCAGGTACTATATTTGCAGTTTTTCCTAAATGAAATTTCTTATAAGCGTGCAATGACACTAACGTATATAACCAGATATTTTCAACACACTAGCACTCAAAAATACTAGCACTAGCACTAAAAAGTAACAAGAATATTACTTGCTCTCAAAAGCCGTATCAGTGACACTCGATAACAATATTATAAGAGTGACAATGGAATTGTTACAAGAATGTCAGTGGTAGTGTTTAAGAGTATCGGTTGTAGTATTTAATAGTGTAAGTTCATGTGTTATTTGAGTGTTGGCGGGATGTTATGAAAGTGTCAGTGGTAGTGTTTAAGAGTGTCAAGTTGTTTGAGAGCGTTCGTTGTAGTGTTTAAGAATGTTCGTTCATGTGTTATTGAGTGCCAATGCATGTATTTAGAGAGTGTCAACCATGTGTTAAGGAGTGTTAGTGCATTTGTTAAAGAGTGTCAATGATAATATTAAAGACTGCAATTGATGGTGGTGTTGTGTTATTAAGTTACAAATGTTGATACTTGGCGGAGCATAAAAAAGTTAAGTACTTATGAATTATAAATGATGATACATATTAGAATGCAATTAAATCTAATGAGGAAATACCATAAATATAATAATTTAAAAGTGTAAATTTTGAGATAAGCAAGCCTAGATAGTTTTCCACTTAAATAAGGATCTTAAATATAAATTATTAATAATCTCTAAACAATACTCATGCTCTTTGTCTTCCACAAACAAGTATTCAAGTCACCAACCCAACTTTTCCCAACACACATCTCTCTGCCTCTTAGATAAAATGTCTCCTACATCACCAATGCCTCGAACCACGACGCCTAAACATGTCCTAGATGCACTCCTCTACTATATTATCTTAAAATAAGGAATAAAACAAACTGAGCTTTTATAGATCGAGAATTTCTAACCGACCTAAATAATTGAGAAACAAAACTGCTAGTGTGGAGGGTGCCTTTGATGGGTTTGCTCATTTTTAGAATGTGTACAAGTTAAGGTTGATTTGTTAGTTAATGGATTTAATTTATATTTGTCTGTGAAGAAATAAACAAAAATAAAACAAAATAATCGATGGCGGCCTTATATCTATTTGTAAAGTTGACTTAAATTCTAAAATTTACTACGAAAATCGGACTTTCTTAAAATTTTATGTATGTGATTTCAGTTAATCTTAAGTGTGATATTGGTTAAGCGTTATATATGTAATTTCGGTTAATATCAATTGTCATTGGCTAAGAATGTTGTTATTCACACACGTCACATTTTAAAGTACACTCATATATGGAAAATTTCCCCAAGGGCCCCCAATCTCAGATTTTATTATAAATAAGGAGAGGTCCAGACCAAAATTCCACATAAGGAATTGAGCTGAGATCCAAATTCCCCATACACCCCTCAGGCTCCGTTGACTAGTCAAACGAAACGCCCAAATTCCAAATCTACCCCCGTCCTTCAAACAAACCCTCCCTTCCTTCCCATTTCCAACTCAAACCTTCTCTCTCTCTCTCAAAAACACACAGGCACACACTAACACTTTCTCTCTCTAGAAAAATACGGCAGCCCACACTCACTTCCCGGCGCCGGCCCCCTTCATCTTCTCCGTCGAAGTCCACCACCATGTACGACCTCCTTCTCAGTCTCCGGCGAATTTAACCCCGGCGACCCGGTCTCCTCCAACGCCCACTGCCGTCGTTTTTCTTCGTTTTCTCTAGCGCCATCTCCTTCATCGTCTCCGGCCATCCGTCTGCTCCGATCTCTTCAACTTCTCCAGATATTTTCTCCGTTTTCGGTGATTCTCAGCCACCAGATCTATGCCTCCCTCCCTCTCCCTCATATCTCTCTCTCTCTCTCTCTCTCTCTCTCGATCTTCTCATCTACACACACACACAACCGTTTGCTCCGATGTCTTCAAATTCTCCAGATATATTCTCCGTTTTCGGCGATTCTCCGCCATCAGATCTACGCCTCCCTCTCTCTTCTCTCTCTCTCTCGATCTGCTTATCTACACACACACAACTGCTTGTCTTCGATTTTCAACAGATCTGGAATCAGATCTGCAGAATCAACCACGATTTATCTACTCTTCTATATGTTAATTCTTATATGTTAATTATGTGTCAGTTATAAGAGTTTGACGGCTGTTTGATCGAGTTTGACCAAATTTGACAAAATAATATTATTATTTTTTCCTAAAAAATGAAAAAGTTAAAAAAAAATGGACTCTTATTTGTTAATTATGTGTAAGTATAAGAGTTTGACCGGTGTTTGAATGAGTTTGACCAAATTTAACCAAATAATATTATTATTTTTTTCTAAAAAATGAAAAAAGTGAAACTTTTCGACTCTTATATATTAATTATGTTAATTACGAGTAATATATAAGACTCTACACTATTAATATATAAGACTTTTTGCTCGAACAAGACTGAAAAGTCTCATGAACATGGTCTGAACCTAATCATAAGACTAAAGTCTTATTGAACCTGTTCATAAGACTTTGCTCTTATGAATAATAATGTGTATTATAAGAGCTATTTTCAGTCTCATTAAAACATGTTCATTTGAACCTGTGTTCATAAGACTAAAAGTCTTATTGAAGCTGTTCATAGGACTTTTCAATCTCATTAAAACATGTTCATAAGACTTTTGACTCTCATATGTTAATTATGTGTCACTTATAAGTGTTTGACTGCTGTTTGACCAAGTTTGACCAAAAAAATTTATTATTTTTTTGTAAAAATTGATTTTTTTTTTTTTGTAACTCTTATATGATAATTATGTGTAAGTAATAAGAGTTTGACTGCTGTTTGACCAAGTTTGACCAAATTTGACCAAAAAAATTGTTATTTTTTAATTTTTTTTTTTGTAAAAAAAATGGAAAAGTGAATTTTTTGACTCTTATGTGTTAGTTATAAGAGTTTGACTGTTGTTTGACCAAGTTTGACCAAAATTGACTAAAAAAATTTATTATTTTTGTGTAAAAATGATTTTTTTTTTTTGTAACTCTTATATGATAATTATGTGTTAGTTATAAGAGTTTGACTGCTGTTTGACCAAGTTTGACAAAAAATTTATTATTTTTTTTGTAAAAAAAATGGAAAAAGTGAAATTTTTGACTCTTATGTGTTAGTTATAAGTGTTTGACTGCTGTTTGACTAAGTTTGACCCATTTTTTTTTTTTTTGTAAAAGAATGAAAAAAAATAATTTTTTAAACTCTTATATGATAATTATGTGTAAGTTATAAGAGCTGACTAGGATTTGACCAAAAAAGTAAAGTTGGGAAGAGATATGAGGGCATTTTTTATTGCATTTTTTTGCTAGTGAGGGATGTATGAGGAATTTTGTATCTGGCTTTTCTTTATATGGGTTTGTATCTGGGCTCAGGGGCCTAGAGTCCAAAGCCCTTTGAAATATTATGCGTACTCTATTATAAGCATAAATACATGTGTACTTAAAAAAGTTGACGTGTGTTAGTAGCAATACTTATTGGATAATAGTCATAATTTTGAGCCTCAATACACATTTTTGGGCATCAACTGATTTTACTTATTTTTGTTCCTTGCCACTAAAAAAATTATGATTTTTCATCTTTTTTTATTTTGCCTTTAATGTGGTATAAATTTTATAACTTGACTTGACAGTGTTTTCATATACACTAACTTTTTATGTTTAATTAATATTTATATCCCAATATGAATATTATATTTGACTTGTTAATATTTTTATTTAATCTAATTATATAAGGACAAAATTTCACTAAAGTTGTTTATTAGAAAATGATTCATTTTGAGACGAACTGTAAAAAAATGTTATATTTATCATAAGACGAGCGAAGTGTTAAATAGCGTACTTATGACTTGTTAGAAGTGTATATTACTATAGATAAGTAGGTATTGTTCAAAATTTTTAGCTATAAAATTAGTATTTGTAAAATACCATTTAATTATACTTGGCGTGATATTTACAAAATAACATTATTGAACTAATTTATTTTGACATTGATTGAATCATAGGGTTTAGGTTCTATTTTTTAATTTTTTTTTTTAATATTTCTACGAATGTGCTTTATTTATGTGTTTTACTTATTTGCAAACATGGTTAGAAAAACAGAAAACAGCAATCCCGATATGATATCAAGTACTGCAAGATCAAAATATTTTTTTTAAAAAACAATAATGATATATATATATATATATATATATATATATATATATATATATATATATATATATACTCCATCCGTCCCATTTGAAGCTTCACCTTTTACCCAAATGGGTGTCCAGTTAAAAGCTTCATCCTTTCCTAAAATGGTAAAAAATGTAGGCCCCACTTGTCATACCCACTCAGTTTTCCTCTCACATACTTAAATTATGGGGCTTACTTGTCACACCCACTAACTTTCCCCTCTTACATATTTAAATTGTAGGTCCCACTTGTGATTTCCCTCTCACAACCCTTCTTACACTCATCACTTTCCTTAATTTGTGTGTTATCACCTAAATGGTGAATCTTCAAATGGGACGGAGGGAGTATATAAGAGATTAACAGTTTAATACCTGGTCCACGAGAAAGAAAAAATTAATAATATAATATGATTGTATATAAATTTGTTGATATATTTTAAGCAATTTAAAAAATGAACTATGATGGCATATCAATATAATTGTCACAAGCTTATTGGATGACTGATGGACGGGTATTACTCATTCTATTGGGTATTTTTAATCTTAATTATTGCTTTGTTCTCATTTTTTTTTTGTTATTTTTGTGTTTTTATTGTTTAGGGTAGTTATGTACTCAATCTACAAGAAAGAGGGAGAAAAAGAGCTTAATGGATCAACTTTGGGAAGCTTGAGGACTGCTGTGCACAAATATGAAGGATTCAGGGACAAATCTGCCAGTTCTGAGAACTAAAAGACCAAACTGCAAATAACTGAAAGTTGAGGATTGATCTGGTATTAATGAAAGTGTGAGGACTAAACTAGAAATTATTAAAATGTCAGAGACCATTTTGGAGTTTCTGAATTCAGCCCAAAATAACCCAAGTCGAGTTGAAGAAGGAATTTTAATTTCCTAATTTATTATGATATATTTTGACTATTTTATTTTATTAGTTTTTTTTTTCTTTTACAATTCTTAGTTTTATTATTCCTTTTAGGTGTAGGTTAGTTTTTCTCCTATAAATACTAGATTAGTTTTCTTGTATTTTTTTTTATAAATCATTTAGCTTGTTAATATTTTGTAAGGTTTTGCAAGATTGGAGGAGTTTGTTCTTTGTCTATGAAGAACTAAGTTCACTAACTACGAATTGGAGGTAACTTTTATCAATTATATGCTTTAATATTAAATTCTTTCAATCTGATCTTGTTCTTGTTTTTCACAATCATTTTAATGCCGTTTTAGAGTTTCAACTTTATGTTAAGATAATTTTGGCTATTTACTACATTTTTTTTTTACTTATCTCACTAAATTTATTTGTAAATGTACATAATTATCATTTAACACTTGATAGATAGTAAAACATTTTAATAAGAAATTATATCCACTATAAATTTTAATTATCTACTATAATATGCCTTAAAAATGCTTACATTGCTTAACAATGAAATAAATTTCTACAGTTAATTTTTTTTTCAAAATAATATTAATTTTCTTTAGTGTCCATCCGTATAGCTGACGCTTGTCGTAAGTGCCATTTTTGTAAATAGCTGACGCTTGTCGTAAAACGGGCGGTGGCATTTCAAACAAAAACGAGAAGTTGTTTTAAAACAGGCGGTGACATTTTTGTAAATAGCTGACGCTTGTCGTAAGTGCCAGTGTTAGTGTTAAAAATTGCCAGCCATGTACACTGGCACTTATTAACACAAGCACTGGGACTTTTGATAAGTGCAAGTGATAATGTTGATAAGTGCCACTGTAATGACTGACGATTTTTAACACTACCACTAGCACTTAAGAAAAGCGTCAGTTTCATGTTTATAAAACGTCAGTTTGAATTACTGCCTTTTTGTAATATTAACACTGAGTATTTACGATGCTTGCCAGTATTTACGGAAATGCCACCGCTTGTTTTTAAAAACAAGCGCCAACGTCTTTGAAAAAACACGTTTTTCCTATCTTTAAGGTAAAACACGTTTTTCACAAAACCTACTCATATTTACATATAGGAACAATAAATGGATAGTAGCTTAAATTGAAGCATTTCCTCAAATATCTTGTGTGCTCTCTTCCTCTTGCCCCAAAGCCCTTCAACCGATTGATCATTAGGGTTAATGACCGAAGCTCTTCAATCCCACCACTCAGAAAATTACTGGTTGCAAAATTAGGGTTATTAATTGTCTCCAATCACTACTCGATCACCAGGACCCTTAGATTGGGTTCATTTCAAATTCACAAACGTGGGGAAGATGCAAGACAAATATTGGAGCCGTTGGAATTTCTTACCACGCGCCAAAGTCCGCGGCAAAATTAGGAGTTATTCGATCTCAAGAATCTTACGAAATCAGTTCCAATTAATTACTTACAACGGTTAGGCGTCAACATTAGGAAACTCCTTTTTATAACCCCCACCTAAACCCCATACCATTCTCATCACATTCTCTCTCTCTCAATCTCTCTGTGCTCATCATTCCCCTGTTCACCAACAAAGCTTTGAAATTACTCTGATCATCATGGAGGTTGATGGATTTCCACTTGGTTTTCGATTCCTTCCAACTCACCAACACTGTATTTTCTATTTGACTCGCAAGGTCACCTCTCAGCCCTTCCCTTTCCATGCCCTCTTTCTTGATCTCGACCCTTACAACCTCAAACATCTCCCTCATATCTTCTCTTCTGCTCTCAATAAGGGTCAAGTCTACACTTTCACCAAATTGCACAGGAAGGGTAAAATCGGCAACACCAATGCCAGTCGCAGAGTGGGTAATGGTACGTGGCACGGTGATCAGACCTTTAAGATCACTAATGAAGATGATGGAACAAACATTGGGATGCGTCACAACTTTAGCTATCGTGAAAAGGGCTCCCAATATGACCACCAATTTCTCATGACTGAGTACACCCTTCCAAAGGGAACTTGCTTTCAATATGATCCTCTGAAAGATTATGTGCTTTGTCATATTGTCAAGAAAGGCTGGGCCCATAATGGTAAGAAAGTGTGCAAGTCAAAAAGGACTACAAATCATCAAGCTGCTTCTGTTTTCGAACACCCCGAGCCTGTTGTTGCTACTGTAAATCCTAATCATCAAGTTGGTGCTGTTTTCCAACAACCGGAGCCTAAAATTGCTGCTGCAGATGTGAGTTTTTATACTATGGAAAATCCCTCTACATCTTCATGTCATTCTTCTGAAGTTGAAACACCTACCTATTTTCAACCCTTTGATAATGATACCCCATTCTTTGCTCCTCTCGAAGACCAAGACAATTGGCTTGAGACTCTCATGTCGTTGGACTATGAAACTGAATGTCCAGACCAGGATAGCAGTTTCTTCTTTGAAGATTTGATATGATTACAGGTATGCAGTATAATGTAGTTTGATGAGGAAGTGTTTCTTCTCCGTTTTCTGATTTTGTGTAATAGTGATTGATATGTCTGTTTAAGTTCTTTTGGATACTTTCAAGTATGTATGTAACTTGCTGGTTCGTTTTCATGAAAGCATGAATGAATAGATTATTTCACTTTTTGCTTCAGTTAACTACTCTTTCAATGGTCACTTCCAAAAGTACATGGAAACCCCTCACTCACTCACATACACACACAGTTGGCAAATTCAGGAAAGCCGATGTGCAAGATTTTAAAAATTAAATCTTACAAGTGGTAATGAAAACTGACAAATACATGGCAGGGGATAGTTAAGGAATGCAAAATATTTGACAAATTTTTAATTTTCACAAGTTTAGGTAAATGAATATCTTTAAGCAAGCCTGAGTAACTGTTTACTGGAATCAAAGTCACTATACTAACTAGTATATATATACACTGAGTTCATTTAGATTCAAGTCAGACAGTTTTCATGTGTTGGTTCAAGAAGAAGGCGAATTCGTGAAAAATGTGAGATTATCAATGAAAGCAATCACTAACTAGTATACTCCACCAAGTTTTACTCCATTCTTGTTCTTGATCAAGAACAAAAACAGACATTCATTTTGGGACGGATGTAAAGATAGTAGACTTTTTTTTTTAACCTTATCGCAGAATTTATTTTCCTTCCAGCTTACACCAATCAACAATCATTTTCGCTTTCCCTGAGATCAAAGCTTTGTGTATTAATTTCACTGGCAGGAAGTGTTTATTATCCCTTCCAAGAGTCAACATATTTTGTGGGAGGGGGTTTCGGAACATTACATCTATCAATCATTAAACATTAAACAGAAACTAACAAACAGAATTAGTAAGATAAAGGGTGGGAGGAGGGTTTCGGAACATCTGAACTGATTTCGTTCTCTGTTGTTTCTTCTCATACTATGCAGATTTTGTGGGCAGTTTGAATATCTCCAAAGACTTTGCTGACCATCTTTTTGACATTGCAACTGACATCTTTTTCATTCTGGTAAGACACTGTGTCTGATTGCGAGCAGACACAGTATGAATAGAGAATATACACCAATTGAGCCTAGCCTACCGTTGATTTGAACATATTAGGAAATGTATATAATTGCTCAGACGCTGTTTAAATGGATGTGGTTTGTTTTCAAATAACTGGGATATCTTTGAGTATTCATTAATTTCTTGTTTTGATGTGGTGTTGATGGTGTTTTGTAACAAGTACCATTCTTGGCATTGATTGGGCGAGTTTGGGAACTTAAAGTGCCAAAAATCAAATAACATTGCATTTGCTAGATCTTGTTAGTTATGCACCACTGAAAGGAATTGGGAAACTTAGGAACAATGTAGTCTTCAAGTTTTTTTTTTTTTTTTTAAAGATTTTTTTTCTTCTTCTTGAACCAACAAAATTTTGTCGTTTCCCTCCTCCTATGTGTATTTATGTATCTCATTGGGTACAGAACAACTGGAATTGAAAATATTGATGTGAGCTAAAGTTAGTAAACCAATATTGGTTGGCTTGGTTTCCAGTGAGCACTTGGGTGCTTTCAACAATATATGTTTGCCTTAAACTTATCAAAAACAAATCTTTCTCAAGATTTTTCAATACCTTGACTAGAATCCCGTCAATTGGGCTTTCTTGAGTTCAATCGAGTGTTAGTGTTAGTGTTAGTGTGAGTGAGTGAGTTGGTCAATGATAAAATTTTAGTCATTGATTAATTCATGCTTTCATGAATACCAACAAAACATTTACATACGAACATATTAACTGGCTATATCGTTAATATTATAACACCACGCAGTATTTCGATTTCGATTAATACTAATGACACACTTATCTCTGATTAATTATGAATGAGACCGATAACAAGCAAATGAAAACATCCGTCTTATTACACAGTGAGAAGGGTGTCCAGTTGTGCTCTCATCATCAATCTTTTTTTAGTTTTCTTCTTCTTGAACCAACAAATGAAAATTTCAGTAGTCGATGTGCTCGTATGTGTGTCTTTGTAGCTCACTGGGTACAGAGACGACTGCAATTGAAAACTTTGAACTTGAATGAACTGAAGTGAGCTTAAGTTGGTAAACTAATATTGGTTTTGGCTTGGTTTTCAGCGAGCACTTGGGATTTTTCTACAATGCAGTAAATGTTTGCCTTAAACTATCAAAATCAAACTTTCTCAAAGATTTATCAATACCTTAATTCGCAAGTAGAATCCTGTCAATTGGGCTTTCTTGAATTCTACGAGTGTTAGTGTGTGAGTGAGTGAGTTGATTTATGACAGACAATCAAATACTTTTGGAAACAGAAATAGGAGAAAATATTTAGACACCAATTCATTCATTCTTTCATGAATTGCAACAAAAAATTTACAAACGAAAATCAGCAGACAGAATTAGTAAGATGAAGGGGAGCAAGCTTCCTCGTCGGCTTCAACATATTAACTGGAGCTTGCACACAAGGAGGCTGAGGTTTTACGAAATCAATAATCTGAACACGCCTTTTCTTCTTCTCATTCTCAATCAGCTCGTATTGTTCCCTCAGCTTTCTCTTTGTAACTTCCAATTTCTTTTCGTCTTTCTCATTATGCACATTCAGTGGGCTGTTTGAAACAGAGGCTTTCTTGTTTACCATCTTCTTGACTTTGCAGCTGCCATCTTCTACTGTTTTGGTAAGACTCTGAATCTGATTCCGGGAACAAGAAGTCATTGATGTGTTGGTTTTTTTGATTGGAGGCAAATCAGAACCCGACTTCTTTTTCGCTATTCCTTCATCATGGACAGGAGCTTTCTTGAAGCCAGAGCAAGTAAATTTGGCAGGATCTATCCATGGCCTATTCAGAATTTCATCAACAATATCAGGTTGTCTGGCATACAATCCCTCTCTCTAATCTTTTCATGTCAAATTATGTTTCAGCCCCTTTCTTTCTGGTAATAATTTGAAATGCAAGGGCAAGTAAAAAAAGATATATCAAATTTGTGATTTAAATGTTCATGTGTAGTATAATTCCTACATTCACCTATCATGGATCCTATGATTTTTTGGTATATATATTACTTCTTCCAATCCTCTCTCACTACCCATTTCAACTTTCTCCTGAAATTAAATTAAGGTAAAGAAGCCATATACCAAGGTGAGAATAGAAAGTGTAAGAAAGCTTGAACAAGATCAGGTTGTCTATGGTTTGTTAAGGTCCACTCAATTTCCTTCTCCCACGTTACCTTTTCTCCACACCATCTTGGACTCTTCATCATATATTATTTCCTTATTTTAAGGTAAAGAAGCCATATACCAAGGTGAGAGGCGTCACACTCAACATGGCAGACGGGGACCCAGGCAGCCAAGTTCGAGAAGCTGGAACCACAAAGCACATGTCCTTGGAACAAAGTCCGATTGCAGGCCTCAACAACGAGCAATATGCAAAATTCTTGGAGTTCTTTGGCGGTGTGAAAACGACTTCCAGTGCACCCACTAATCCTCCAAATGTCAACATGGCTGGTAAGGCAATTATAGATAAATCCTGGATAATTGACTCCGGGGCTATAGAACATATAACATGCAATGGAGAAATGCTTGAAAAGGAGCGAATTTATAAGGAGGGTGTTCTAGTCCAAATCCCAAATGGAGAACATGTGCCCGTTAAAAGCATTGGAAGCATGAATGAATAGATTATTCAGTTTTTGCTTCGATCAAGTATTCATTCCATGGTTGCTTCCAAATGTAAAACAAACTCACTCACACACAAACTCACAGTTGGCATATTGAGGAAAGTCAATTTGCACAAATGCACAATGCATCCAAAGTCGCATAAGCTAATTTTCTGTCTCGATATAAATCTTACTCTTAATAAGTTTCTTTCAACATTCAACTACTAAACAATAAAAAGAATTAAGCTGCACAAGGAAGTTGGATTACATAAACATTTTGCCTAGGATGTGGACTCATGACAGATTTAAAATAAATAGATGAAGAAAATTTAAATAAGAAAATTCCCTTTGTTTGGATTATGTATTGAGTGGATACATACAAACATATAGATTATGTTTTCAACAAATAATTACAAGAGGACTAATTAACTGGCTTTATCGTTAATATTATAACAGCGCGCAGTATTTCGAGTTAATACTGATGACAGCGCTTATCTCTGATTAATTATGGATGAGATCGATGAAAAGCAAAATGAAAACTTCCGTCTTAATTCACAGTGAGAAGGGTGTTCTGAAACAATGCCACAACCACAAACCATTACACGGAACACTTAAAAATTAACTATTTCCCTTCCAAACTCTTTCACTCCCTATAACATCAGGAACTCCTAGTTCTCTACTCATCAATATTTTTTTAGTTTTCTTCTTCGTGAACCAACAAATATTGTAAAAATCAATCGCTGTGCTCCTATTTGTATCTTTGTAGCTCACTGGGTACAGAGACGACTGCAATCGAAAACTTTGAAGTTGAATTTAATGAACTGAAGTGAGCTTAAGTTGGTAAACTAATATTGGATTTGGTTTGGTTTTCAGTGAGAGCTTGGGCCTTTTCTACAAGTACAGTATGTTTGCCTTAAACTATCAAAAAATCAAAGCTTTCTCAAAGATTTATCAATAACTTAATTCGCAAAGTAGAATCTGGGCTTTCTTGAATTCAACGAGTGTTAGTGTGTGAGTGAGTGAGTTGATTTATGACAGACAATCAAATACTTTTGGAAACAAAAATAGGATAAAATATTTAGACACTAATTCATTCATTCTTTCATGAATTGCAACAAAAAATTTACAAACGTATTCTGCCTACACAGATTACAAAAACTATTTCAATATCCTCAAACCAAAATCAGCAGACGGAATTAGTAAGATGAAGGGGAGGAATCTTTCTCGTCGACTTGAACATTTGGACTGCTTTCTTTCTCTGTTGCTTCTGAACAGGAGCTTGCATAGAAGGCGGCTGAGGTCTTACAAAATCGATAATCTGAACACGCCTTTTCTTCCTCTCATTCTCAATCAGCTCGTATTGTTCCCTCAGCTTTCTCTTTGTACCTTCCAGCTTCTTTTCTTCTTCCTCATTCTCCAGATTTTGTGGGCTGTTTGAAACAGAGTCGTTCTTGTTCACCATCTTTTTGACTTTGCAACTGGGATCTTCTACTTTCTTGTTAAGACTGTGAATCGGATTACGGGAAGAATATCTTGAGTTGGTTATTTTGATTGGAGGCAAATCAGAACTCAAATTCTTTTTCGCTATTCCTTCACCATGAACAGGAGCTATCTCGAAGCCAGAGCCAATAATGAAGACGCCTTTTCTTTTTGTCATTCTCAATCAGCTCGTATTGTTCCCTCAGCTTTCTCTTTGTATTTTCCAACTTCTTTTCTTCTTCCTCATTATGCAGATCTTGTGAGGTGTTTGAAACAGAGGCTTTCTTGTTCACCGTCTTCTTGACTTTGCAGCTGCCACCTTCAACTTTCTTGGTAAGACTCTGAATCTGATTCCGGGAACAAGTCATTGATGTGTTGGTTTTTTTGATTGGAGGCAAATCAGAACCCGACTTCTTTTTCGCTATTCCTTCATCATGAACAGGAGCTTTCTTGAAGCCAGAGCCAGTAAATTTGGTAGGATCAATCCATGGCCTATTCAGAATTTCATCAACAATATCTGGTTTATGTTGTTGTTTTGGGTTCCTTGGAGTGGTAGGCCAGGAAATAGGATCGATTGTGACACTACCGACTTGAAAAGTATCAAGATAATAGCCCCCATTAAGAAATCGCACAAACTCATCAAAGGGTACTTCGCTAAAAAAGTCTGCCATGGCCCACTTTCACTGTTTCAGACTCTGTGTCAGACTACTAAGTAAGAAAGAGAAATTGTTGCAGGAAATTGAAAAGAGAAAAACTGAAGAAGAAGAAGAAGAGAGAAGTGGAATTGAGAAGGACTGAAGTGAAGAGACTAATGGAGGAAGGGGTTTGGTCTGTTGTTAATTCTTATAGACTAAAATCTCAACGGTAATGAAATCCCAATTGGATTGATTTTGATCGGAAATCTTTGATTAATTAATGAAGTGACTGATTGCGCATATTTGGCGCGATTGTTATTTGACGCGCTAAGTTTAAAAACGACCCATTTAACGGTTAGAAAATCCCACTCTAATTATTACTACTTGCTACCTACGTTTCTTTTGAATTAGTCAAACCAAGGTTCAAAACAATTTTCCCGCCTTTTTCCTTGTGTTTGTTTACGCTAATCTTTGAGGCCGTGACTTTTAAGATCGACTAGGGTTTTCTCCGTCCTCCTTAATAATTTCATGGGAGTTTAATATTACCATAATTTTTTTTTTTTTTTTTTTATATATATATTATATATACTCCCTCCGTCCCGCTCGAATTAGGATTCTTGTCAAACAAATAATACTTTGACCAATAATTTGAAAAAAAATAATAATGCTAATAAAATTTTGAAAATTGTTATTGTATCACGATTAATAATAAACTAAATAACTGTTTTTAGATTTTCATTAAGATAACTATTTTTCTTCAAATTGTCGGTCAAAGTATAAATTACTTGGCAAAAATCCTAATTCGAGTGGGACGGAGGGAGTATATATATATATATATATATACACACACACTTATAAGTGATTTTGGTTAAATTCAGAATGTGGATGTATAATTTATTTGTTCAGTTTTAGTAAGTGAATTTCTTATTACAATTTTGAGTTTATTACAAACCCAATGGCACATGCACACCAAGTGTTTGATTTTTTGTCCACATTTAGGGATCTTTGACAAGAGCATCACTGTCCATTGGATATGAACAATGCTTCAAATGCAACATTTCTCTTGCTTAACTTGTCTAGATGTCTGTGTGTGCTGCTGCTGCAGGTTATTTGCTACGGAGTAATAACTATTGATGAAGCAAATGCCACTTTGAAACACACATTTTTTAATCTTTTCCTTTCCAATTGTTACAGCACCTGTTTTAAGAGATATTTTGAGTCATATACAACCCTTTTCATGTATCAAGTTCTTGAAAGTTTAATCATTTTGATGATACTTTTTATCTTGAGGCAGGCTAGAGTATCCTCCATCTTCCGGTGGTGGTAATATGTACTCCCTCTGTCCCGGAGTAAGAGTCCTACCCCTCATTTGCACGCTTATTAATAAATATTAGAAGTGATGTAAATGTTGTGAGTGTAAAAGTAAAGTAGGAGAGAGAATGAGTGGGAGAGAATAGTGAATTGATTGGTGTTATGAGTATAAAAGTAAATAGGAGAGAGAATGAGTGGGGTGAATAGTAAAGATTCTTTGTCATTTTAGGAATAAGACTCTTACTCTGGGACGTACCAAAATGGAAAGTAGGACTCTTACTCTGGGACGGAGGGAGTATGATACAAGGGCACATTCCCAAATGTGCGCTCAATTTATGCCTCGTTTGTCAAAACAGATTGTGTATTAAAGTCGTACTATCTCCCGAGTTTAAAGAAAAGGCGTGGACAACTAGAAATCTTATTTATGCAGGCAGGGCACAACTTGTTCTTTCTGCTTTGGGTAGCATTAGTTTATACTAGAATGTTGATATGCCCTTTCTCCATTTATTCTTTGTATATGCAGGTCAAGGCTTTTATAATTCCAGAGTAAACCATTTCATTGAATTTTACTACTCCCACAGTCCCGATTCAATGTTCATACTTTAATTTTGCACGGAAATTAAGAAAAATTAAATGTTATCAGTATGAATAGTAAAGTCTGAGAGAAGGTGAGTAGGAAGTTTTTACATCTGTATGGTCACTGGACTCGCATGTTTCCCTAACATTTTTCCAGACTCCCTTTTTTTGCATGGTATAACTTTTCTCACTTCATATATACTCGCATCTGTATGGTCACTGGACTCGCATGTTTCCCCAACATCTCTTCCACCCATCGTTGCCTCTAGGGATGGCAACGGGTCGGGCTGGGTTTGACCAAAATCAAACCCGGCCCAAAAAGTCATTCCTCTCTACCAAACCCGACCGGGGCCCAATGTGCTAAAAACTCGTGACTAGACCGACCCGACCTGACTGAGCCCCAAATCACTGCATAAGCGCCGGAGAGGAAAATGTTGTTGGTGTTCAAATTGGAAATCCAAGAAAGAAAAGCAAAACAACAAGAGAAAAAGGCTAATGGGACTTGGAGGGACAGAAAGAAAGACAAGGTTGAAAATAGACAGTGGGGGAGAGAGAGATTGACTTGTAATCGGAAAGGAGAGGAAGAGTATGCCGTCGGAGAGGAAGACTGTTGCCGGAGAAGAAGGCTGTTGGCGTTGGTCAAGGCAGAGGAAGTCGCGACTAGGTTGAAGACGGAGGGATCACAATTTGCATCAGAACAACTCGAGCGACGATAAACCTAGAAATAAAGAAGAAGATGTGTGATGTGTGATTTATATGACAAGTAATCTTGTAATAAAAGAAGGATATAGGGGTATTAAATTTACACCAAACATGCACATAAACTTAAACATAGTTTGCCCTTTTCATTAAAATTACCATTCGATTGTTGTTTTGACCCCCCTTTTATGCCCGTTTATGTATATGAAATATAATATTTATTCTTAAAGCAACTTCGACCCCCATTCCAAAAAAAAATATGGCTTTGCCAGCGGACTAGAAGGAATGAAGAAAACACAAACTTGCATACAAATGAGCTATCATGTTACATAAATAAACAGACAGAAATCACAGAAGTAGGAGTAAAAAAGCAAAGAGAGAGCTATGTGGTTCCGACATTTAACTTTCATGCGATGTTCATAATGTATCAACATGCTTATTCGCCAAAAATAGAGCAACAAGGCGAATTAGAACCTGACAACAAAAATGAACATTTGTGTAAACCAAAGGGAGCAGATAAGCTCTAAATTAAGTTGAATGTATGAGCCATGATTCCCACAACTAACCATTACCATGGTGAAGCTCTTCACTGCAGCTAAAAACTGTACTCTCAACATCCATGAGTAAAACTAAGTTGCCATACTTTATTTAAAATTCTCTTTTCGGTCACTACAAGGGAATATATAGATTATTTTTACCAAGGTGTAATTAGGCCTTATAACTTGCATATCACTGTATGAAATGATACATTCTCTCTTCTCTTTAAGGCATTTCCTCAAACACCTTTTGTGCTCTCTTGCTCTCACCCGAATAATCATTCAATTTGTTCTGCCCAATCCAACGTAACCTACATCAATAGAACCTCTTCAATCCCACCACATCCCAGAAAATTATTGGTTCCAAAATTAGGGTTATTAATTGGCCCCTATCAACTCACACCAGGACCCTTACACTGGGTGAATTTCAATTTCACAAAAAAATGTTTATTCCAAGAAAAATATTGGAGCCGTTGGACTTGGAATTGCCACCACGCGCCAAAGTTACGTTGAAGGCGGCAAAATTAGGAAACCCTCTTGAGTTGCGATCAAAATCTACATCGATCTCAAGAATCTTACGAAATCAGTTCCAATTAATTACTTACAACGGTTAGGCGTCAACATTAGGAAACTGCTTTTTATAACCCCCACCTAAACCCCATACCATTCTCATCACATTCTCTCTCTCTCAATCTCTCTGTGCTCATCATTCCCCTGTTCACCAACAAAGCTTTGAAATTACTCTGATCATCATGGAGGTTGATGGATTTCCACTTGGTTTTCGATTCCTTCCGACTCACCAACACTGTATTTTCTATTTGACTCGCAAGGTCACCTCTCAGCCCTTCCCTTTCCATGCCCTCTTTCTTGATCTCGACCCTTACAACCTCAAACATCTCCCTCATATCTTCTCTTCTGCTCTCAATAAGGGTCAAGTCTACACTTTCACCAAATTGCACAGGAAGGGTAAAATCGGCAACACCAATGCCAGTCGCAGAGTGGGGAATGGTACATGGCACGGTGATCAGACCTTTAAGATCACTAATGAAGATGATGGAACAAACATTGGGATGCGTCACAACTTTAGCTATCGTGAAAAGGGCTCCCAATATGACCACCAATTTCTCATGACTGAGTACACCCTTCCAAAGGGAACTTGCTTGCAATATGATCCTCTGAAAGATTATGTGCTTTGTCACATTGTCAAGAAAGGATGGGGCCATAATGGTAAGAAAGTGTGCAAGTCGAAAAGGACTACAAATCATCAAGCTGCTTCTGTTTTCAAACACCCGAGCCTATTGTTGCTACTGCAAATCCTAGTTATTCTGGTGTGGAGAATCATCAAGTTGGTGCTATTTTCCAACAAACCGCGCCTATTGCTGCAGATGTGAGTTTTTATGCTATGGAAAATCCCTCTACATCTTCATGTCATTCTTCTGAAGTTGAAACACCTACCTATTTTCAACCCTTTGATAATGATACCACATTCTTTGCTCCTCTCGAAGACCAAGACAATTGGCTTGAGACTCTCTTGTCGTTGGACTATGAAACTGAATGTCCAGACCAGGATAGCAGTTTCTTCTTTGAAGATTTGATAGGATTACATGGTATGCAGTATAATGTAGTTTGATGAGTAAGTGTTTCTCCTCCGTTTTCTGATTTTGTGTAAAAGTTAATTGATATGTCTGTTTAATTTCTTTTGGATATGTTCAAATATGTATGTAACTTGTTGGTTTGTTTTCATGAAAGGATGAATGAATAGATTATCGATAATGATATGTACAGTGAAAACTCAAAGGGAAAACTCACAGTGAAACACTGTAATCCGTTGGATTGTAATAAATGTTTGTGATCCCCACTAATAAAAACTCATCCAACGGTTTAAAGTGTTTCACTATGAGTTTTCCCTTTGAGTTTTCCCTATGTGTATCATTGTCCATCGGTTTTTGCTTCGATCAAGTATTCTTTCCATGGTTGCTTCCAAATGTAAAACAGACTCACTCACACACAAACTCACAGTTGGCATATTGAGGAAAGTCAATTTGCAGGATTATGAAATATATTAATCTTACAAGAGCTAATGAAACCTGACAAATTCATGGCAGGGGATAGTTAAGGGAATGCAAAATCTTTGAAAGATATTTAATTTTGACAAATTTTAGGTAAATGAATATCTATAATTTAGGCATTGGAATAGTTTGGAATCGGAAATGAAGATTTGGAACTGTTTGAGCAGATGAACGAGGTGCTTGTGACTTGAGTCAATGTCAAATGAAAATTTCAGTAGTCGATGTGCTCGTATGTGTGTCTTTGTTTGTAGCTCACGGGGTACAGAGACGACTGAAATGAAAACTTTGAAGTTGAATTTAATGAACTGAAGTGAGCTTAAGTTGGTAAACTAATATTGGATTTGGCTTGGGCCTTTTCTACAATACAGTATATGTTTGCCTTCAATTATCAAAAAATCAAAGCTTTCTCAATACCTTAATTCGCAAAGTAGAATCCTGTCAATTGCGCTTTCTTGAATTCAACGAGTATTAGTGTGTGAGTAAGTGAGTTGATTTATGACAGACGATCAAATACTTTTGGAAACAAAAAATCGGATAAAATATTTAGACACTAATTAATTATTCATTCTTTCATGAATAGCAACAAAAAAATTTACAAACGTATTCTGCCTACACAGATTACAAAAACTATTTGAATATCCTCAAACGAAAATCAGCAGATGGAATTAGTAAGATGAAGGGGAGGAAGCTTTCTCGTCGACTTGAACATTTGAACTGCTCTCTTTTTCTGTTGTTTCTTCACTGGAGGTTGCCTACAAGGTGGCTGAGTTTTTCGGAAATCAACAATCTGAACCGCCCGTTTCTTTTTCTCATTCTCAATCAGCTCATATTGTTGCCTCAACTTTCTCCTTGTACTTTCCAATTTCTTTTGTCTTCCTCATTATTCAGATTTCTTGGGCAGTTTGAAGCAAGGACTTTGTTGACCATGTTTTCATTGCAACTGACATCTTTTCGTTCTTGGTAAGACACTGTGTCTGAATGTGAGCAGACACAGTCTGAATGTGAATAGAGAATATACACCAATTGAGCCTACCGTTGATTTGAACATATTAAGAAAATGTATATTATTGAACCTTTTTTTTTTTTTAGAGATTTTTTCTTCTTGAACCAACAAATGTAAATTTTGTCGTTTCCCTCCTATTTGGATCTCTGTATCTCATTGGGAACAGAACAACTGCAATTGAAAATACTGATGTAAGCTAAAGTTAGTAAACCAATATTGGTTGGCTTGGTTTCCAGTGAGCACTTGGGTTTTTTCAACAATGATTATGTTTGCCTTATACTCCCTCCGTCCCAAAATGATCTTCCTATTTGTCATTTCTCATTGTCCCAAAATGTTCTTCCCAAAGTGCATAAACAAACCATAGTTAGTGAAGCAAGTGTTCATATCCTTAAAAGTTTGAATAGTCAAACGCGAAGATCATTTTGGGACGGAGGGAGTATCTATGAAAATCAAATCTTTGTCAATGATTTTTCAATACATTAACTATAATCCAGTCAATTGGGCTTTCTTGAATTCAATTCATCGAGTGTTAGTGTGAGTGAGAGTGAGTGAGTTGGTTGATGAGAAAATATTTAGTCATTGATTAATTCATGCTTTCATGAATAGCAACAAAACATTTACATACGTTTCTGCCTACACAGATCATAAACACTACTCTCCAAAAGACACCGTCTATATACTTTTGATCCATCATTCTCATAAACGAAAAATCAGCAAATAGAACTAGTAATATGAAGGGGAGGAAGCTTCCTCGTGTTGAACATCCGAACTGGTTTCGTTCTCTGTTGTTTCTTTACAGGAGGTTGCACACAAGGCGGCTGAGGTTTTAGGAAATCAATTATCTGAACACGCCTTTTCTTCTTCTCATTCTCAATCAGCTCGTATTGTTCCCTCAGCTTTCTCTTTGTGCCTTCCAGCTTCTTTTCTTCTTCCTCATTCTCCAGATTTTGTGGGCTGTTTGAAACAAAGTCGTTCTTGTTCACCATCCTTTTGACTTTGTAACTGGGATCTTCTACTTTCTTGTTAAGACTGTGAATCTGATTCCGGGAAGAAGATCTTGAGTTGTTTATTTTGATTGGAGGCAAATCAGAACTAAAATTCTTTTTCGCTATTCCTTCATCACGAACAGGAGCTATCTCGAAGCCAGAGCCAGTAATCTGAACACGCCTTTTCTTTTTGTCATTATCAATCAGCTCGTATTGTTCCCTCAGCTTTCTCTTTGTATTTTCCAACTTCTTTTCTTCTTCCTCATTATGCAGATCTTGTGAGGTGTTTGAAACAGAGGCTTTGTTGTTCACCATCTTCTTGACTTTGCAGCTGCCATCTTCTACTTTCTTGGTAAGACTCTGAATCTGATTCCGGGAACAAGTCATTGATGTGTTGGTTTTTCGGATTGGAGGCAAATCAGAACCCGACTTCTTTTTCGCTATTCCTTCATCATGAACAGGAGTTTTCTTGAAGCCAGAGCCAGTAAATTTGGTAGGATCAATCCATGGCCTATTCAGAATTTCATCAACAATATCTGGTTTTTGTTGTTGTTTGGGGATCCTTGGAGTGGTAGGGGAAGAAATAGGATCGATTTTGACACTACCAACTTCAAAAGTATTAAGATAATAGCCCCCATTAAGAAATCGCACAAACTCATCAAAGGGTACATTGCTAAAAAAGTCTGCCATGTAAATTTTCACAGTTTCAGGCTAATAACTAAGAAAGAGAATTTGTTGAAGGAAATCGAAAAACAGAGGAACTGAAGAAGAACTGAAGTGAAATCCCAATTTTGATCGGAAGTCTTGATTAATTAATGAAGTGACCGATTGATTGCGTATATTTGACGCGCTAATAAAATCAAAACAAACGGTAATAAAATCCCACTCTAATTATTACTGCTTGCTACCTAAGTTTCGTTTGAATTAGTCAAACCAACGTTGAAAACAATTTTCCCGCCTTTTTGTTTCTCCTTGTTAACGTTAAATCTTTGAGGCCCAGTCCATTATCTTGACTTAACTGACCTTTTCCATCCTTAATAATGCTTATTTTGTTGAATTTATTTTGGTTTCAATTCAGAATGTGGATGTATAAATTATTTGTTCAGTTTTTTAGTAGGCGAATTTCTATTTACAATTTTGAGTTTATTACAATTCCAATGGAACATGCACACCAAGTGTTTGATATTTTGCCCACATTTAGGGATCTTTGATGAGTCCCTTTACGGATGTGAGGCTGTGTTGTGTGCTGCTGCTGCAGGTTTCTTTTGTAATTGGTAACAAATATTGCAACTGCAACTTGGAAACTCACAATTTTAATCTTTTCATCTATTACTTCTTGGAAAGTTTTACACCATTTCGATCCTATATTTATGGCTGGGCACATACCAAAATGTGCACTCAATTTGTGCCTCGTTCCCTAAGATTATTTAACCTTGCACCTACGCTCAACAAAAGTAATGTAGTTAGAATTTCACAACATGTTTCTTGTTACCAATAGCCTTCGATTTCGGGTTTAACCAACAGGGCCAGCTATGACAGCTGAAGCGGACGTATGTACTGTTGCAACATCGTTGGAGTATACCCGTTGTTAAATTGTTGGGTTAAAGAGAGTGTATGAATGTATAAATTGATGGATGTTAATGATTGAAATGGGTGAGTAGTAGGTTCTAATTAAGGTAGTCATACAATCTCTCATCTATGCATGTTATTCCTCTTCAAAAATTAGTAATGTAGTTAGAATTTACTGCTTATTTCTTGTTACAAATAGCCCTCGATTTCGAGTTTAAACAACTTGACCATGATATGAGAGTTGAAGAAGACGTATGTCGTGAGTAGTACGTAGAAATTGTAATTAAGGTAGTCTATAAAATCATGATCATTGGATATGAAGTAGAAGAACAATGGCATACAATCTCTCATATCCCCTCCGTCCTAGAATTAAGCTCTATGGTGACTGAATTTGATCAATGCAAACACATAAGCTTTAGTCTTTTCATGCCAAATGTTTCGGCCCCTTCACGATTTCTCACTTTTTTTAAAAGAAATAATATCAAGATATAAAATAAAATACTCCATAGTAGATGATTGAGCTAGTTAACTAGATTGATAACTGCTTGGTGCACACTAAAGCTATTTTGTTTGAACTGCAAAGGCAACTCAAAAAGATATACAAAGCTGTGAAATATGTGGTTAAAACGTCTATGTGAATGATATTACCCACATTTCCCTGTATCGCGTGCGCATGACGATATCGATTAGTCCATTGGCATATGAATGTTTGATGGCTAGTTAATTGCTTAGCGAGTAGTCTCAAAATTTACATTGAGTTTGAGTAAAAGCCTACGTGACTGACGACTTATGACTCATAATCACAAAGGAACTTCTCAAAATGTTTCTTCTGTTGTAGCAGGAAAAATTCTGCAAATAACCCCTTTTTATTTTTGAGTAAAAAACATTGAAAATAATCCTACAAATTTTGTGTTATGAGGGTAAAATTTATTATATTTTGAGTATTTGTATGACCCACTACTCATTAATTCAGCATCTAATCATTATTTGTTTTTTCTTACTACCCTAATACAGAATCCAACTGATCAGACCTTTTTTTGTTTTTTCTCTCAAAGGCATTTCGTCAAAAGAATGAGTGGTGGGGTAGAGTGAATATAAAATTATAAAAAATAGGCTATTTTGGGAAGTGTCAAGTTAGTTGGGGCGAACCAAAATAGAAATAAGTGTCAAGTGAGCTGGGACAGAGGGAGTATAAGGAAAGTACTTACCCGTGCATCGCACGGTTGGGAAACTAGTTTATTTAAGACGGAGTATGAATTATAATATCTTTTCATATAAAACAACTTCGACCGCATTCCGATAAATTTCTTACTTTAGCCACTGAATCGAATCAAAAGGGCTAAAGAAAACACAAACTTGGATTCAGTTAATAATAGTCAAATGAGCTACCATGTTTGGCGTTACAACAATAATCGCAAAGAAATCACAGAATTAGGAGTTAAAAAAACAAAGAGAGAGCTATGTGGTTCGGAAATTTAACTTTATGAAATGTTCACAATGTATCAACATGTTTCTTATAAGCCTAGCAGCAAGCTGAATTAGTACTTGACAACAAAAAATGAACATTTGTTTAAATCAAAGGCAGCAAATAGGCTATAAATTAAGCTGAATGTATGAGCCATGATTGCTTCATTTTATTAAAAAAATAAAAAAAGATTTTTCAGTGCAAACCAATTTCCATGTTTGATAAACTAGAAAGATGGCAAAAGAAAGAACAGACATCCTTGTGTTTTCTTGCCACAGCTACAAGAGTCAACTGGAGTTGGTGAGCGAAGCAATGAACATAATAAGCCGACTCATTCTCTGCCATAATCAAACTTTTCAAACCATGGAACTCACCAGACATATTTCTAGCCCCGTCATATCCTTGCCCACGTACATTTGACAAACTCAGCTTATGTTTCACAAGAAGAGAATCGATGGCAATCTTCAATGATAATGAAGTTGTATCCTTTACATGAACTAAACCGAGGAAACATTCAACTACGCATCCTTTCTTGTCCACATATCTTAATGCAAGGGCCATTTGTTCTTTCACCGATATATCACGAGACTCATCAACTAGAATAGAAAACAACCCACTTCCAACATCTTTGAGGATAACTTGAGTTGTCAAGAACGAAATGCACTAATAATATCCTTCTGAATTTTGCTCGAACCCAACTTCAGATTTTTGGGAGAATTATCGAAAGTAGCTTTGTTAACTTCTTCATTGTGGTTTGAGAGAAAAGAAAGAAGCTCAAGAAAGTTTCCTTTATTTAGAGACTCCTCTGATTCATCATGGCCACGAAAAGCCAACCCTTGGCGCAAGAGAAATCGAGCACAATCGATTGATGCATTCAGCCTGATATCATACATCTTGAACATTGGGATGCGTCACAACTTTAGCTATCGTGAAAAGGGTTCCCAATATGACCACCAATTTCTCATGACTGAGTACACCCTTCCAAAGGGAACTTGCTTGCAATATGATCCTCTGAAAGATTATGTGCTTTGTCACATTGTCAAGAAAGGATGGGGCCATAATGGTAAGAAAGAGTGCAAGTCGAAAAGGACTACAAATCAGTGGCGGACCTAGGATTTAGTATAAAGGGGGGCAAAATTGTATAGGGGGGCCAAAAAAAATGTTAGTGTATTTTTATTTTACATCTAAGGGGGGCAAAGTTTACTAAATTACACTAACACCCCTAACTTTTACAAAAAATTGCACTTGTAAAAAAAAAAAAAAAAAATCAAACTGGGGCTGCGGCCCCCGAAAGGCCCTACCTAGGTCCGCCCCTGCTACAAATCATCAAGTTGCTGCTGTTTTTCAACAGCCCGAGCCTATTGTTGCTACTGTAAATCCTAGTTTTTATGCTATGGAAAACCCCTCTACTTCTTCCTGTCATTCTTCTGAATTTGAAACACCTTCCTATTTTCAACCCTTTGGTAATGATACCCTATTATCCGCTCCTCTTGAAGTCGAAGATAATTTACTTGAGAGTCTCTTGTCGTTGGACTATGAAAGTGAATGTCCATCCATGGATAGCTGTTTCTTCCTTGAAGGTTGATTAGCTGGTAAAAGTTTTGCTGATTGTAAAATCCCTTCTATACGATGATTGGGTAATACATTAATCTGTAACTTGATGAGGAAGTGTTTGTTTTCCGGCCGTTTTCTGATTTTGTTTCAAAGTTAATTGTTGTGTCTGTATTTTCTTTTGGATATGTTCAAGCATGTAACTTGTTGGTTTGTTCTCATGAAAGAATGAATGAAAAGATTATTTCGTTTTTGCTCCAATCAAGTATTTTTTTTTTCCTTGGTTAATTGCTTCCAAAAGTACATGAAACCCTTGTCAACCTGAAGAAGTTGATTACGCCGCCTTCATCATCTTCTTATTTCTTTTCACTTGTCATTTTCCTGTCCCTTCTAAACTCTTTCACTCTATGACATCAGAACTCTGAACTGCTAGTGATCTGATCATCAATTCCTTTTTTTTTTTTTTTTTTTTTGAGTTTTCTTCTTCTTAAACCAACAAATGGGAAATTCAGTCACTGCGCTCCTGTGTATATTTGTATCTCAAAGATTTCTCGAAGATTTATTTATGCCTTAATTATTACCACATTTGTTGATGTTGCAAATATTAGAATCCAGAATTGAGTTTTCTTGAATTCCTAGAGTGTAAGTGTGAGTGAGTTGATTTATGACTGGCAACCAAATCCTTTTGGAAACAAAAACCGGACAAAATATTTGGACATCGACTCATTCATTCATGAATATGAACCAAAAAATTACATATGTATTCTGACTACACAGATTATAAACACTACTCAAATATCCTCTTCGACTTGAACATTTGAAGTGCTTTCTTTCTCTGTTGCTTCTTAACTGGAGCTTGCACACAAGGAGGCTTAGGTTTTACGAAATCAATAATCTGAATACGCCTTTTTTTTTCTTCTCATTCTCAATCATCTCGTATTGTTGCCTCAGCTATCTCTTTGTTTTCTTCTTCCTCATTATCCAGATTTTGTGAGCTGTTTGAAACAGAGGCTGTGTTGTTCACCGTCTTCTTGACTTTGCAACTGGCATCTTCTACTTTTCAACTTCTTTCATTATGATAGGCTGTGTTGTTTTTTTATTGGAGGCAAATCAGAACCCAACTTCTTTTTCGCCATTCCTTCATCATAAACAGAATCTCATGAACAATATCTGTTTTTTGTTGTTGTTTGGGGTTCCTTGGTGCGGTAGGGCAAGAAATAGGATCAATTTTGACAATACCCACATCAAAAGTATCAAGATAATAGCCCCCATTAATCTTGATATCCTTTTGTACCAAGCCTTTCAAGCAAAAATTTATTCACCACAACATTCAATGAACTCAACGAGTTTAAAGCATACATATAACACTGATACCAAACTCATGAATCCCCTTTACCCATTATAAACAATAACACATAACTTGCACACAAGTCACTTACAATACATGTAACACTCTCATACCATTTCTATTATACTAATTTATTCATCACAACTCAGCACTAAGAACACAAGTCACGGAGCGCGCTCGCGGGGCAAAACTGAGCGTGTCAAGGCAGAGTTGGGCTAGGCCTGGGCACCAAAGGGTGTAATGGCAAGTCATGGCAGCGCATAGGCCAAGGCAGGTCATGGCTTAGCCATCGCTGCCCATTAAATCCTAGCCATTCCAAAGTACCACAAACCTAAACTCAATTCAAAAACTCAGAAAAAGGACCAATTTTCCCTTGTTGACCAAAAAGTCAACCAACTCTTATTTTCCTCAATAAATCCCAAATAAAATCTCAATAATGCTATAAAACTCATTTTTTTTTTTAAAAAACACAGAAATTAAATAATCATTCTAATTTTTTTCAAAGAAAAATTGTAAATAACATGTTTTGGCTATTTTACCCCGTAAAGTCAACCAAAATCCGATTCGGGTCAACCCATATATCATATTCAAGCTCACTGATTACCATTCAAGCCTTTACAAGACTTCAAATGCCACATGAAACTCCTTGCACCATCAAATACCACACGTACATCATGAAGTATATTTTGTCTATACAAAACACTAGGCAACATATTCCCACAACATTCTACATGCTATCACAAACTCATGAACTATCTCATGTAAGTGTAAATGCATAGAACTAACACTTTTATATTCGAGATACAAGTATGACATGCTTGGAAAAAGAAATTCAAGATTCTCACAACATGTATACCTGAACCAAACACGAGAGCTGAAAAGCTGTTAGATGAAATGCCTCAAAGAGATATATCAACGCCCTACTTAAGATCTTCTCTGCTTCCGTAACTCCATCCTAGAAAAGGACAACAGAAACATTATGGAACTAACTGTGAGATCTGAATTTCAACACCAAATACACAGTTCTACCCAGGTCATAAACAAGCCATCATGACTGTGAGATCGGAATTCAACAAAGTAATTTCCTCGATAAATTCTTAGATCTGAATTCTCAGGCGAAAGAATATTAAAATTGCATCATGAAAAAGTGGTGCAACTCATCCATTCCCAGCTGACTTATCTTTAAGTTAAAACGGTCATTATTCTTCTTCCTAGCCCACAAAACACAAATCTGAAAAGAAGTGAAACTAAATGCAACATGTTAATGGAATTCAGGTACATAGACATGGTATATCTTTCAGTTCTCTGATATTGATATTAATGAAGCACAATACAAAAATACCACGTTCCTAAATGGTATTAAACATGTGACACACCCCCAATTTGGGCCCTATATGAAATCTGAAAAAGTACATGACAGCAAACATAACAACACACAAACCTGTACATCGCAGTAATCTTCTACACATAAACATCACATGCCATACAGCATACACTAGAGTTTATACAACTCTCTCATGACCCACTCCACCTAACATCAAAAGGAATTACATACTCCCTTTGTCCCGGAATAAATGTCCTACTTTCCATTTTCGTTTGTCCCAAAATAAATGTTCTTACGAAAAATTGGGTACGAAGTTTGGTGATCTTCCTATACTACCCATTCTAATAGGCATAAGCATTGCAATGCCATAGGAGGTGTCTCTCTATCCATATGAATAGATTGGGACAATCAAGGAAACACAACTAAAAGCTTACAAACATTGACTTGTCAACTATGATGTTTATTCCGGGACAGAGGGAGTAGTTGTTATATACAACCAAACATGAATCCACAACATAGTACATCCCAACTATTCCAATATACATGTAAGGCATTGATATCAAAAGCTACCTAAAAGTCCCACCTTCTAACTTGCAGGATGCCTCGATTCTGTTCTAACTTGTTAGACTTGCGGGATGCCTAGCTTCTATTCTAACCTGTTAGACTTGCAGGATGCCTCGCTTCTGTTCTAACCTGTCAGACCTCTTTCTTGATTCAAATCTAAGAAGGAAAAAAAGAAACAAATAATGAGTATAATTAAAAAAGATCTTTCAAAGGATAAAAAGTAAAGACATTCTCCCTCCGTCCCACTTCACTTGACACCCAAGAGGTGGGCACAAAAACTAAAGAAAAATAATAAAATAAGGAAAAATGTGTGGTAGAAAATGAAGAGAGAGAATGGGTGGGGTAAATAGTAGTGTTGGTTGAATAAATTGAGTGGTGGAAAATGAAGAGAGAAAATGAGTGGTGGGGTAGAGTGAATATAAAATTATAAATAGTAGGCTATTTTGGGAAGTGTCAAGTGAGCTGGGACGGACCAAAATGAAAATAAGTGTCAAGTGAACAGGGGCGGAGGGAATATATGCTAAATATGAACAACAATAAAGAATTTCAAATCTAAGGAGTACTCGTTAATTACATATTATATTCAATAGTGAGTCCCACATTGGATTCTTGTTAATTATATATTCATATACCATTGCTAGTCTCAAATAGTTAGTCTTGATATCCTTTTTTACCAAGCCTTTCAAGCAACTTTTTATTCACCACAACATTCAGTGAACTCAAATAGGAGTTTAAAGCATACATTTAACACTAATATGAAACTCATGCATCCCGTTACCCATTATAAACAAGAAAAGATAACTTGCACAAGGTACAAGTCACAATTACAATACATGTAATGCTCTCATACCATTTATGTTATGCAATTCATTAATCACAACTAGACACTAACATTTTATCATGACTAATCATTTTCATATACACTTATACCACTTATACCGCTTACTCATATCAAACCCATAGAAATTTCAAGTTCTAGTACTAAGAACAATTTTTAGAATTACATAGATATATCTAGATATTCATAAAATTATGGTCAAAGATTGACTCAGTTGACCAAAAATTCAAACCGTGGCATTTGTAATGGGACGGAGGGAGTATATAACAACTTACATAAAATGGTTCAATCCACAGACCTTGGAGGAATTTTTAAACAACTGCACAGGGGAGGCCATGCGGCCGCCCAAGGCACATGCATGGCTTTTTGAGAGGGGCCAAATCTAGCGATATGCGCTCGCACGGCGCGGCCACATGGGGCGTGCTGGTGGGGAAAAACTGGGCGTGTCAAGGCAGAGTAAGGCTAGGCTTGGGCACCAAAGGGTGTCATAGCAAGTCATGGCTGTGCATAGGCCAGGGTTGCAATATTCGTAGTTCGTCCGATTCGAATTCGCGATACGAATACGCGATTCGTTCAACCCATGGAATCCGATACTTAGAGTATTACAATTATTGCGATTCGCGAATTCGCAATATTAGTACGTATGATTTAAATAAATATTTAAAAAATATATAATACTAATAAACTTACTTCTCATAGAAAATCAACTTAACGTTCTATTACATCATCGAAAAAAACACCAAAAAGAAACATTCATGCTGAGAAACTGTAATAGCACCTATGAGCAGCTAGCTACGCCTTTTCTTTCCCTTTCGTGGGTTTGTGAGAATAGCCTTTGGAACCAGAAATTTGTAGCTATAGTTATATGAACGTTGTGGCTTGTGGCTTTTCAGCTTTCAATAGTTGGTTGAAGTCATCCTTGAAAACATATCAAGAGTTAATGTACCATATCTTTTATTGCAGCAATGACTTTTCAGTTTTAGAGGATATTAATGGCGAATTCTAAGAGATTTTTTAAGGTATTCGAGCACGAATCGAAGATAACGATTCGTGAATTCCACCGTATCGATTCGGTATCGAATCGCGAATCGATACCTGCGAATCGATACGCGATTCGAGGCTATCCGGAGAGTATCCTGCAACCCTGGCATAGGCTGCCCACGACATGCCAAGGCAGGTCATGGCTTAGCCATGGCTGCCCATTAAATCTTAGCCTTTCCAAAGTAGAACAAACCAAAACTCAATTCAAAAACTCCTTAAACCACCAAATGCCACAACACATAACCTTTTTGTCTCTTAGCCCAATACACTACCACACGTACACCATGAAGTATAGTTAGTCTACGCGAAACACTAGGCGACATATTCCCACAACATTGTACATGCTATCACAAACTCATGAACTATCTCATGTAAGTGTAAATGCATAGAACTAACACTTTGATATATGAGATACAAGTATGACCTGCATGGGAAAAAAATATCATGATTCTCACAACTTGTATAGCGGACCCAAACAAATCTTTGAAATTAGCTAAATGATAATGCAGCCAAAAACGAATTGATACCAATTGGTGTCAAACACCATTCGTCAATTTCTTAAGAAATCTATTATGGAGTACTTAGTTGCGGTTTAGAACCTCCCACAAGTTCGCTGCTACTACAGGACTTCGAACTGTGTATTTTCCAACGGTGTCTGTCCAACTCAGAAAACCATAAACCACCTCTTTTGATTTCAACCTTCGTAGACATTCTAGTCTCACCTTGTAACTATGTTTCTCATTCTTCTCTTTGAAAACCAATTTGTTCGGCACAATGCTGATTTTGAACCCATCCAACTGTGCCCAGTTTGCTTCAAAAGTGGACACTCCATCTCCAACGTAGGTCACTGTACGCTGAAATTCTTTCACAGTTTCAGCATTCGATTTGTCCCCGAAATAAGCAATGAACGATGGGTAATTGATGTCTAGTGATGAATTGGAGCAGTCGAAGGAAGTGGACCTTGTGATTGATTGTATCCCCTTTTTGGTGATATTTAAAGCACAGAGATAATTGATATACTCTTCAGGATTGATATCGTAAATGAGACCGGGATCTAATGCCTTGTTTGGATTGATGTGTCCAGATCCCATGGCTAGAGGTGTTGCTAGCTTGATTTCCTTAACTGTAACCTCTTGGATGGGATTAAATGTGTTGTCTAGAACATCAGAGGTAGTCATCATGGCAGATCGGATGGCTGCGGGAGTCCATTCAGGATGAGCCGCTTTCAGCAGTGCTGCCACTCCTGCAGCGTGTGGGGCGACATAGACGTGCCGGAAATGATATTGAAATTACTAAAAAGTGGCTTCTTTATATAATTAGGACCCATCTTCAAGGAAGCGACTGGATAATATGAAGCTAGGATCAATGAGCCTGGAGCTATAAGGTCTGGCTTCAGGACAAAGGGGGAAATCCTCGAAGGACCTCTTGAACTGTAGTAGTCAACTCTTGGTGCTGGTTTTGTACCAAGTGTTGTTTCTTTAAATTCCAAAGTTGCTTCAGCCTTGTTGTTGCTCTTGATGTAATCCAAGACAACTTTACCATTCTGGTTATTCAGAAACACAGCTGGAAGTGGGCTCATGAAGAATTCATCAGCGTCGGGGATGTTGGTAATAAAAACAGCCCCAGCAACTTTTGAACGCCCGACGATTTCGAATTTCTCTTTCAAGTCAGCATAATTTTCTGGAATGCATACGACAATCCTATTCCTGAATATGTCCAATTCGTTTGCGTTTGTGCAGTCGTTCACCAGAACAATGTAAGAGGAAGTTGAATTCCCAGGATAGAGAGATAAACCAATGAGTGAAACTCCATTTCCAAGAGTCAGAAACCCGCTAAGTTCACGATCAATAGTACTAGCACCAACAGTGAGAATCCATGGGGATGCATTATCTACTGACACGGGGTGCCCATTATTTCCTGCAGAGGCAGAGACGAAAATACCCTTCTCAAGGGCCGGGTAGGTGCCTATTGCAATAATATCATCGACGGAAATATCACTTGGCTTATCTGAGCCAAGTGATAAGGACAGGATGTCAACACCATCAGCAATTGCCTGATCAATAGCAGCTATAATATCAGAATCAAAACCATCAGACTCAGGCCCCCACGAGACCTTATACATGGCCACTCTTGCCTGTGGAGCTACACCTCTTGTTGTACCTGAGGCATACCCAAAGTAGGACACATCTTCTACGGAACTTCCAGCAGCTGTTGATGAAGTATGAGTACCGTGTCCATCTGTGTCACGCCCAGAATCCATCAAGATTACAGAGCCAGGGTGGCTGGCTTTCCAACCTTTGTTAAAATAGCGAACCCCAACAAGCTTCTTATTGCACATAGATGGAGTGAAGTTGGTTCCAATTTGGCATTCTCCTTTCCACCTTGATGGTATTTCGGTCATGCCTTCATCGTTATAGCTCTTGCTCTCTGGCCAAACACCTGTGTCAACAAATCCAATGATCACATCCTTGCCATAATTCGAAACCGGCCACGCACCAAAGCTATGGTTTAGGCCAAGGAACTCGGTTGTGCGAGTTGTATGAAGTTTGACTGTTGACTCACGAGATGATGAAACATAGCCTATGGTGTTTTGGAGGGCTTAGCATAGCTGATAAGTCCATACGGACAATATAAGTCTGAGACTGATCAGCAAAAGTTGGTATGAATAGTGAAAGCATGAGGCAGACATAGAAAAGGATTTGGTTAGCCATAGTTGGTCAATGGAATGGTTGGCTTCTGAGTTTCGAAGTAAGGGTATTTATACACGTGTGAAGAACAGGAACCACCGGAAATTCTTCGAGTAGCTCCAAATCCATCACATCATGTAGAAAGTTTTGGGATCCTCAACACGTTTTTGGAGTACCAACAGACGAATCATCTTAAATATAGAATAATGCGTGGGACCCTCTATATATACACCGGAGAATTACCGGGCACAAATGTATTAAATATTACACACAAGTGTAGATTCATAATTGTATGTATAATCGCACACAATCATGCATTAGCATGTATAGATTTATAATTGTACGAGTGTGAGTGTGAGGATTGAATTGCCAAACAACAAATGTATCCTCTCTGGACTCTAATGCGTCTATTTTTCCCTCAGTCGTTCGAGTTGTATGAAGTTTGACTGTTGATAAAGAAAGCCTGTGGAGTTTTGTAGGGCTTTTAGCTCCGAAGGAGAAAGAGTTGCACTAAAATCATGGACAGCATGAGTGTAACTATACAGAATTTTGGAGGGGTTGATGGTAATGTTGCTGTTTACTTGAAGGTCCTTGGATATGGAGGTGGGTATCCAAGTACCAATCGTGAGGGCTAGAGTATGATTTGGGCATGGTTGATATGTCCATATGGACAATGTAAGTTTGAGAATGGTCAGCTAAAATTGGTATGAATTGTGAAACTATGAGGCAGACAATGAAGAGGATTTGGCTATTGGAAATATATCAGTGTTTGGTTAATAGTCAATTCCAATGCTCAGTTTTTTATAAACAAACAAGGGTTTCCTTGATTTAGTAAATGACAGTTACTTATTTGTACATTTCTTGTCATTGTAGATTTGGACGAAGACTGTTTCCTTATTTAGAAACACGACATTTACTTTAGGACGGACTAGAGGGAAAACGCGACACTTATTACGGGACGGAGGTAGAATTCATTTTCTTTCTTTGTTTTTCTCATTAATATGCCAGAAGTTCCAAACTCATCAAGATTAACTAAAAAAAGCTAGCAATATTTTACCTGCAGCAATCAAACCAATGCAATGATACAGGCACACAGCAGTTTCCTCCAACAGCTGATATTCATCAGCACTCAACATGAGAAAATTGTTTTTTTTTTTTACGGTTCCAATTTAGCCACTCCCCCTGTTCAGTTCAGGAGAATAATATTCAAAGAGCACCTGCATATTATGTACATAGCTCAGCTGATCAATATTACTGGGAAAAATATGGGGTCAATAAATATACTCCCTCTGTCCCATAACTATGTGCACAAATTTCCTTTTTGGGCGTCCAATTGATAAGTCACACTTTCCTAGAATGGCAAAAAAAAAATACTGTTCCTCCCACTCCTCTCTCCTACTTTACTTTTATACTCAGAATACCAATTAACCTACTATTCTCTACCCCACTTTCTCTCTCCTACTTCACTTTTCACACCCAAAACAACTACCTACTACTATTCATCTCTTAATTCCCGTGCACAACTCATTTTGTGCACATAGTTATGGGACGGAGGGAGTATACTATCAGGTCTTGCAAACCTTCAATGTAAAAAGTCTATTTAAGAAGGGTCTTTGTCTTCAGAGTCATTTGCAGTTGTTTATGACCAACCTGTAAATTCTTTTCTCTTCAACACCCCCCCCCCCCGGTCTTTATGGTTCATTTTTTCTTGCTACACATTGAGTAATATTAGGTGCAGATAGGGGGTGGCAATGGATATCCATGGGTGTTATCCATTTATAATTACATCGTACTAATCTTGAAATTATCAAACTTACAGTTTACAGTCATTCAAAGGCGTTAAAATCAGCTGTTACCCACAAAAAATTGGTTTGTAACACATAATTGGCACAAAGCTTCACAAAAAGTCACAAGAAATTCATTGAAGTTATTTCCAAGTTACCTGAATAAAGAACAGAAATGATTCCATATGTTGAGCTTTAACTGTAACTGCACTGATCCCTCGGCAGTTGGTAGTTGGCACATGATCTTAAAATTTGGGTGTCCGTCCGCATGCTGGTTGTGAGTGAGGCTACAGTAAGATTCCACAATGACAAAAGAGAAGCCACATAAACATACAGGAGCCGAGCAACAAAACTAATAATAACAATAAACATACAGCAAATCTAGACCTACAAACTTAAAACCTGAGTTCAGGACTTATTTTCTTGGGATTTTCCAAATAATAGTGCATTTGAACCACTTAGGTGGCAGACAGATCAAGACCACCTAAGGATATTATATCCTCTCTTTTTTTTCGAGTAGGGATTATAGTTGGGGACGAGCAGGAAATTGAAATTATTTTTGTGAATGGAGCGAGTTACAAGTGTGCACGGAACATAGTAGCTAACAAAGGGGACAACTTCATTCAAGATGGATGGGTTGCATAAATTGTTAACTAAAATAACTCTAAAAATACAAAACCTTCCAAGCATAATATAAAAAAGAATCAACAAGAGAGAGTGTGAGAAGAGCAATAGAAACTGCAAACTTCCTGCACACCCACCATCTCTCCCATTACCAAAACTTTACAGGTGGTCACCTGTACAACTAAAAATTTGTTGCACGCATAGTATTCTCTTAATATTAGTTATAGATTACAACGATCATCATAATCATTATTATTAATACTACTACCATAATTATTACTATCATTAGTTGTTGTCCGAGAGACTATCATTCTCTTTCTTTTATTTGTCCCTAGAATATTCTGAACTCCGAAAGTTTCTGCCAAGAATTAAAATTTAGGCCCCAGTTAAGCGGACAAAAACATTTTGACGCTGAAAGCAGTAACGTAATACAAGCCATCAACAGTGCAGACAATTGATGCAAACCATAAACTTCATATGATCTTCACACTTTTTTCAGATATTGCTACTTCATCAATAAACATAAACTTCATCATGTTATTACTTCATCAAGTCCAGAGGTTGAAATGATATTACAAGTATTGATGATTTTTTTATCCAAGTGATAAACTGAAATTTAGAACGCTTATGACTCCTTTACCAGAATTTTAATATATAACAATTTGACAAACTTTAATACATGTCATCAGTAAAAGATGCATAAATCTATTACCAAAAATATTTATTGGAACTCTCCTGTATTTGTACCTCAAGCTAGCACAATTATGTTTTTCTTAATAATATTAATGATAAATAGATAACACTCCCCACACCCCAAAAAAAGTTTCACTTATACTCCCTCCGTCCCAAAATGATCTTCACACTTTTTTCGCCGTTATTATGAAGGATTTTTTAGCAATAATTTTAGGTTGACTCAAATGTACTAATGAAAATCTCTAACTTGTCATTGACACACCATCAACAATACTCATTAACAAGTTTTAGATTTTCATTAGGATAATTAAATCAACCTAAAATCATTGCTCAAAGTTCAAAGAAAGTGTGAAGATCATTTGGGACGGAGGGAGAATTGTTTTAGTCAACTATATCAAATTTTGAAACTTTGTGAAATTTCATAGATCAAAATGAAATTCAAAAACAAAAAAAATAAAAAACAAAAATAAAATAAAATAAAAATTGATAGTATTCTTAATGGTGCATCAATTATATTTTTTAAAATTTTATGATGACAAAAAAAAATTTGTCAAGTTGTGGTCAAACTTCAATCAACTCGACATAATAACAAAGATTGAGACTAAGAGATATACTCCCTCCGTCCCAAAATGATCTTCACGTTTGACTATTCAAATTTTTTAAGGATATGAACACTTGGTTCACTAGCCATGCTTTGTTTTAGCCTAAAATGTAGAAATGTGAAGAACTTTTTGGGACAATGAGAAATGACAAATGTGAAGATCATTTTGGGACGGAGGGAGTACTTGGTAACAGTGGCATATCATATTGATGAACTGCTCATTATAATAGAAGCAGTAAACAATACGAGAAAATGATGTGCGCCATTACTTCACAGCACTCATTATAAAGTAATTACTCTAAAGTTTTTGTCATTTCACCGAGTCGAGAAGTTGAGATGCTATTTGCTAGTAATTATGATTTTTACAAGTAATAAATTAAATTAAAATCATCATTGATACTTTATGATATACATCAGATACAATAATAAGTCAGCCTAAAAGATAATGGAGGTCATCAATATGATATGCCACTGTTACCAAAACAGGATATTAGCATTCTCCAGATGAGGATGAAACAGCATCTAGGAAAGGAACTAATTAACTTTACACCATAAATTTCTAAGTATGGACTGCAATACTTTGAGAAACTTAAAATAGTTTCTTTATCTAGTATTGCTTTAAAAGACGAACAATTCTAGACGCATAATATTACAAATTTGTTTGGGTTCTTGACGGTTCGTCAAAAATACGTTGTCGAAGTACCATATAGTAGGTAATAAACTGATGAAAGTCCTAAAGTGGGATTGGATTAAAGATAATAGGAAGTGAAACTTTGAAACTTACTGGGCCAAAGTGAAATTTGATGAAAGATAGGACAAAAGTGTGTCCGCTCCCCCCCCCCCCCCTTCCAAAGGGAAAATAAAAACAGAATCGAAATTCAAATGATTCGTTACAAACAATGAAATAAATTTTCAAATTGTCATGAAAATGCAACATTACAAGAGAGAAAGGAATAAAATCAAAAGTGTCACAAATCAACCTCAATAGAAAAATATAACGACATTTTTTTGTTATAATTTCATTACTTATTATGTTAGATACATATTTACGAGGACAGCTCATCACACCAAACAAGGTAGGTCCTACATGCTCAAGCTCAGGATTACAGGAATTCTCTCTTAAATGGGTTGTTAGATTTCCAGCTAAAGATGAAACGGTTAAAGATTTAAAAAATTTAAGACACTTGACCAATAAAAAGGATCCAAAAGTGGCTTTAAACAACTGGTAAGAATTCAAAATCCTCGAAACCAATAGTAAAAAGGGATAAAACAGGAAGGTCAAGAAAAAAATCTTGCAACAAAATTTATCCCCTGGTTTTTATTCCTCAAACTCTCATTAGTGACCACTTTCCCCATTAGAATCAGCTTCTCAATCTAATCAAAGATTGCGCTCACTCCATTTCCCCTTCACTGTATCACAAATAAAGACATGTTTAAGCATGCTAGAAGAAATCAAGCATTTGAATAGGAGGTGCATTTAGTGTTCTTCCTATCTAAGCACGTTTCCAGGTAGCATCAGTAAGAGAAGCTTGGCTACGAGTCTAAAGGTACCAAATGATTATTTAAACGTTTTCAACGAGACATTAAAGATTATCTTCTAATTAATCTCTTTGGCTTGATTATTATACTTATGACTCAATTTAATTTGTTTCTACTGTAAACATCTTATGAATGAGTTTTATAGAGCACATCCTTGAACTTGTCAATTTTCTTCAGCGGCCGACGTATATTAGTTTGGCTTCATTCGTTTTGACTTCTTACATATTTTTTGCAGTGAAAACCAAATTCATATACTTACCCTTTGAACGCGAGACAGTTAAAGGATTTTCTAGGTTAAATTCAGTAGACATATCCTAACCATGAAAAGAGAAGGGCCTTGTTGGCATTGTGGGATAGCCTGTAAGTCTTTATTTACCTTCAACTCATCTCCCTACTATTCTTATATATTTATTCCTAAGGACTGTTACGTACCTAGATTTGTTGGCATTTTGCATGTGTCTGTTTCATTAAACATGTAGTCATCCATGTTCAAGATGAAGAAGATGGTCGTATGCTATAAATCAAATTCTGAATTGAGCCGTTTAGGAAGCAACAATTCCAGTGTGAATATAATTTTGACGTGATTACCAAGTTGCTTTAATAATCAAAAAATATCCAGCAAATAAATACAATCATGAAACATTGCACTGAAAATTGTTACTGATCCAAAGATTTTGGCATGTTTATGTGTTAGTTACACCCTCTGTCCTCCCACCAACAAAAAATAACAAATGCTACTCTCAGGTTTAGTTTATCCCAAGAAATAGAGGACCATTTCTAATAGCTAACTGTCAACTTCCTTAAAATTTGTCTCAAACTGAAAAATGGACATTCATGGGACAGAGGGGGTACTACTTTATAAACTTAATGGTCACTTCAGAAGTCACATGCCAGATTAACCTACTTACATGTCGTATTTGGATAAACCCTACAAGATGTAAATTAGGTATCAGACTCGTAGTATATTGAATTTAGGTTACCAAGAACAACAGAACGTAAACCACGGGATTTGATGTACATAATTACCAAGTTCATTGAAGACTGCAAAAATGCATCAAACATATATTGATGTAACTATCTTTCCAAGTATCATTCAAACAAACTCCTTCCCCAGTTCTCACACATGTTAATACTAATTTGATGTAATGTTACCAGTTATTATTTGCCACATTGTAGAATAACATTTTTATAGCAGAAAGTTTTCTATATTGAAAATTTAGTCATTAACAAGTAGAAACTGAACAGATACCCCCCTGTGGAGAAGTGGACCAACAGAAAAGCCAGTGCTGTGCAATGCGTGTGGATCAAGATGGAGGCTAAGAGGGACTCTCGCTGACTACGTTCCAAAACATGCAACCAACTTTAGTAAGAAAACCGTCAATGCATTCAAAAAGTCTAACTAGTGTAATGCAACAACTTTTTGATAAATAACACTGCACATTCTCAAATAGTTACTACTTCTGTCCATACAAGAGTCCTACTTTCCATTTGATTTTTTAATTAATCCAAGCTCAGAATTCCTTTACAGTTTAATTTTTGAATTTCGTTTGTTTTTCAAATTTCTAGTTTCTTCCAAAAGCATTGTCTTTCTTACACGTCACGTGAAAATATTTAGTTTGTGGTTCATAATAAAGGGTATTTATGAAGTGAATCTTAGCGAAAAGGATAACTTCCAAATTGGAATTTTTTGTAAGAGGTGGAGAGAGTATTCTTTTACTAGAACAGCGATCAATCGATAAATTATATTTGTGAGAGAAAGAATAATTTAGATAATTGAAATGTATAAACAGCTTGAAGAACAAGAGAAAAAGGAACGTATCTGCAACTACTAATACGTGGATAAGGGTCTAGTGTATAAGCGTAAACATTAATCAAGTTAGAACGGGTTGAGTAACTAGCTTGATCACTACCTAATAAAATATGTACGTGAATTCCGAATCATATAAGAGAACGTTTACGACATCCCAGTCCTCTGCTTTGATTGATCAGTCCTATATTATATGTGCCCCTTCCCACCTCTATGGCTCTATTTGGAATAGGATTCTGGATATTACTTGAAAAAAAAAAAAAAAAAAAGAGATCTAGTAAAGACAAAAGGTTCACAAAACATATCTTCTTAGTCAAATATGGTAAAAAATCACAGATTCGGTAATGACACATAGTACTTCTCCAATGCATATGAGGGTAGCTTTTGGTGACAGCACATATCTTATTTTCAATAAGGTGCTTTGCTTCCAATAAAAAAAAATACTCCCTCCGTCCCAAAATAAATGACCAAATTTAATAAAAATAATTGCTCTTGATCAAGAGTAAATTTTAACAAAATTTGGTGGGAGTAAATTGAAGCAGAGAACACTAATAATTCTCCAACTATATTTACTAAAGAAAGAATTTCTCCTTATCCACTGATAACTTGCTATGATTCACAGGCTTGGATGAATTCAAAATTTGGGATAAGGAATCAATTCCAAGACGAAAGAGATCTGTGCTAAATCAATGGGTGCTCTCACCTGTGGAACGACTTCACAAAGATCTTCAACTTATGTACCAGCAGCAACTCTTTGAACAACCTGCAGAGGAAGAAGATGAGCTCATTTATGAGAATACCAATTCATTTTCTTCTCTTCCAGAGACAGCTTATGGTGCTATGCTACTTAAATCACCAAATTTTGAAACTACGGAAAACAAGAGAGCGGATCTTGGCAAAGAGAAAGAAACCAAGCCAGAGTCTCCTATGAGCCCTATCTCCTTAGAGCAAATATCCTCGTAAGTGATTGATGGTCCCTTATATTAATATATGAGGGATATCCTCAAAGGAAGTCTTGTGCTGTTTCCATTATGTCTTGCATCAACTTTCTTAGCATACTAATATGTGACTTTAAGTTATTATTCACTAAAATAAACGTCCTAAATGAGCTATTTTTCCAGGAAAAATATTCCTCCAACTAATCAAGTTGCTCAGGAATATGAACGTCCTCCCTGTGCACGCAAAAGAGGAAGGCCCAGGAAGGGAACCAAACATTCTGCAGGTCCTAAATGCACAACCTCTAGGGTATGTTAAATGCATGTTATTTCTTTCTCGTTATACGTGCTTGTTTAGGTGTATTATCTATATTTAAATTCTTTCTTCTTTTTTTCATTGTTTTTGTAATGACAACTAGACAATAAGGATAGTGTTCCCAAAAGTGTCTGATAGTAACAAAATGATGAATACAGATAAATCAGCTCTTTACAATTAAACTAGGAATGTGCTGATGAAAAATAGCAACGGATTAATATGCTTCACAAGCTTGGGTTGGGTGGCTACCAGCGTTAACATGGATCTTATGTAAAAAATATATTTATATATATATATATACATACATATATATATATATAAATATATATATATATATATATATATATATATATATATATATGTACTAGGGAGAGGAGACATTTGGACTCTTGAACTCTTTTTGGCCCGTCTCCCTATTTTACCCGCTAATCACCACAATAATTTTTGCTTTGTAACTACCATCTCATAACTTCCTCCACCTAACCTATCAATCTTTTTATTAATATTACAATTTCATGATTGCAACGACAAAGTTCATTTAAAAGGTATAAATAGTAACAACCAGTGGCGGAGGGAGAGCCAAGCATATGGGGGCAATTGCCCCCATTGAGTTTTAAAAATCCAACAATTTAGTAGTGTATTTTTTTGCATAATAATAGTAGAATTGGGTAATTTAGTATAAATTGCCCCCATTAGTAGTTGAATTTTTGAGAAAATAATTTTGCCCCCATTGCAAAAAATTCATGGCTCCGCCATTGGTAACAAGTACAAATTTAACATATTCAATCATACAAAAATTTAAATACTACATAGTGAAAACTGATTAACATATATTCCCTCCGTCCCATTATCACTACACATGTCTCCTCTTTAGGTGTCTGATTAGAAACTACACTACTAAAATTTAAATTTTATGGTACTTCTTTATTCAATGGTACTCACTTCTTATACTCACAAAACTTTCCACGTACTATTCCCTACCCCGCTTTCTCTCTCCTACCCCACTTTTCATACTCACAACACCTACAACATTACTAAATGTGTACTTTCAACTAGGACGAAGGAGTGCAAACATATACTTTCTCTGTCCTGGAAAGATAGTCTCATTTGACTTTTTATGGTCAACACAATTGAACTTTGACCAAATATTAATGTCTATCAAATCATCCTAGTGAAATTCTAAAAATATGATTGATAAATCATTAAGTAATTTAACAATAACAACTTTTAGAATTTATTAGGATGATAAACTGTCATTAATATTTGGTCAAAATTCATTTGTGTTGACTATAAAAATTCAAATAGGACTATCTTTTTGGGACGGAGGGAGTGTATATACACATCATTAATAATCAATGGAAGACAGTCTCATTAAAAAAAATTGACCAACAACAACAACTAAGCATTAGTCCCAAGTCGCAAAACTAATTGGGGTCATTAAACAATTGACCAACTCATGACAAATTATCTAAAGTCAAACTAAGAAAAAAAATGAGTCATAAAACTCCAATAAATTACATCCAATTTCAAACCTTGAATAAATGAAATAAAGACGACAAATAAATTCCTAACATAGAGTTACCCACGTGTCACCTATTTCAAGTACAAGGATATCAGTCATAACTCATAACAGCTACTACACTAACGTTTGACGGCTACCAAGCATTAGGTAACGTTTTTCAATTAAAAGTAAAGCTTATTCAAATGCAATTTAACTTTTAAATATTGCAGCAATACATATAGTGTTTTGATCATGATCGATGAAGCTATATTCAGCAAAAAGGAAATATGGATTTCAAGCGGGCATACTTAAATTCAAAAAGATATGATTTGTTTAGTTGTTCATGATCGAAAATAACAATTTGATCATATCCTTTTACTTGAAAAAAATGCGATACATCACAAACTTTCATTGTTTTTCTTTGTAAACTTATCTTTTGCTCAATCAAAACGCAATTAAGCAGGGAAGGCACCATAATATATAGATAAAATACATCACGGACACGGAACAGAGCTAAAAGCAGTACCCAGAAATCATCCACCACCATGTCATTACTTGACGATCTACTGTCTCGACTGTCCTGTCACCAGGACAGTTCATCACATTAATATTGTATGTTTGAGGCTGAATTCTTGATGAAGGGTGTCAGAGATCTTGATCTGATTCTTCCCCTAAACATATGCAAATAAGTGTATCCAGTAAACTCATACCAGCTAGCACTTATTTAACTAGCAAGTAATATGAAAGGAATTATTTTTCAAAACATACTTACTTTGATTGCTTTTCTTTTATTGAACAGATCACAAACAAAACGAAATTAACTTAATGGACACCTACCAGTTCCGCGCATATATGAAGCACGTGTTCATTATGCATTCAAAAATTGTTGGTTCTTGATTACCAAGTATTAGGTGGAATACGGAGTAGGTGCCTACACAATTGTAAGCTAGGGATGTAATTTCGCTCATTCTAGACATTTACACGGCCTAAAATTAAATTTTAGTTTAGCTCACAAAGCTTAAAACGAGAGTTACTTACTCATAGATTCAAGTTTCGGAGGTATAGATATTTTTTGCTGATTTGAAGTAAACATAAAATGTCTTATGATTGACCCTTATATTTTCATTTGTTACTGCCTTCAAAACAAAAATATAAATCCTAAAATTCACAAGTTCAGAATGAATTTAGCTTCGGTTAGATTTACTGTTCATTTTATTTTAATGAACCTTAGAAGATGAACAACATTATCAACAGATCTTGACATAAAATAAGCAAGAGGGAAGCACATGTTGAAAATTGAGTGGAGGTTAGAGAAATGAAAATTGAGTGGAGGTTAGAGAAAAGATTCAACCGAAGTTCTTAGAGAAACGAGGGTGCATAGAGTGCCAAATCTATGATTCTGTCTTGTTTACGAAAATCTCTGGAGATTTTCGTAATACTACCTCTGACCCTAAATGAATGTCCAAAAAAATTTCAAATTTACACTTGTCCAAGAGCAAATTTGAAAGTTTTTCGGACATTCATTTCAGGACGGAGGGGGTAGTAATTTCCGACCAGTGCTTCTGATAACAATAATTCATAAGAACATTTTTGCTAGGAAATGTAAAGGAGGTTAAGGGGAGAGAGAGATTATTGTTACCTTTCTTGAATTGTAAATGTGATCCCCATGCAATTTCATTACACATCCGAAGTTGTATGACTTGCTTTAATCCCATTCTGGAATAAACAGGATGAAAGTGCAAAAGGCGGGAAAGATGTTTATATTCACGCCCTCCATCCATCTGAGGTTACAGCTGTTTCTCCTACAGAAAGAAATAGAGGCCGCCAACTCCATGACAACCAGACAATGGAAGGTATACTCTGTTCCAGCATTTTTGTTTTCAGCGTTCCTGCTCTATTGTTTGAAATTCGCATTTTACTCTTATTCACTGGTGAGACTTGAACCATGCTCCATAGGAACCAAAGAAGGGTCCCCTTGATAATTTCATCACCTTCTTACCCCAATTTTCACTCTAGCTTCATTTACAAATGTCCTGACTGAAACAAAACAAGAACCGCAACAACAAAGCGTTAAGAAAATTTATTAAATTCTTTTGTTTCAAAAATAAGATGACAAACTGTGTTACAACTTACAACTTACATACTCTATGATACACGTATCAATGCACCACAGTATTGTTATTGGCCTTAAAAATTACATCCATGTCTGTTTTTCCCATTACATCGAAAATGGACACCTTAATTTGAATAAATGGAAGTAACTGATTGCCCCGTCTACAGGAACTAATTGAAAACCTTACAGAGCCTTTCGAGTACAAATGTCATTAGATTTCCACTCCTCACTTCCTTATTTTCTCCAAACCAAGGCATTCGTAGTAAAAGTTTCCTAGATGTTGATCATGTTGATTTACTTACTAGCTAACAAAGAAAGGAAATTGTCTCTCGGCCAATTATAACACAGAAGAACAAAATCAGCTCAACATTAACTTCGAAAATGGTGTTGCATTGAAGACGAAGCTGAACTAGTTGACATCCCCTTGCTTTCAGCATTGGATTTGGGCAGTGAAATAGTATCTTGATCTATTGATTCAACATGCATATATATACATATCCACATACAGAGACTATTAAGATTAACTTGATTTCTTCAATATAAATTTGTTTGTTTGTTCTTTCACAAGGTACATCAGCAATAGCATTCACCCGGGATGGAAAAAGAGACTGAGGGCAAAAGAAAGAGCTGGAAAAAAAATTGGACAACTTTGCTTAGGGGCGGTCCACCTGTTTAACAGCTTACTGAATCCTTCGGAACTGTTTGTGTTTGATATATATGGTGGAATTTCAAATACAAGTGCTGTTGTCGATTTAATGAATGTAATGCCAGAATGTGCTGTGGGGATTTCAAGCCCTAATCCAGACCTACCTAATTTATTCCAATCTGCTATACCATTGCTTAAAAGGTCTACAAGCCCATTGTTCATGCTTTCAAACATCAATTCAACAAAACCAAATCCATCATTTCATGTTACATTCATCATAAGTACTCATAAATTTGCCTTGATCTTTAAAATTCATGAAATGTTTAGAATTAACTCAAAACCTAACTCTTTATCGATTATGTGATAATATAAACAACATTACAGAGAGAGGTTAGATGGTAATCGCACATAGATAATGAAGTATGTAAATACATAGATATTAAATAGATATAGGTTGGAATTGCTTACGATATTGATGCATTTTGAGGTTCTTTTAGCTCTTCCGTTCCTGCGATGAGTGAGAAGATCATCTCCCCTTGCCGCCATATAAAAGAAAACGGTTGTCAAATTAGCCCCCTCAAGGTCGGTGTTTCGCTAAAAAAAAAAAAGCACGGCGGTTTGGTCTGGTTTGGTTCGGTTTGGTTTGGCCTGAAGGGGCCAGACTAGACTACAAACCAAACTGAACCACGCGATTTACCAATTTTTGAGACTGAACCGAACCAGACCGTATGGTTTGGTTCGGTTCGGTCCCAAATCACGGTCTGGACCGAACCACTGACACCCCTAACCTGCACTCCCTTCGTCCCATTCGAATTAGGATTTTTGGGTTGGGCACGCGGATTAAGGAAAAAGTGTTAGTGGAGTAGGTGTTGTGAGTATGAAAAGTGAAATAGGAAGAGAAAGTGGGTGTAGAATAATGAGTGGAAAGTTGTTGTGAGTGTAAATGTGGGTCCCATTAAATAAAAAACTTCAATTTTTGGGTTGTCCTAATTCGAATGGGACACCCAAAATAGAAATTTGTCATAATTCGAGTGGGATGGAGGGAGTATATAAATAAAGGTCGAAGTAGATAGAGCCACTTTTTAAAACAGTTTCCCACTCAAACACCCCTCTCTATAAATAGAAACTTGGAAAACGCGTTATACGGCCATTTGATTTGGTAAAAGACGCAAGATTTGAGAATGATCCTTTCATATTTATCGTAATTCATTATCGCTTAGAGTTTCTAATTCAACTTAGTAATTAATTGCCGCATGACACTCCTAAATTTTTGAAAAAACAAATCTATCCTAATTCAGGTTTCAAAAAGAAAAAAAAAATCATAATTCTTCCCTAATTCTAGCTATATACAAGTAGTTATTTGTTTTTTCCAAAAATAAAATAAAGTCTACAATCATTACCAAATCTTGGCATGAATTGCTTTAATAATCTTTTTGTTACTGTGTCTCTTTATCCTCACGTTTCAATTTTTTTAACAATTTTACCAAAATAACTCACAAAGTAGACATATATTCGGATGTGTTTCGTTTCCTTCAACTCCATCATCTATTCATATGTAATTCTCTCATTGTTATGAATTATTATAACTTATACTATTATATATGTGTATATATATTTATAGGTGCAAAATACTTTTACAAGTATGCATATGCTATACTTTTATATAGTGTGGGATAAGACTCATTAATAATGATATCTTAACACAAATATTACAATATAAGCTATCATTTTATGAATAAAATTACTATCAAATTTTATTAATGTAATTTGATTTTATTCTTATAATTTTTCAAAGTATGTTTTACATAAGCTACCATTTTATGAATAAAATTACTATCAATTTTTATTAATGTAATTTGATTTTATTCTTATAATTTTTCAAAGTATTTTTTACCGTGCGTTTAACGCACGGGTGTTACTCTAGTTGTTATTAACAGTCGCTCGCCTCTGTCGTCTAGGCCCCGCTGGGCGTTCATGAAACGCCTAGCTCTCGCCTAGAGTATTATAACTATGTCAGTTTGAATTTTTGCCCCGCCTAGCCCATCTAAGCCCGCTTACGTGCTAGGCCCAACTGTAGCGCATAGCGACCACCTAACGCTTTTTAAAATCTTGCTCAAAATACTCAATTTTCTCTCTCTTACTCTCTCACAATAAATATTCATTTACAGTATTATTTTTTACCTCATTTTCTATCTTCTACCCATTTACAACACTTACTTTTCAAACATATTTTTAAAATTTTCGAGCATTCAGTTTTAATAACTATTAGTTTAAGACGGCTGAGTATTTTTTTTCCACGATTTATTATTAGTATATTTATAAACTTAATTTTTTTTAAATGTTTGTTGAAAAAAAAATAATTAAAAAAAACTAGTCTTACACATGTGTGTATAACGCAGGGACAAATAAAGTTCACAAATCAATAAAAAGGAATACCATTTTTTTTATATATAAAAACAAAAAATAATTTTACAAACTATTATTTTGAAAACACTTATTTCAGCAAATATATATCATCATACTAATCTAAATATTTTACAGATTCTTTTGAAAAAAATAAATGTATACACAATGTTTGTAGTTTTATTTGTAGCCTCTTTGGCGCATTTTTTTAAGAAATGTGAATTATTTATTTGTACATAACTTATGAAATTATAAAATTGCATTAAAATTTATTTTCATAAAATATAAAATCTTCTTCTGAATACATTTTTACCTTTGTATTATTTCAGGAAAATAGAAATCACTAAATTGCTATATAATTTTATTTTAATTTCTTTAATTACAATTTTGTTATAGTTAAAACAAATATAAGAAACATATGGAAGAAGGAAACAAAATAACTATAAATAAAAGAAAAAGGAAAGACAAAATAACAAAGACAAGTTTCAACTTCTTTCACCCTCACAATCACGCAAAACAACCTTCTCATTTCTCGCTCACCTTTTTACTCCAAGCTAAGGCTCCGTTTGTTTGGAGGAAAACATTTTCCGAAAAATATTTAGATTTTCCAAAAATAAAATAACCAACAATCAAGCATAAAACTATGCCTCTACTTTTCTCTCATCACTCTATATACAATAAAATAAATAGGAAAAAGTGCACCAAAAATCACTCAACTATGCCCATTTTATGGATTTGATCACTAAACTTATTTCCGTTGCATACAACACATCCAAATAATTTAATTTTGCATCCAAAATCACTATCACTAACCCCGTTAGTTTTTTGGAGTTAAATAGTCATGTGCCAATGCACATGACTTTTTTAAGGATATTTTAGGTAGTTCGCTTTAAATTAGAATATAAAGGTTAAACTTGTTTCAAATAAGTCCGTTACCTATTTTTTTCACCACTTAACTATTGATGTTAAAAAAAAATAATCAATTAAGTCATTATTTCATATATAACATTTATTTAGTTTGTTAACTTTATCACAACCACACCCAACATCTCACCACCACCGGCTCACCATCACTACCGCCAAGTCTCCGCCGTCATCAAAACACCATTGGTATCACCCGAACATTCATTAAAGAACCCAAAATTTTCAAACAGCTAAAACAAAAAACAATAATAGAAAAATGTGAAGCACTGTATTTCAAAATCAAACAACCATTTAATTATTAAGTTGATTCGTCAGGTTCTCTACCCCATTCTCAAGCACTGTATTTCAAAATCAATTTTTTTAGTGGGTTCAATCTAAAGAAACTTACACAATGCAATTCCATGGATTCTAACCCAAATCTACTTTCGAAAGACGCATATTTTGAAATCGAAATCAGGCAGATAAAAAAAAACTCATTAAAACACGCAGATATGAGAAATAAAGCAAACTCTGTCGTTCGGACCATATCGACGTTCATGGTTGGGAAGAAGGGGTGGCAAGGGGTTGATGGTGTGAGTCACCGATTGGGTAGTGATGTGGGAGTCGGAGGGCTACACCAGCCAATTGGAGACGAAAGATTACAGAGGGGGTGGTGAGAAATGAAGGAGATGACACATTTGATAGGTAAAGACCGGTCGAAAGTTTGAAAGGAAGTAGGGAGAGGAGGGAGGGACGTTAGGAGGTAGAAGGGAAGGAAGGGCGGCCAAAGGAGAGAGGGAGAGGGCTGCCAGAGACGGGAAAGAAGAGGGAAGGGAGAGGAGAGATGGAGGAGGCATGCGTAAGAACGCAGAGGAGGGTATTAGGGTTTTCATTTTTTATTCTTTTAGTTCAGGCCCTGTAATTTATAAAATTAAAAAATAAACCCTATAGTTTCTTTTAAATTACTTAAACTGTATTACCTAAATTACCCCTTCAAATTTGGGCACATGCGCTGCACATGACTATTTAACGCCAAAAACTAACGGGGTTAGTGATAGTGACTTTGGATGCAAAATTAAATTAGTTGGATGTGATGTGTTGTATGCAACTGAAATAAGTTTAGTTATCAAATCCACAAAAGGGGCATAGTTGGGTGATTTTTGGTGCACTTTTTCCAAATAAATATATTGATTTCAAAAAAAAAAGAAAAAAAAGAGAGGATAAAGTCTTTGTGAATCCTCTAATTTTAATGGCTTAAAAATCATTTTTCTAATAGAATATGTTTATTCTAAATAATGAAAAATAAGATATTCTCTACATTCCATAATTTAAATTTGCTATTTATCACTATCAAATTAAAAATAAACCGACCATTCATTTTAATAAGAGGTAGTAAAAAAATTGTGAGCTAGGGATAGAAATAATTTGGTTTATAGTTATGGGGTAGTTGTAGTGTCATAACTTTTACACATATTACATCTCAGAAAGGTTGAGACAATGTATACGACCATTATTGTGGTTAGTGAGAGATTTGGATGAGAAAAAAGCTCAATTGAATGCTATGCACTTCAATATTTATATAGTGATAGATGTATTTTTGAAAACCTTTGTGCCTTTTTTCGAAAAGCTTTGTGATGTTTCTATAAATAAGTACACTCACTAACCATTTCTTTCATATCACCTTTATACTCACGAAACAATCAATCTAACATGCGTATTAGACTATGTACAATGGATAGTTGAGGAGCTTGGTTGAGAAATAGTTAGTTAGTTGAGGCCTTACAGTGGTGAGTTGAAAGTGGGAGGGGGGGAGGGGGTTGAGTTTGTCAATTGACAAAACTCAACCCAGTTGAGGAATCTCGGTGATGTCTTTTCCAACCTCTTTCCCTTTTTTTCTTTTCTTTTTTTTTGATTGGGACACTTGTCTCATACCTATTGGCTTCTTGTATTTTTGGATTAAATTCTTATCCCAATTATTTGAGCCTAATTATTTGACAGCAAATTATTATTATTATTATTTTCACCAAAATTCATCATTTTTTCCTCTATAAATTGATGTTAGTTTCATTTGATTTGGACACCGTTTCTCCCTATAAATTTCTTAATTATCCTTCTTTAACCCTTATCTTGGTGTCGCGAGCTAAGTTTATTGTAACTTTTCTTATTTTTAATAAAAATTAAAAAATTCTCGTATTTATTTAATTGCAATTACAAAAAATTAATTAAGTGTGAATTATTTTTTAATTATAAATTATTATTATTATTATTTTATTAATCATAAAAATAAATATTATAAATAAAATAAAAATGGTGGGGTATAGAATGATGAGTTGGGAGGAGTTGAATTTTACTAAACCAACCATTGTAGGGGGTATAGTTGAAAGGGTAGTTGAAGTATTAGGTGGATGGAGAGAGAAGATGAGGTGGAGTGATATTAGGGTAGTTGAACAATTTTGGTGGTTGAGACCATTGTACATGGTCTTATATACAAAATAATATAAATAACCAAAATTGTAAAATGATATTAATGAAAGTTAATGAGCGTTAGCTTTCAAACAAATTTTTTAATCATAATTTTTAAATTTTCCACATAACCTAACTAAATCATAACTCGCTTAATTAAGTGTTTAAAAATTACTTCTAGGTTTTGTATCGGAATGATACTTTAATATAATGAGAAAAAAAACTCGTAGTCAACCATCTTGTATTTCGATTAAACACTAAAGAGATATGTCTAACGTTGCTAACGATAAGTGCGTCTTTCTGTGCACGGCCCAAGTCGACAACAAATGGTCTCGCAGAGTTTATATCGTCCATTCGAATTGTTTTCATTACTGACAACTCCCATCTCTCCAATTACCCTTATCTATTATGAAAGCACACTAAACTTGAAAAAAAAAAAAAAAAAAAAAACACACACACACACACACTCACACTCACACACACAACAAACCAAAAAAAAAAAATACTTTTCCTTACCCTTCCCTTCCCCTCCTCGCCCACCCTACCCTATCGTGGCCACTCTTCCCTAACCACCAAAACGGTCGCCCATTTCACCTTCCTCACCCTTCCCTTGTTTTCCCCCGTTCCCACTCTCCTCACCTATCACTAGCCGTTTACCCTTGGAACCGATTTACTCCAAATATTCTCATCTGAACCCTCATCAATTTAAAAATACTCAGCCGTTTGACTTCTCTAAAGCCTAATTGCTGCAATATGGTGCAGGGGAAGAGAATGAGGAAAACATCTCGATCACTGCACCTCTCTTATTGGAAGGGGAGATATAAGTCAAAGGTCTAATTCGATCGGAGCTCAGACAAGCGGCGACGAAAATCTCGTAGGAAGTTTCTTGTAGCTCTAAATCTGATAGATTGATGGAGAGTTGTAAAAATGGGTTGGGAAGATTAGTTTTATTTTATTACAAACCATAGATGGCTATGATTGAAAACTATGAATTTTAATTTTAAAAAAGAGTCAACTGCAATTTGGTAACCTTTTGCAATACCACACCCGAGTTTCAAAATGGGTCGATCTGATTCCTAACATTGTCAATTTGTCGCAATTCTATGCAAAACTAACAAGCTGTTAAATTTTCGACTAAATCAAAAAATTATGTCCATTCCCTCTTCATGAACTCGTGTCGAGCTTTATTTTCAAGTCACAAGATTGATACATAATGGAGATGGAGATTTTCAGATTAACTAGTGGGTAACCCGTGCTCTGCACGGGTAACTAATTTGCTATTTTTTTATTTATATTTTGCATTTTACTCTTTTTATATTTTTATTTACTCCCCCTGTCCCTAAATGAGTGTCCATTTTCAAGAAATCTTTGTCCCTAAATGAGTGTCTTTTTTGAACATAACTTTCTTCCTAAACGTTTTTTTTCGAAAAAATTTTCACCGGTTTCTTTATATGTGCAAAACTAAAGGTTTGGAAAGGATATTACAAGATTATATATGAATCGTTGTTACCAAATTGTTCAAAAAGTTGAGATTTTCAGTGTCCCTTAAAATGAAATTTGGACACTCATTTAGGGACAGAGGTAGTAATAAAGTAGCATAACAGTTTTTTATAATATAAATATATTGTATATGAAAAATATTTTTTTTAATTATAGTTAACTAAAATAGTAAACATCATCTTAACTAAAACCATTAATAATAAAAATTAATCTATATAATAATATCAATAACTAATACTATTAATAATACTTATTAATATTTATAGTAACTATTATAATTAACTAATACTATTAATAATAATGTTAACCTATATAGTAACTACTATGATTAACTAATACTATTAATAGTAAAAAATAACATATATTATAACTGTTATGATTAACTAATACTATTAATAGTAATAGTTAATTTATAAGGTAACCATTATAGTTGACTTGTATAGTAACTATTATTATTGTTAATTATACTATTAATAGTAATAGTTATATAGTAACTATTATAGTTGACTAATACTATTAATAGTAATAATTAACTACTATAGTAACTATTATAGTTAACTAATACTATTAATAGTAATAGTTAACTTGTATAGTAACTATTATAGTTAACTATTACTATTAATAGTAATAGTTAACTCATATCATAACTATTATTATGAGCTAATAGTATTAGCTAATAATGAGAATATCAAAAGTCACACACATTTAGGATAGTGATGATGTGGCTTTACACAAATGAAGCTTTAACTTATGTTTATCTATGTGTCAAAGTCATAGCCTCCTCACCAACTTTAATATATATATATATATAGATTTGTTTGATTCGAGGGTTTTCGCCTAATTGTTTTATGGGGTAATGACAATTTAGGGTTTAAAGTTTTTGGGGGGTGTGCCAATAGGGGTCTGATGTATCAATTTTGTCAATTTAGGATCCAAAGTTGACAACGTTAGTCAATTAAGGGTTTTTGGACCAAATTGCGAAGAAAATTCATTTAAGTAATAGAAGCACTTAACTGGAGTTTGTTTTGGATGTGTCATTTCACAAACCCCTTATACAATGGACCCTAAATTGTCATTTACTCTAATTATTATATTTTTATATAATTTTTATTAATTCAAAAAATACTAATAAATAAAAAAAAATAAAAAATTAAAGTGATTTTTTGTTTTGGAACCACAAAAAATGAAGTTATAAACAAGAGAAATTATTCATAAAAATTAAAAATATTTTTACTTGAAAAAATAAAAATAACTAGAATAATAATATTTATAATAATAACCACCACCACCCAAAGAAAAAAAGAATTGTCCAGACCCCTACTTTTAAAAAAAATAAATAATAATAAAGTGTTTTTTTGGAATATAATTTTTTTACACTATCTTCTTTTTAAAAATTGTACTCCTACTTTTTATTTTATAGTGGTTCTAAGTAGCAAAAAAATATTTTATTTCCAGAAAAAATATTTTGGTAAATGACGATTTAATTATTAGTTAATTTAATATAAAAAATTAAATTTAATCTTTCAAAAAATTATTATTAATTTTCTTCATCTGAAATGACGATATGCTCATGCAAATAATCAAAACAAACTCTAGTTAAGTCCATGTGCAAAGCACGTGTGTCTTAACTGGATTTTGGACACTAAATTGATAAAATTGATACATCAGACCCCTATTGGCACACCCCCAAACTTTGGACCCTAAATTGTCATTTCCCCTTGTTTTATCGGGGATTTTCGCTCAAATTTTGTGTTTGAAAGTTAGAGATTTACGTTTTTTTTAATTGGGTTTACTTTAGATTTTATATTTTTTGAAAACTATGTGATGGTGCTGGTTATAGTGTTGGTGGCCGTTCTTATGGTGATGGTGGTGGTGTTGTGGTTATTGTTGTGTTTTGTATGGTGGTCATTGCATCGTAGTGATTTTCGGTTAAATTTTGAGAGTAGTATTTCGACTAAGTAAAACAAATAAATTAATTAATAAGTGATACTATTACTCCCTCTGTCCCAGTTTAAGATTCTAACTTTCCTTTTTGATATGTCACAATTTAAGGTTCTTAGTTGCTTTATTCCTTAAATGGCAAATGATGAATAGTGTTTTGGACATCATTGTCCTCATAAAGTTCATATATTATAAAAAGACCATCACTTACCTATCTAATTTTCACCTGCTTGCTTTATGAATCTTGCTTTATGAATAGACAATTATATTCTCCACCCAATATTATTCTTGACCCAAGTTTGTCTTTATTTCTTAATAAACGTGCAAAGTCAAACTAAGAACATTAAATCGGGATGGAAGGAGTAACTATTTATACTAAATAACAAATATAAATTTAATTAATGAAAAAGTTTGTGGGCAAATTGCAATTCAGTAATCTGCGATTGATTCACTTTTGCACAAGTCCTCGTAAAATAATAAAAATACCCTTAAAAAGTCATGTGCGATACACATGACTTTAATTTAAGATGGGACATCGAACTACAAAAGCTTACAAAATTGTGAGAAGGTCTCTGGTGCGGCGGTCGCATGGGGTGCGGCGCCGACCATACCTTCCTTTTTTTTTTTTTTGCCCCCACAACCTTTTTTCTTCCCACCAAAAGTAACACTTTATAATGAAATGTAACACTTTTGTTTTTCAAATGTAACACTTTTTTTTCTTTCAAAAATGTACCACAATTTTGATGCAATAGATTAAAGATAACATAAAAATTAACGACTAAATTAATGTAACACTTTTTATAAAGGAATGTAACATTCTTTTTTCAAATGTAACACTTTTTTTCAAAATTACCACCCATACTTTTTTTCCTTCCAACAAAAGTAACACTTATTATAACAAAATGTAACACTTTTTTATTCAAAATGTAACACTTTTTTTTAAAAAAATATACCACAATTTTGCTACAATAGATAAAGATAACATAAAGATTGACAACTAAATTAATGTAACACTTTTTATAAGGGAATGTAACACTCATTTTTTCAAATGTAACATTTTTTTTCTCCGAAAATAACGTAGGATTGACAACTAAACTAATGTTACATTTTATAAAAAATGAATGTAACATTTTTTTTTCTCAATTGTAACAGTTTATATTCCTTAATGTAACATTATATATGAAATGTAACAATTTTTTATTGAGAAAGTAACAATTGAAATGCAAACAAATTTTCTTTTTTTTTGTAAAATTGATGTTACATTTGACAGTGGAAAAAGTGTTACTTTTTGAAGATGAAAGTGTTACTTTTATCAGAACAGAGTGTTACATTTCAGCTGGCAAGTACCTCAAACTTTTTTATGTGTAAAAAAATGTTTAAAAAAAAAAATCAAACCATATCATGACCTATGTAGTTTTATTCGTCTCGTCGAGACGAACACAACGGTATTTTTAAATATTTTTTTTGACTTATAAATCTCAAAATATAGCATTTTAAAGATTTTTTTTAACACACGTGGAAAATGGCGCGTCCGTCTCACGCGCCCGTCGCACGGCGTGAGACGGCCGCAAACGAGAATTTGCCCAAAATTGTCTTCTCTTCCACCCATTGTAGCCTCATCATCTTGTTCTCTCCAGACTTGTTTCATTTCCCAGCAGGGGCGGACCTAAATAGTGGCGTTCGGGGGCCGCGGCTCCCATTTGAAAAAAAAAATATTAAAAATTTACAAGTGTATTTTTTTTTTTTAAAAAAAGTTAGGAGTGGTAGTGAAATTTAGTAGAGAAAATTTTGGGGGAAACTAGTTTCTCCATAAGTTATAAAAAGTCTTGTTTTTATAAGGGTTAATGTTTAGGGTTTGGGGTTTAGGGTTTAGAATTTAGGGTTTAGGGCTTAAAGTTAAGGGTTAAAAAGTGGACTTTTTATAAGTTATGGAGGAACTAGTTTCCCCCAAAACCAACTCAATTTAGTATACTTTGCCCCCCTAAATGTAAATAAAAAATACGCTAACATTGTTTTTGTCCCCTTAAGCAATTTTGCCCCCGTTTACAAAAAATTCTTAGGTCCGCTACTATTTCCCAGTAACTTGTTTCACATTTTTCATTAATTATTTTTGAAATCGATAACTCATTATATGTTTTGTCAATAGTAATTTTTAGATTTTTATTTGGAAGACATTTTAAAAATAAAATTATTTAAATGTTTAGATTGACATTAATGTTTGACTGAAACTCACTTGTATTGATCATCTAAAAAAAAATACTCCCTCTGTCCCAGAATGATAGCCCTCCTATTTTCATGGGTTTTACGAAGGAACTTTGAGTAATAATTAAGGCTACTTTTAATTATTCTAATGAAAATTTTGAAATTGTTCTTGATACACCATTATAAATATCAATTTTTAGATTCACATTAACATAATTATAAGTAGCATTTATAAATGCTCAAAATTCCCTCGTAGTAACAACGAAAAAAGGTGGACTATATTTTTGGGACGGAAGGAGTATATAATTAGGAAGGAAGACTATACCGTACGAGAGAAATCATTCAGAATAAAACTCAAAATTATCGAAGAACAGAAAAAACCCAAACCAAACAACCAACATGATGACAAGCCTTCAAACAAAGGAAACAAACACATTCAGAGCAATACCATGAATTTTCATTAGGAAAATAGCCTGCATGTCATGTCATTAAATAAAATCATACATTCTCATTAAGGCATTTTGTCAAACAGGTTTTGTGCACTCGTAATCTTACCCGAATGCACATGAATCCATCAATCATTCAACTTTGTCTTAGTAAACCCAACGTCAACTTAATCAATAGAAGCTCTTCAATCCCACCTATCAGAAAATTATTAGTTGCAAAATTAGGGTTATTAATTTCCCCCTATCACAAACTCAATCGACTCACACCAGGACACTTAGATTGGGTTAATTTCAAATTCACAAAGGGGCAACACCAGAAAACGTGGGGAAGATATCAAATCAGAAGACAAATTTTGGAGCCGTTGCTTTTAAGTCCACCACGCGCCAAAGTAACGCTAAAGGCGGCAAAATTAGGAAACCCTGAGTTGGGATCAAAATCTAACTCGATCTCAAGAATCTTACAAAATCAGTTCCAATTAATTATAATTACTTACAACGGTTAGGCGTCAACATTAGGAAACTCCAAGTCCTTTTTATAACCCCCAGCTAAACCCCATACCTTACCCATCACATTCTCCTTCTCTCTCAATCTCTCTGTGCTGATCATTCCCCTGTTCACCAACAAAGAATTGAAATTACTCTGATAATCATGGAGGTTGATGGATTTCCACCTGGTTTTCTATTCCTTCCCTCACCCCCACAGTGCATTTTCTATTTGAGTCGCAAGGTCACCTCTCAGCCCTTGCCTTTCGATGGACTCTTTCTTGATCTCGACCCTTACAACCTCAAACATCTCCCTCATATCTTCTCTTCTACTCAGAATAAGGGTAAGGGTGAAGTCTACACTTTCACCAAATTGCACAGGAAGGGTAAAATCGGCAACACTAATGCCAATCGCAGAGTGGGGAATGGTACATGGCACGGTGATCAGACCTTTGAGATCACTAATGAAGATGATGGACCAACCATTGGGATGATGTACAAGTTTTGCTATCGTGAAAAGGGTTCCGAATACGACCACCAATTTCTCATGACTGAGTACACCCTTCCAAAGGGAACTTGCTTGCAATATGATCCTTTGAACGATTTTGTGCTTTGTCATATTGTCAAGAAAGGCCGGGGCCATAATGGTAAGAAAGTGTGCAAGTCGAAAAGGACTACAAATCATCAAGCTACTGCTGTTTTCAAACACCCCGAGCCTATTGTTGCTACTGCAAATCCTAGTTTTTATGCTATGGAAAACCCCTCTACTTCTTCCTGTCATTCTTCTGAATTTGAAACACCTTCCTATTTTCAACCCTTTGGTAATGATGCCATATTCTCCGCTCCTCTTGAAGACGAAGATAATTTACTTGAGAGTCTCTTGTCGTTGGACTATGAAAGTGAATGTCCATCAATGGATAGCTGTTTCTTCCTTGAAGGTTGATTAGCTGGTAAAAGTTTTGCTGATTGTAAAATCCCTTCATATGATGATTGGGTATACAGTAATCTGTAACTAGATGAGGAAGTGTTTGTTTTCCGGTTGTTTTCTGATTTTGTTTCAAAGTTAATGGTTGTGTCTGTATTTTCTTTTGGATATGTTCAAGTATGTAACTTGTTGGTTTGTTCTCATGATAGAATGAATGAAAAGATTATTTCGTTTTTGTTTCAAAGTTAATTGATGTGTCTGTAATATTTCCTTGGTTGCTTCCAAAAGTACATGAAACCCAACTCACACACACACACACACACACACTCAGAGTTGGCAAATTCAGGAAGGCCACTTTGCAGGATTTTAAAATACATTAAATCTTACAAGAAGTAATGAAACCCTACAAATTCACAGCAGGTGATAGATAAGGGAATGCAAAATATCTGACAAATTATAGGTAAATGAATATCTTTAAGCAAACATCAAGTTCATTTGAATTCAAGTCAGACAGTTTTCTTGAGCCTTGTGTATTACTGGAGTTTGTTCACCAATCTGATCTACACACCAATTGAGCTCACCGTTGTACATATTAGGAAAATGTATATAATTGCTCACGCCGTTTAAGTGGATCCTCGTAATCATATTACCAAGGAAATGCATATATAATCAGCTCAACGAATCACCATATACAGTAGTACTTCATATGAATGAAAATTCATAAAATTTGATATGGTTTGTCATTTGTACCCGTGGATTTCCTTATAGGTGGAACTCAGATTGTTGGCTGACATGATTTTTCTGATTAGGCACGTATTCACGCTAGTGATTTATCATGTTGCCCAAGTTTTCCACAAGTGTTTTTACACGCAACATTCACGCTAGTGATTTATCATGTTGCCCAAGTTTTCCACAAGTGTTTTTACACGCAACATGGACGTGGTTTGTTTTCAAATTATTCAATATCTTTTTCTATATAACTTAGAGGACCTCATCCTGACAAACACAATGGATGTGCCAAAAATCAAATAAGATTGCAGTTAGAGTATTCTATCATTCTGTCATGAATAGCAACAAAAAAATTAACACGAGTATTCTGCCTACACAGATTATAAACACTACTCGAATATCCTAAAAAATACAGCCTCTATATACTTTACTCTTCTCATATTTGTTTCAAACAATAATCAGCAGACAGAGTTAGTAAGATGAAGGGGAGGAAGCTTTCTCGTCGACTTGAACATTTGAACTGCTTTCTTTCTCTGTTGCTTCTTAACTGGAGCTTGCACACAAGGAGGCTGAAGTTTTATGAAATCAATAATCTGAATACGCCTTTTTTTCTTCTCATTCTCAATCAGCTCGTATTGTTGCCTCAGCTTTCTCTTTTTACCTTCCAACTTCTTTTTCTCTTCCTCATTTTGCAGATTTTGTGAGTTGTTTGAATCAGAGGCTTCGTTGTTCACCATCTTCTTGACTTTGCAACTGGCGTCTTCTACTTTCTTGGTATGACTTTCCAATTGACGTCTTCTACATACACACCATGAAGTATATTTAGTCTATGAACTCTAGGCAACATATTCAACATTGTTACATGCTATCACAAAATCATGAACTATCGCATGTCAGTATAAATGCTTAGAACTAACACTTTGATATATGAGATACAATTATGACATGCTTGGAAAAAAAATTCAAGATTCTCACAACATGTATACCTGAACCAAACAAGAGAGCTGAAAAGCTGTAAGATGAAATGCCTCACAGAGATATATCAATGCCCTATGATGAGACGGATTTTATACCAATAATTCCTATGATTTTATGAGCTTAGAAGATGAATTTATGTATTTTAGTTTAGTTTTATGTAATTTTGGGAAATTATATATTTTTGGGGTTTATTTATAATTCGGGAGTATTTTAGTGTTTTTATATTTTACCCGATGTAATTTATTATGAGTTAAAAAGAGATCCCAAAATATATAAAAGAAAGTCAATCGGGACGGAGAGTGTGGATTAAATTGCTGCAGAAAGACAAGCAAAGAGAGGAAGGAGCAGGCAGGTCCATATCAGCGAAGCCCAAACCAAGCAAACCAACCTTCCAAGTTAATTGGCTCAGTTAGATCAAGCGAAGCCCATCATCTCACCAAGACTTGGCCCAAAACGCACAAGGAAGCAAGCAAAGGAACAAAGACAACCCAGCAAGGAGGCCCATCTCAGCGAGGCCCAGATCAAGAAACGTCCCTGGCAAATGCGTTTTAGCGTTGGAAGGGAGAAAGCTATCAGTACGTGTGCGGCTCAAAATCCGAGGCGGGAATCCGGCTTTGAGAAAGCGCATCTACCAGGCGCGTTTTCGGCGGAGTTGAGGAGGACGCGCGTGTGAGGACGGATTCTGGCCAGATTTTCACCCTATTTTCCTATTTTCTATTTCCTTTTATTATTATTATTATTATTTTTACTTCCTTATTGTTTTAGGACTTTATCTAGCTTTTTAAAAATAGGTTTCTTTCATTGTTTTTGAAGGGGGGACTTGAACAATTAATTTGGGATCTAGGGTTTTTATTTTTCTTCCATGGAGTTTTCAAAGCTTTGGATGAGGAACTAAAATCCAAGCTTTGGGTTTGAATCTTGAACCCCTTTTTATCAATTTGAGGTATTTTTCTTTTCAATTTGTTTATCCCTGTTCATAATTTTACTTGTGTTTATTTTAGATTTGTAACTAGGGTTTGTGGATCTGGCAATTCACTAGTTCTTTTTTTATGAATCTTTGCTAGAATTTTCTATTGACTGTGCCAGTGTAGAAATTCACAAGTAGCATCTTCATAGTTTGTGCATGTGCCATGATAAATTGTGAAGTGGGTAAAATTAGATGATTATCTGTGTGAAATAATCATAGAAAGCATTCTTGATCTTAGTTTCTTAAATCTTGAATCGATTAATATTGAGATCTAGACTGTGCCAGTTAGATTAATTTATTAATTAGGGTTTCTAATGAGTGTGCCACTGCTAGTAACTATTCTGAAAGAAGAAACAGGGATTGAAATAAATCTCGTGCTCAGTGAATAGGGTAAAAAGTGAAAAGAGATATCACTGATAATTGAATAATTAGGTGGGGACGGAATCAAATCTGAAGTGCGTCTAAATTATTGTTTTTGCTCATAATTAGTTTAATTTCTGTTTTTAGGATTTAATAATTAATCATTACCCCCAATCTGGTTAAGTGACTGTTCGTGAACAAATAACCGTTCCTGTGGATTCGATCCCTGACTTACCATAACTGCATTATTATTACCTAAGTTAGGTAAATTTGTAGGTGTGCGACTAAGCCTACCAAATTTTGGCGCCGCTGCCGGGGAACGGTGTTTATTTGTTTACGTTCTTATTTTAATTCTTGTTCTTGTTCTTTTTATTTTATTTGTATTTATTTTTAGTTAGTTTAGTTATTTAGTTTCCTTTTTGTTTTTATTTATATATTTCTGTTTTTAGTGTGGCACCTTTTATGGTCCACACCCGTTCTACTGACAATCTGCTTGGAATTCTTGAGTTAGATAACAAATGGCAGATCAGACATTGAGGCAAAGGACTGCCCCGAATTGGAATGAGCAACCACATGCCGTCCAATTCCCTGCCTTACCTGCCGGAGTGACTTTTGAGTTGAAGCCGGGTCTGTTGAGCCAGTTACCACACTTCACTGGGATACCTGGTGAGAACCCAAATCAACATATATCCCAGTTTGTGCAGATATGTCAAAGCATGAAGCCGGCTACACTTCCTTTAGAGCACTTATTACTCAGAGCATTTTCTTTCACTCTGAAAGATGATGCTAGTACATGGTATTACCATCTCTCGCCTAACAGCATTACCACATGACAGCAAATGAAGGAGGTGTTTCTTGATGAGTTTTTCCCACCGGATCAGATCAATGTCATGAAGCGGGATATTAGCAACATGGAGCAGAAGGTAGATGAGACTCTATACGAGTATTATAACAGGTTCCATAAGTTGTGCAGGAGTTGCCCGTATCATGGATTTGATGATGAACAGCTGATAGTATACTTCTATGGGGGATTGACGGTTCAGGATAAACGCATAGTGGATGCGTGCTGTGGAGGTAGTATTCTGAACAAGACGACTGATGAGGCTAACGAGATAATTGATGAGTTGGCTAAGAGCACTCGGACACATGGCAGGAGGTCGAGTTTCAGACAGGCCAGTGCTGCGAATTCTAGTGGAGGTGTGACAAATAAGCTTGAAACAGATGTTGAGGACCTTAAGGTGATGATGAGACAATTATTGATGGGTCCACCACAGAGTCAGCAGTACCAGACTAATCAGTATAATCAGTACAGACCACCATATGGGCAGCAGCAGCAGCAATATCAGAGTAACCCTCCGTGACAGTCTACGGATGATCTGCTTCACTCTTTAGCGCAGTCCGTAAGCATGATGAATGGTAATTTCCAGCAGTATCAACAAAATACCGATGCGAGTATTGGTAATATGGAGAGACAAATAGGGCAAATAGCTGATGCGGTTGGGAGACTAGAGGCTAGAGAGGCAGAGAAGGTACATTCTAGAACAGAACCGAACCCTAAGCAGAGTGCATGTGCCATGACTTTGCGCAGCGGTAAGGAGATTGGGAAGGAAGTTGTACCGGAGGAGCCTGTGATGTTGAGCAGGTTGTGCCCGAAGAGAAGATGTCGGAGGAGGAGAAGAAAACTACACCAGATCCAACAGTTGATGAGCCGGATGTTCCATTTCCTGAGGCCTTGAGAGAGCATCGTAAATCGGAGCCTGACAAGGCTATATATGACACTTTCAAGAGGCTTGAGGTAAACATCCCATTTTTGGATCTTTTGCAGACTGTCCCGAGATATGCTAAATTCTTGAAGGAGTTGTGTACATTCAAGAGGGATCAGAAGGCGAGAAGTCAGAAAAAGGTGAAGATAAAAGAGCATGTGTCTGCGGTTTATCAAAAGAAGGTGCCCAAGAAGTGTAGTGATCCGGGTATGTTTATGATTCCTGTGTCTTTGGGTGATGATTCTGAGCATATGGCTATGCTTGAATTGGGTGCTTCAATCAATGTCATGCCTTATCCATTGTTTGAAAAGCTCAAGTTGGGACCTCTACAGAATACTAGGGTGGTTATTCAGTTGGCAGATAGGTCAAATGCATACCCTAAAGGGAAAGTTGAGGATGTTTTTGTCTGGGTTGGTAAGTTCATTTTTCCCACTGATTTTTATGTTTTGGATATGGACACGGATCCTAAGGCTCCCATTCTGTTGGGGAGGCCTTTTATGTCTACGGCTCATACTAAGTTGGATGTTTCCAACGGTTCTTTGACTATGGAGTTCGATGGGGATTTAATGGAGTTCAACATTTTTGACTCCAAGAAAGACCCTGCGGATGTTCGTGGTTTATGTTTCATGGGTGTAGTTGAGCCAAAGGTAGAGGATGTGTCCAATATTTGTAGTGGGGATGATGATGGGAAGACTGGTTTAAAGATTCCGGCGGTAAAACATGGACCAAGAAAGGTGAAGAATCTTCCTGAGCACCGGAAATATGCATTTGGAGGTGAGGAAGAATTGATGATGATTAGTGGTCCGATAGAGAAGCATGGAGGTTTGAGCACGATGAACAAAAAGAAGAAACGATTCATGCAGACGATTTGAGCTCAAACGGGGTGGAGTGTGCACTAATGAGGTACCATTTATTCGCTTACGTTTAAACTGTCCTTATTTTTATTCACTTTTACACACTGAGGACACTGTATAGTTTAAGCGTGGGGGAAGGATTTGTAGTTGTATAGTATGCATTTTTCTTTCTAGATAGTTATTTTTTATTCTTTAAAAAAAAAAAAAACGCACAAGAAAAGAAGCCCGCTAGATTGAAAACCCGAAAGGGCAGTCTAGGCAAAAACCAGGGTGTGCATAAATAAAAAAAAATAATAATAAAAAAAATTAAAAAAAAAATGAAAAAGATAGAGAGGCTAAGTGAAAACCCGAAAAGGCGCTTAGGCAAAATGTGAGGTTTGAGTAATAAAATATTTTACATCCACCGGAGAGAAGACATAAGGGAGGTTTGGAGTTTCGGGTAGGATACACTATTGAAGTAGGAGGTTCGGATAGTGGAGTTTAGGTTAGAAATCCTCGTTCTTTTCTTGGAGATATAAGGGGGTGTTGGTGTTTTGTTACGAGGTAAGTTTTGTGCATATTTATTAATCATACACTAACTTTTGTTTTTATGAGGGAGATTGTAGTGAGATAAGCGTGGGGGAAATTTAGGACAATTTTAGTTCCCCTTGGCTTTTGAGTGGACATTTAGTTTGGATACCGTTTATTATGGTGTTGGTATCGAGCTAATGTTATTTATGTTATTTCTTTGAGGAGTTATAAGGAGACGGAGTTTCTACACTTCGATTTTTATTTATTGATTTATGTTTGATGGGTTAGAGGAGACTAGGAATCATTTTTCTCCATGCTACGCTATTAGACCGGTGTTTAAAGGGGAGTTAGGATTTTACTCAGGGACGAGTAAAGGTTTAAGCGTGGGGGAATTTGATGAGACGGATTTTATACCAATAATTCCTATGATTTTATGAGCTAGAAGATGAATTTTATGTATTTTAGTTTAGTTTTATGTAATTTTGGGAAAAATTATATATTTTTGGGGTTTATTTATAATTCGGGAGTATTTTAGTGTTTTTATATTTTACCCGATGTAATTTATTATGAGTTAAAAATAGATCCCAAAATATATAAAAGAAAGTCAATCGGGACGAAGAGTGTGGATTAAATTGCTGCAGAAAGACAAGCAAAGAGAGGAAGGAGCAGGCAGGTCCATATCAGCGAAGCCCAAACCAAGCAAACCAACCTTCCAAGTTAATTGGCTCAGTTAGATCAAGCGAATCCCATCATCTCACCAAGACTTGGCCCAAAACGCACAAGGAAGCAAGCAAAGGAACAAAGACAACCCAGCAAGGAGGCCCAGATCAAGAAACGTCCCTGGCAAATGCGTTTTGGCGTTGGAAGGGAGAAAGCTATCAGTACGTGTGCGGCTCAAAATCCGAGGCGGGAATCCGGCTTTGAGAAAGCGCATCTACCAGGCGCGTTTTCGGCGGAGTTGAGGAGGACGCGCGTGTGAGGACGGATTCTGGCCAGATTTTCACCCTATTTTCCTATTTTCTATTTCCTTTTATTATTATTATTATTATTTTTACTTCCTTATTGTTTTAGGACTTTATCTAGCTTTTTAAAAATAGGTTTCTTTCATTGTTTTTGAAGGGGGGACTTGAACAATTAATTTGGGATCTAGGGTTTTTATTTTTCTTCCATGGAGTTTTCAAAGCTTTGGATGAGGAACTAAAATCCAAGCTTTGGGTTTGAATCTTGAACCCCTTTTTATCAATTTGAGGTATTTTTCTTTTCAATTTGTTTATCCCTGTTCATAATTTTACTTGTGTTTATTTTAGATTTGTAACTAGGGTTTGTGGATCTGGCCAATTCACTAGTTTTTTTTATGAATCTTTGCTAGAATTTTCTATTGACTGTGCCAGTGTAGAAATTCACAAGTAGCATCTTCATAGTTTATGCATGTGCCATGATAAATTGTGAAGTGGGTAAAATTAGATGATTATCTGTGTGAAATAATCATAGAAAGCATTCTTGATCTTAGTTTCTTAAATCTTGAATCGATTAATATTGAGATCTAGACTGTGCCAGTTAGATTAATTTATTAATTAGGGTTTCTAATGAGTGTGCCACTGCTAGTAACTATTCTGAAAGAAGAAACAGAGATTGAAATAAATCTCGTGCTCAGTGAATAGGGTAAAAAGTGAAAAGAGATATCAATGATAATTGAATAATTAGGTGGGGACGGAATCAAATCTGAAGTGCGTCTAAATTATTGTTTTTGCTCATAATTAGTTTAATTTCTGTTTTTAGGATTTAATAATTAATCATTACCCCCAATCTGGTTAAGTGACTGTTCGTGAACAAATAACCGTTCCTGTGGATTCGATCCCTGACTTACCATAACTGCATTATTATTACCTAAGTTAGGTAAATTTGTAGGTGTGCGACTAAGCCTACCAAATTTTGAATTTGATGTGACGGATTTTGTTTATGTTATTTCCCCTATTTTCCTATGTATTTTCCTATGTAAATTCAAGATTCTCACAACATGTATACCTGAACCAAACAAGAGAGCTGAAAAGCTGTAAGATGAAATGCCTCACAGAGATATATCAATGCCCTACTTAAGATCTTCTCTGCTTCCGTAACTCCATCCTAGGAAAGGGCAACAGAAACATTATGGAACTAACTGTGAGATCTGAATCAACACAAAATACACAGTTCTGCCCAGGTCATAAACAAGCCATCGTGACCGTGAGATCTGAATTCAACACAGTAATTTCCTCGATAATTTCTTACATCTGAATTCTCAGGTCAAAGAATATTAAAATTGCATCATGAAAAAGAGGTGCAACTCATCCATTCCCAGCTGACTTATCTTTAAGTTAAAATGGTCATTATTCTTCTTCCTAGCCAACAAAACACAAATCTCAACAGAAGTGAAACTAAATGCAACATGTGAATGAAATTCAGGTACATAGACATGTATATCTTTCAGTTCTCTGATATTGATATTCAAGAAGCACAATACAAAACATACCACGTTCCTAGATGGTATTAAACATGTGACACACCCCCAATTTGGGTCCTAAATGAAACCTGAAAGTACATGAACGACATAAACCGACTTGGTTAAATGGGACCCATAAACTCTGGGCTCACATACCTTAAGGCCCATCCAAAGAGGCCCACAATCTTATATGCCTACATATATCAGGCCGAACAGGCAGCCCTTGCCTAGGCCGAGTTCAAGAGGCCTAATCCCCAGCCGTCCTCCAGGACGAGCCGAGCTGGATGACGGGTCGAGTTATATCAACAACCTCCCATTCTCACGGGGAGTCCACTTACAGAGTTTGATTACAACTCTAACAGTGAAGATCCTTATCTGAACAAGGATATCTCTTCTACAAGGCAACTGGGATACCAATGATCCTTATCCGGAGTCTACCTCCAAGGAATACGAGTCCCGCAACAATATGGGCTCCCTAGCTTTTCTAACAAGCTAGGACTCATTCACCTACACCTATATAAGCAGGTCCTCACAACAGGAGATGGGTAATGAACTCTTTGGCTCTAAACTAGTCAATTTATTTCTCTATTTCTCCCGTATTCTTACTCTCACGCCGGAGGGCCTTTGCCGGTAAAGCCCCGGTGCAGTTTACGTTTGTTCATTGTGTGCAGATCCGAACGGGGAGATCTCATTGCTGGATTTATCCGAACCGCTAGACGGAGGGCTGATCCGACATGTTTTTGGCAGCATCAGTTTGGTTCCATTGCCGGGAATCGTCGTTGGAGAATCTCTGTTCGGAAAACCACAAACTTCCCCATGTCTAGAACTCACGTCGACGGTCGGGAAGCTAGCGTTACACCAGACGCTAATCTCAATCCGCCACCTCCTAACGTGGCAAATGACAATGTTCTGAATCAAGGCCTCCCTCCTCCACCTCAGGGAGGCGGGATGTACACCCGTTCCAGAGGACCGGCGCCTGAAATTGCTCACCAGTATGGACGACGGAGGCGGACGACTTCACGACCTCAGCTAATCGAGGCTGGCCCTTCTAGGCCAGCACCAATTGACCGAAGAGCATTGTTACATCAAAATCTCTAAACCCTTCAGTAACTAGCTGATGCTCAGAGAGCTCTTCTAGAATTTGATCCTGACCACTCCTTGGTACCCTTCGCCCAGCCCTCTGGCACGAGAGGAGCTTTGGGAGGCGGAGAAAGAAGTGACCGAAGGGGGAACACACGCACTGAGGACAGACGTCATCAGGAACCGCGTGACGCCCCCCAGGAAATCAAGCTGCTCCACCAAGCCCGTCTAGAAGGTCGACTTGGCCCAATTAATCCCGATGGAAGAGATCTGAGAGATCAAATAAACCGTAGGATAGAGGAGGAGGCAGAATCTCCAGATGTGAGATTTTTGGGAGAAAGGCGGCGATGGAAAAATCAAGATCAAGTCCCGCCCAGACAGGAGCCACCTCATCATACTCCTCCAAGACGACCTCGTGATGATCCAGACACAAGTCATGTTATTGGAAGGGGCCGAGACAGAGAAAGAGACAGGCCGAGAAGCTCCCATCGCAGCTCAGGGTTTAGTGAGCAGATCATATTGGATCTGCAGGAGAGGATGGACAATATAGAGATGAACCAGGGGCAGAGGAAGCCGAAAACCGACTACGATGCTATGCGTCCGTTTTCTCAGTGGATAAAGGATTCTCCACCCAATCCCCAGTTGAAGCTTCCCCACCTGGACAAGTATTCCGGCAGTTCAGATGCCATGGACCACCTCCAGTCTTTCGAAGGAATGATGGCCTTGGTTTCCAACAAAGACGACGTACTTTGCAAGGCCTTTGCTAGTACGTTAGTTGGAGCAGCCAGGTCTTGGTTTATGGACTTAGCGAGAAGAAGCATCAACTCTTTTTCCAAATTGAAGTCAAGTTTTCTAGAGTATTTCGCCACTGCCAGGGCTAGAAAGAAAAGATTGTCGGATCTGGCAAACATAGTTCAGGGAAAGAACGAGTCGACTATGGACTTTTACAATAGGTTCAGAGACTTGGCTGACTCAATAGAAGAGAGACTTACAGATAGGGAAATCATAATGTGCTTCTATAATGGGCAGAGATCAGACGAGCTCACCTATGAGTTGTCGGTAAGAGAACCTCGTACAAAGTCTGAGCTGTACCAGATGGCCTACGCGACAGCCACAGCTGAGGAAAAAAAGAAACTGATGTCCGGATACAGAGATCGAGACCGAGAAGGGGAACGTAGGCCACTCACTCCTAGCTCGGTCCAAGGTACCAGTGGAAGTGGAAACCGAGGTAAGAACAGAACGAGACTGACTGAGGTCTTTACCCCCTTACCAAGCCGATTTTCGAGATCATGAACCTGGTGAATCTCCCAAATACAAAACCCCTTAAAGATAACCTGAAGTTCCCACGAGACACCAGCAAGTACTGTGCCTACCACCGAGATAACGGGCACGAGACGGATAGCTGCTTTGCCCTAAAGAAAATACTACAGAGGTGGGCCGATCAGGGGAAAATAAATGAATACCTAGCAAACAAAGACAACAAACGTCCGAGAGAGGATGAGAAAATGGATGACCGCGAAGACAGGCCACCTCGGGCAAAACTGATTGGTGTAATCAGGGAGGAAATCCCTTCCAACACCAAGTTAAAAGAGCAGATCTATGAGCTAAGCAAAGTTTACCATATCCCCCCTTGGATTCACAAAGGGGAGGAGGTGATTAGTTTCTCCCCTAACGAGCTGGCCGGAAACAGGGCCATGAGAGAGCAGCCTTTGGTCATCACAGGCCGAATCGACAACTGCGAGTCGGAAAGTGTAGACACCCCGCCTTGGACCTCTCACCCCGATTGCATACAAAGTATTTTTATTTAACTTATTTTTATTGATTTCTGTTACTTCGGTTAAGTTCCTAACTGATTCCGTTAGCTTTGGACTAAACTGCATAACAGAGTTAACTTTTAGGGTCATTCTGTCATTCTGTCCTTTTCTGCCGCGGGCGCTTCTGGAACTGTTAACGGGCTGCGCGCGCGTCTCGCCCCAAAAGCGGGACTCGCGCGCTTCCCATTTTGGCAGTAACGGATTGCACCTTATTTCCCTCCCTTTTCTTATTTGCAACATCTCTTTCTTGTTCACAAAAGACCTCTTTTCTCATCCACATTCATCCCCCCTAGTTTTATAACCTCCAATCCCATTATTCTAGCCATCTCTTTAAAACAAAATAATTCATTTTTATTTTATTTGATTTTCTTTTATTTCTTTAATTTATTATTTTATTTATCTTATTTTCTATTGGTCAATTCCATCTCACATGGATTGACCAATTTCCCTCCAACCTTTCCCTCTCTTTTTTTACCTATAAAAACCATCATCTTCTACCTTAGAAAGGGACTATTTTTACATTCTTAAGGACCCAACGTCATCTTCCCTACAAGAACGATACACAAGTTCTTTCAACACATTTTCCCTACAAACAAACACTACACAAAGTGTTGCACAATCATTTCTCTACAAACAACACCATCTTCAAGTCAAAGTCTAAGGTCCTCTTTTCTAAAGGTACTTTTATTCTTCTTCTCTTTTATTCTAATCTTACTAGTATGCAATCCCCATCAATTGGGACATGACCAAATGACCACTTTACTACATTAAAGTTGGTTAAGGTTATCTCCCTACATTTTAATCTCTACTTTAATTCCCTCTACATTTCTTAATGTAATTGTTTAGCATAAATTTATAAATAAAACAATTCTCCTTTCTTCCCCTTTTTCTTTACATTATAATTGTTAGCACTGTTAATAAATTGAAGGACATTTAGCATTAGAACACCAATAGTAGCAAGACTCGCATAAGCGGGGCGGAGTGGGTGTTTAAGTACTTCCCACTCTGTCACCTAACCCCCGAACCCTTCTCTCTCGAATCTCTGGTTTTGTACATAAATTAGGCTATTTCTAGGTTTTTCTTATGTTCCTTTAAAAACATAGGTGGCGACTCTAAAACAAGTTAGACATCCTAGGATAATTCACCGCTCTAGCCAAGTTGTGGTTTCCCGGGGTATCTACAGTGGCGACTCTGCTGGGGACGATTTAGAGGGTTAAACTTGCGTTATTAACTTTTGGTGTTCTTATTACTGTTTTCTGGGCATTCTGGTAAAAAGGGTGGGAAGCGCGCGCCTCTGGCCTTCTTGGCCTAAAGCGCGCGCGTCCGACCCCAATTACCAGAATCGCCCACCTCCTTTCTTGTCCTTCAATTCCATGTTTCTGTGCTAAAAATTACTGCAGGGGAGAGAATTTTTTATTTAGGGTCAAGGCAATCCCTTGAACCCACTGATTCGCAGGTACTGCCCAGAATCGGGCGCCTCTGCCCCTCTTTGTCTACCGCGCGCGCCTTCCGCATAGGCCACCCAATGCGCGCGCTTCTGGGCGCATTCCTAGAACAGAACAGTGCACAGAAAACAGAACAGAGCAGAATGACAATGTGTGGGCACCGGGCCTGCACAAAACTTCTTTTATTTTCTGTTTGTTTTATCGGTCACACGGGTGATTCGAAAGTTGTAATTATGTGCTTATTTGTTTGTTTGTTTTTTTTTTTTTTTTTATTTCTTTTGAAAAAAAAAATGTTTTGTCACATGTTAGACCTCACACTACATGCACATATTCCTATCAATTGCTCACAATCGAGTTGCACAAGTCCAACCCCAAACCCGTCGAGGCCCGTCCTACGAAGTTTCAAGCTCCACCCGACCTTGACTCTTCCGAAGCGGTAAACCTCAGCCCGTGGCGTAGTTCACGACTACATGCCGGGGGTGACCTTTAAGCCTCATATTCAAGCCGAGCACAAACCACACAATTCTAGTTTAGGGTCTAACACTCCGTGACTCAAGTCGGTTTTCATGTACCGAGATTTCCCTAAACTAATGTCTTCAAATCATACATGCCAACTTGTTGCAATGGGCGAAATAAGACTCCGTCCCCAAAAGTGGTTATTTTGGACGAAAATAAAAATCCGTCCCCGCATGTATGATTTATTACATTAATTTAGTTTAATCCCGACACATGTAGGTCTCACAAGCGTGGTGGAATCCGATGAGTATATGGGACCGCGAGAAGGTCTATATACTAGTGTGACGATTCCACTATTTTTTCTAGAAACCCCAAAAAGGACTCCATCCTTCCGACTTTTGTAAAAAAAAAAAAAAACAAAACAAAAAAGAGTCATTTTCTTTATGTGGTTGAGTCTTTTCTTATTTATGGGTGAAATCATTTCACTCAAAAGGTGTTTGTGGGGCCATCCTAAGATCGACCGTGTTCTCTCAATAGGTCCAATGGCTTCAAACGGCAACGACAACGGCATTCCCGTGTCCAACGAAAGGTTATTCCGCATGGTGGAAGCATTGAAAGGGAAAGTTGATACACTAGCCGAGAATGACCGCCGCAAGGATGAATTATGGCGAGCCCGTTACGAGCATGTGAAAATGGCCCACAAGAAAGAAGTTGCTAAACTCAAGAACCGATTGAAAGGGCTCACAGGTGAAAGAAAGGTCCAAAGCATTGATACCGGTTTGGTCAACACTCTCATGTCCTACATTGACCAAAGGCTTAGAGGGCTAAATTTGCACAAGGGCCCAAACACCGATCTTCATCAAGCTTCTCTCCTCATGAACACAATGTAGGCTCTTCCTGAAAAGTTCAAGATGCCCGATATTGGCAAGTTCAACGGCAACTCTTGCCCCAACGCTCATGTCGACTCCTACATTTGGGCCATGCTACCAAAGAAAGTGCCTCCTCAAATAATGGCACAATGCTTCCCGCTTACTCTCGAGGGGGTCACAAAAGATTGGTATATGGGTCTTCCAGTTTCCACCCGCCTCAATTGGGATGCCGCTATGCTTGCCTTCAAGTCACAATATCAAGGCAACTCCATATTCCGCCCCACCAAGAAGGAATTGGAGAGCACCGTGCAAATGGGTAATGAATCATTTGGGGACTTCTATTGCCGTTGGAATGACAAGCTAACCGAGATGGTTGATAGGCCTTCCAAGAAGGAACAAATGGACATCTTCTTGAAGTGTTTGAAAATGGACTACCGCACTCATCTTAGTGGGGCTTTTCACTCCGATTTTTCAAGCATGTATGATGCGCGGGTTAGAATTGACTATTTGCTCCGAGAAGTGGCCGAGTCCTCCTATGACACAAGCTTCAACGACAAAGGGTTCCCAAACAATGACATGGAAGAATGTAGCCACAAGGAGACTACAACGACAATGGGGACTACAACAACAATCTCCGTTTCTCTTTCTCTACCTAGTAATAGGAATTAAAAAAAAAAAAAAAGAGTCAAAATTCCTCTTTTGTGTGCATTAATGTTTTCTCTCGTCCCATGTTAAGTGTCGAGTCTTCTTATCAAATAAAAGTCGTTCATGTCCTTATACACTCTTCCAAGTTGTTCAATCTAATTCTTGGCAAAATGATGAAAAGAAGTTTTAGAACAAGGCCATCACTTGAACGCCTAGGGGCTAAACATCGACGCCAACATCAACGACGAAGCCAAGACAAACAAGGTGGAGCAACAATCATGAAGAAGTCAAGCAAAGTTTTCAAAGGGGGATTAAAAAAAAAAAAAAAAAAGCTCGCTAGGTTGAAATCATCAAATCAACCTAGGCAAAAGTTAGAGCACAAAAAAAAAAAAAAAAAACAAAAATCCCCCTCAATCAAAGAAGATCAACATCATCATCCACCAACAAAGGACGAAGCTACGAAGCAACAATTCCATCACGAAGAATGGAGAATCCACAAGAACTACGGTGACCTGAGCCTCTACACTGGAGGAACGTAGGCAACCAGCGGGTCCGGTCTCATGCGAGAAAGAAGATATGTTTAGCCCTAGCACGTTATGGTGATCGGCCTTCATCTCGAACTTGTCAAGACATCTTTGTACGATTCATTTGCCAATGAATTAATCACCAAAGATTGAACAAATTTCTTAGATTTGGAATCATTTCGCGTTCCTTGTCGAGTCTAGGGACTTCTATTCTTTCCGCATACTCCCAATTTCTTGCAATCAAATTGGGGCTTTCCTTCTCTTCTCTCTTAATGACTTACTTGCCTTCATGAGTCATTCAAAAAATGGTCAACTACATGAAGTCAATACTAGGGACACTTCCCTAATCAAGTCAATGTCACTCACCTTTAGTGACAAAAGGTCTTCACCGCAAAAGCACATGTCTTATCTCCTCAGCTAGAGTCAATGCACACTTCCTCATTAATCGAGTCAAAATGAAGACGCAAAAGAAATGCCCGCTAGATTGAAAACCCGAAAGGGCGGTCTAGGCAAAAAACAGGGTGCGTCATAAAAAAAAAATGAAAGAGTGAGAGAGAGAAGGGAAAGAGAAATGGAGATCTCCGGCCTCTAAAGAAGACAACTGCACGAGCTCTACATTGGATCTCCGCAGCAAGTCAATTCCCCACCGAGTCAACTTTGGGATTGCAAAAGGCTCGATAAGATATGGCACCATCAAAGGTTGTTTTGGGTTATTGGCATCATTCTCCAGCAGTGTGCATTTTTGGGTTCATGAAAAGAAGGCCCGTGGTAGCCAAGACCCATCCGAGAACGAGCCCATCATAAAAGGGCACGAGGTTGCACAAATAATCCCTAGCTAGTCAATTGGCTTGGGCAACAAATAGCAACAACATGTGTCTCAGTTTTCAAAGCTTCTTCAAGTATGTGCTTCTAAAGTACGCCGAAAGGCTCCCGAGAAATGGAGTAGCTCTTGCCATGTCCTCTCATGTTTGTTCCCTCGCACGAGGATGAGTCACTCTTGCTTTGGTCAACAAATTGTGACGCCCTAGGGGCTATGTGACTTAAGGACAAGGACTTCTTTTGCTTCACTTGACAATCAATACGCCCTAGAGGCTATGTTCGAGAAAGATGTGTGAGACTATCCCCAAAGTCTCCCAAAAGGGATGTCAAAAAGCCCTCTTGTCGCGTGTGCCCGTGCTCGTTCCCCCAATCAAGGATGGACCTTTCTCGCAATCAATGATGGCACTCTAAGGGCTACGGTCAAATCTTAAAGGCTCCCTCGGCAAAGAGCAATTAACTCCCCAGCAGTATCCCCAGCCAAGTCATGTGCAACATTGGAAGCTTCCTTAATTCGGCACCGAAGGTCTCAACGGGCTTCGCAATCTACAATCTTTTGGGCTACGGCATTACAATAATTCAAGCAAAGGGCGATATTAGGGCTTCGCGACCGACAGTCTTTTGGGCAACAATACTCGAGCAAGTGCAATGTGGAGTAGTCTTATGGCTCCATGAGAACAATTAAGATTCAAGGGTCTCTCAACACTTCAAGTCAAAGGCCTTTTGGTTTTAACTGAAGACTCCGATGTTATGAATGAAGTTGATGATTTTTGTTAGAACTCACAGCGAGATTTTGAAGGAAGTCTTAAAGAAAAGGAAAAAGATTCAATATGCTAAACTCTAATCAAAACAGGGTTATAGCGGGAAATGCCACGGCCAATCCCAATGTTTCTGCAATTCAGCACCCCCTTCTCCAAGATCAAAAGCACAAGGTGCAGCTCAGATAAAGTTGGGCCACAACACTAGTTGCATCCGAAGATCCGTCATTAGTTCAACTCAAGAAGAGTCAAGCAAGCATACTCATTTGGGACTTTATCACACCAAGACCTTATCCTCCGCGACCTCGACGGCACCGCAAGACATTATTGCATCCTTTGACATAAGCCCTCCGCCATTTGGGTATCAACCACAATGAGGCCATTCATCTCCCCAGTAAGAGCAAGAAGGGGATCTCTATCAAGAATTCTACCCGATGGTACATCCGCTCTCAATGCCGAGCCAATCACAAGATAATTTGGGGCTTTACATTCCACCGTCTTGAAGCTCACAAACAAAAAGTCCATGACATTTGGGGCTTAGCAATTTCTCGAAGCTTGGCATCCACGATCTCCTCTTGGGGCTGGCTCACTATAACAACAAAAGGCGATTTACTCGAATGGGCCAAGAGGTGATTTATCTTGGAGCTATGCAACACCCTCAAAATTTGGCATCAAAGGCATTCTAGGGGCTTTACAATCAGCAACCCCTCATCTCGGCATCAAAAGCCTTTTGAAGCCCCATAATCGACAAATTTCTTGGGGATAGACATCAATCTTCGTTGGGCACACCGGCGACAACAGAATTCAAGCGAGGCAATCCGGACTTCGACTGAACATGACTTGATCTTGGGTTGGCTTCACAAGCACACAATGGTTAAAATAGTTCACCCACGAACTAAAAAATAAATCTTTTCCTCACATGTGTGCATATTCTTTCCTTTCTAATCTAAAAAAAAAAAAAAGATTTTTCTTTTTCTTTTTCTCCTTCTATGTGCAAAAGTATGTGCTTTACTTTGCTTTGCTCCTAGCTTCTCCTCCAGCATTCTCCATCACCCTTGAACTACGCTGGTCTGATTCCCTTCAAAGGATACGTAGGCAGCCTTTGGCACGACCAACCCATCATTCAGAATGTCATCTCAACAACATTCCATCGAAGGCAACGACAGTTCATCATCTTCATCAAAAGTATCAACATCCTTCGGCAATCCATCTCCAATCAAGCGGCAATGGTAAGTGAAGGTATGAATGCATCCGAGGCTTTCCTCAAATCACACCGCACACAAAATCACTTTCTCCATTCCTACAAAAGCTCTCTCTCATGCAAAACTGCTCTCAAATCACATTGCACCACGAGCACAATTTCTCTCTTCATGCATCTTCTTGCACAAACACATATACCTGCCAAGCACACACGTAACAGGTATCACCACGAAGTCAACAGCATCCGCTACTCAAGGCACTTCATCCCCAGCAGAAAATGGTCCACAGTCAACCATGCCCGCATCCCCACGGACTCATTCAAAGGCTCACTAACGGCCTCATCAACGGATTTCACTATCGGATTCGACAACAAAGGTTCACTAACGGCCTCGAAGGTTCACTAACGGCCTCATCAACGGATTTCACTAACGGATTCGCCAACAAAGGTTCACTAACGGCCTGGAAGGTTCACTAACGGCCTCATCAACGGATTTCACTAACGGATTCGTCAACAAAGGTTCACTAACGGCCTCGAAGGTTCACTAACGGCCTCATCAACGGATTTCACTAATGGATTCGTCTTCAAAGGTTCACTAACGGCCTCATTCAAAGGTTCACTAACGGCCTCCTCAAAGGTTCACTAACGGCCTCATCCACGGATTTCACTAACGGATTCGTCAAAAGGTTCACTAACGGCCTCCTCGAAGGTTCACTAACGGCCTCATCAACGGATTTCACTAATGGATTCGTCAACAAAACGGCCTCGAAGGTTCACTAATGGCCTCATCAACGGATTTCACTAACGGATTCGCCAACAAAGGTTCACTAACGGCCTGGAAGGTTCACTAACGGCCTCATCAACGGATTTCACTAACGGATTCGTCAACAAAGGTTCACTAACGGCCTCGAAGGTTCACTAACGGCCTCATCAACGGATTTCACTAACGGATTCGTCTTCAAAGGTTCACTAACGGCCTCATTCAAAGGTTCACTAACGGCCTCCTCAAAGGTTCACTAACGGCCTCATCCACGGATTTCACTAACGGATTCGTCAAAAGGTTCACTAACGGCCTCCTCAAAGGTTCACTAACGGCCTCTTCAAAGGTTCACTAACGGCCTCATCTTAAAGGGTTCACTAACGGCCTCAAGGTTCACTAACGGCCTCCTCAAAGGTTCACTAACGGCCTCATTCAAAGGTTCACTAACGGCCTCTTCAAAGGTTCACTAACGGCCTCATCTCAAAGGGTTCACTAACGGCCTCAAGGTTCACTAACGGCCTCCTTAAAGGTTCACTAACAGCCTCCTCAAAGGTTCACTAACGGCCTCATTCAAAGGTTCACCAACGGACTCCTCAAAGGTTCACTAACGGCCTCCTCAAAGGTTCACTAACGGCCTCATTCGAAGGTTCACTAACGGCCTCATTCAAGGGTTCACTAACGGCCTCACTTAACGGATTCAGCCGGCAGGTTTACCAACGGATCAAGCCACCCCCTCTACCAACAAAAGGCGCTCACACAGGGAGTGCACCACTATCTCTAGCAATTTCAAATTGCTGCTTTCATCGAGTCTTTGCTTTCTTTTCTTTCTTTTTCTTTGTCGATGTCCTCGGCGGGTGTTTAACTTTCGTCGACGCGTTTTGCTTTGCAATCCACGTCGCCGAGGGGCTCTGTAGACACCCCGCCTTGGACCTCTCACCCCGATTGCATACAAAGTATTTTTATTTAACTTATTTTTGTTGATTTTTGTTACTTCGGTTAAGTTCCTAACTGATTCCGTTAGTTTTGGACTAAACTGCATAACAGAGTTAACTTTTAGGGTCATTCTGTCATTATGTCCTTTTCTGCCGCGGTTGCTTCCGGAACTGTTAACGGGCTGCGCGCGCGTCTCGCCCCAAAAGCGGGACTCGCGCGCTTCCCACTTTGGCAGTAACGGATTGCACCTTATTTCCCTCCTTTTCCTAATTCACAAAATAACCTCTTTTTACATCCAAGTTCATCCCCCCTTTGTTCCAAAAACTCCCAATCCTTTATTCTAGCCTTTTCATTAAAAAACAAAATATTTCTTTTTATTATTATTTGATTTTCTTTTATTTATTTCATTTATTATTTTATTTATCTTATTTTCTATTGGTCAATTCCATCTCACATGGATTGACCAATTTCCCTCCAACATTTCCCTCTCTTTTTTACCTATAAAAACCATCATCTTCTACCTTAGAAAGTGACTCTTTTTACACTTTTTGGACCTTAATCTCACATTTTCACTACACCTACACTATACACAATTCTCTACACAAATTCTCCAACAAGAGTTTTAATACAACAAATTGTTCTACAACAATTTCATTACAACAACAACACTTTCAAGTCAAGGTTCCAAGTCCTCTTTCTCAAGGTACAACTCCATTTTCTTCCTTTGTTTTCTTCTTCTTGATGTATGCAATCCCCATTAATGGGACATGACCAACATGACTACTTCACATATTGAAGTTAGTTAAGGTTATCTCCCTACATTTTAATCTTAACTCTAATTCACCATGTTAATTTCTCTTCATCTCTTAATGTAATTCTTTAACATTACTTGTTACATGTAATCTTTATCATTAAATAAATAAAACAATTCTATTTTATTTCCCCTTTATTTCCCCTTTTCTTCTCATCACAATTGTTAGCACATTTCTATTTAATTAACTGAAGGACATGTAAATATTAGAACACCAATAGTAGCAAGACCCGCATAAGCGGGGCGGAGTGGGTGTTTAAGTACTTCCCACTCCGTCACCTAACCCCCGAACCCTCCTCTCCCGAATCTCTGGTTTTGTACATAAATTAGGCTATTTCTAGGTTTTTCTTATGTTCCTTTAAAAACATAGGTGGCGACTCTAAACAATCTAAAAACAAGTTAGACATCCTAAGATAATTCACCGCTCTAGCCAAGTTGTGTTTTCCCGGGGTATCTACAGTGGCGACTCCGCTGGGGACGATTTAGAGGGTTAAACTTGCGTTCTTAACTTTTGGTGTTCTTATTACTGTTTTCTGGGCATTCTGGTAAAAAGGGTGGGAAGCGCGCGCCTCTGGCCTCCTTTGTAAAGCGCGCGCGTCCGACCCCAATTACCAGAATCGCCCGTCTTCCTTCTTGTCCTTCCATTCCATGTTTCTGTGCTAACAAATTCTGCAGGGGAAAGCATTTTTATTTAGGGTCAAGGCAATCCCTTGAACCCGCTGATTTACAGGTTGTTACCCAGATGCGGGCGCCTCTGCCCCTCTTTGTCTAACGCGCGCGCCTCCCGAGTAGGCATCCTAATGCGCGCGCTTCTAGGCATTTTCCTGAAACAGAACAGTGCACAGAACAAAGTGGTTTTGACAGTGTGTGGGCACCGGGCCTGCACAAAACAGTTTTTACTTTCTGTTTATTTTTATCGGTCACACGGGTGATTCGAAAGTTGTAATTATGTGCTTATTTGTTTTTTTTATTTCTTTTGAAAAAAAAAATATTTTGTCACTTGTTAGGCCTCACACTACGCGCACAATTCCTATCAACTGCTCACAATCGAGTCGCACAAGTCCAACCCCAAACCCGTCGAGGCCCGTCCTAGGAAGTTTCAAGCTCCACCCGACCTTGACTCTTTCGAAGCGGTAAACCTCAGCCCGTGGCGTAGTTAACGACTACATGCCGGGGGTGACCTTTAAGCCTCATATTCAAGCCGAGCACAAACCACACAATTCTAGTTTAGGGTCTAACACTCCGTGACTCAAGTCGGTTTTCATGTACCGAGATTTCCCTAAACTAATGTCTTCAAATCATACATGCCAACTTGTTGAAATGGACGAAATAAAACTCCGTCCCCAAAAGTGGCTATCTTGGACGAAAATAAAAAATCCGTCCCCGCATGTATGATTTACTACATTAATTTAGTTTAATCCCGTCACATGTAGGTATCACAAGCGTGGTGGAATCCGATGAGTATATGGGACCGCGAGAAAGTCTATATACTAGTGTGACGATTCCACTATTTTTTCCTAGAAACCCCAAAAAGGACTCCGTCCTTCCGACTTTGTAAATAAAAAAAAAAGAGTCATTTTTCTTTATGTTGTTGAGTCTTTTCTTGTTTGTGGGTGAAATCATTTTACTCAAAAGGTGTTTGTGGGGCCATCCTAAGATCGACCGTGTTCTCTCAATAGGTCCAATGGCTTCAAACGGCAACGACAACGGCATTCCCGTGTCCAACGAAGGGTTATTCCGCATGGTGGAAGCATTGAAAGGGAAAGTCGATACACTAGCCGAGAATGTCCGCCGCAAGGATGATTTATGGCGAGCCCGTTACGAGCATGTGAAAATGGCCCACAAGAAAGAAGTTGCTAAACTCAAGAACCAATTGAAAGGGCTCACGGGTGAAAGAAAGGTCCAAAGCATTGATACCGGTTTGGTCAACACTCTCATGTCCTACATTGACCAAAGGCTTAGTGGGCTAAATTTGCACAAGGGCCCAAACACCGATCTTCATCAAGCTTCTCTCCTCATGAACACAATGGAGGCTCTTCCCGAAAAGTTCAAGATGCCCGATATTGGAAAGTTCAACGGTAACTCTTGCCCCAACGCTCATGTCGACTCCTACATTTGGGCCATGCTACCAAAGAAAGTGTCTCCTCAAATAATGGCACAATGCTTCCTGCTTACTCTCGAGGGGGTCGCAAAAGATTGGTATATGGGTCTTCCAGTTTCCACCCGCCTCAATTGGGATGCCGCTATGCTTGCCTTCAAGTCACAATATCAAGGCAACTTCATATTCTGCCCCACCAAGAAGGAATTGGAGAGCACCGTGCAAATGGGTAATGAATCATTTGGGGACTTCTATTGCCGTTGGAATGACAAGCTAGCCGAGATGGTTGATAGGCCTTCCAAGAAGGAACAAATGGACATCTTCTTGAAGTGTTTGAAAATTGACTACCGCACTATTCTTAGTGGGGCTTTTCACTCCGATTTTTCAAGTATATATGATGCGGGGGTTAGAATTGACTATTTGCTCCGAGAAGTGGCCGAGTCCTCCTATGACACAAGCTTCAACGACAAAGGGTTCCCAAACAATGACATGGAAGAATGTAGTGACAGGGAAGACTACAACGACAATGAGGACTACAACGACATGGGGGATGACGACAACAATCTCCGTTTCTCTTTCTCTACCTAGAGATAGGATAAAAAAAAAAAAAAAAAAAAAGAGTCAAAAGTCATCTAATGTGTGCATTAATGTTTTCTCTCGTCCAATGTTAAATTTTGAGTCAACCATTAAATAAAATTCGTTCTCGTCCTCATACACTCTTCCAAGTTGTTCAATCTAATTCTTGGCAAAATGATGAAAAAGTGTCTAAAAAGGTTTTGGAACGAAGGCCATCGCTTGAACGCCTAGGGGCTAAACATTGTGACGAAGGAAACATCATCAACGACGAAGACAAAAAAATAAAAAAAAAAAAAAAAAAATCCCCCTCAATCAAAGAAGTTCACATCAAGATCAACATCATTCCATCCACCAAAGGAGGACGAAGCTACACGACGAAGCAACAATTCCATCCTGAAGAATGGAGAATTCACAAGAACTACGGTGACCTGAGCCTCTACACTGGAGGAACGTAGGCAACCTGCGGGTCCGGTCTCATGCAAGAAAGAAGAAATGTTTAGCCCTAGCGCGTTATGGTGATCGGCCTTCATCTCGAACTTGTCAAGACATCTTTGTACGATTCATTTGCCAATGAATTAATCACCAAAAAGATTGAACAACTTTCTTAGATTTGGAATCATTTCGCGTTCCTTGTCGAGTCTAAGGACTTCTATTCTTTCTGCATACTCCCAATTTCTTGCAATCAAATTGGGGCTTTCCTTCTCTTCTCTCTTAATGACTTACTTGCCTTCGTAAGTCATTCAATTCAATAAAAAAAAATACATGTCAATACTAGGGACACTTCCCTAGTCGAGTCAATGTCACTCATCTTTAGTGACAAAATGTTTTTACCGCAAAATCACATGTCTCTCATCCTCAGCTAGAGTCAATGCACACTCCCTCATTAATCGAGTCAAAATGAAGACGCAAAAGAGATGCCCGCTAGATTGAAAACCCGAAAGGGCGGTCTAGGCAAAAATCAGGGTGCGTCATAAAAAAAATGAGAGAGTGAGAGAGAGAAGGGAAAGAGAAATGGAGATATCCGGCCTCTAAAGAAGACAACTGCACGAGCTCTACATTGGATCTCCTCAGCAAGTCAATTCCCCACCGAGTCAACTTTGGGATTGCAAAAGGCTCGACAAGATATAACACCATCAAAGGTTGTCTTGGGTTATCGGCATCATTCTCCAGCAGTGTGCATTTTTGGGTTCATGAAAAGAAGGCCCGTGGTAACCAAGATCCATCCGAGAACAAGCCCATCATAAAAGGGCACGAGGTTGCACAAATAATCCCTAGCTAGTCAATTGGCTTGGGCAGCAAATAGCAACAACACGTGTCTCAGTTTTCAAGGCTTATTCAAGTATGTGCTTCTAAAGTACGCCGAAAGGCTCCCGAGAAATGGAGTAGCTCTTGCCATATCCTCTCATGTTTATTCCCTCACACGAGGACGAGTCACTCTTGCTTTTCTCAAAAATGGTGACGCCCTAGGGGCTATGTGACTCAAGAACAAGGGATTCTTTTGCTTTATTTGGCAATCAATACGCCCTAGGGGCTATGCTCAAGAAAGATGTGTGAGACTATCCTCAAAGTCCCTCAAAAGGGATGTCAAAAAGCCCTCTTGTCATGTGTGCCCGTGCTCGTTTCCCCAATCAAGGGTGAACCTTTCTCGCAATCAATGATGGCACTCTAGGGGCTACGGTCAAGTCTTAAAGGCTCCCTCGGCAAAGAGCAATTAACTCCCCAGCAGTATCCCCAGCCAAGTCATGTGCAACATTGGAAGCTTCCTCAATTCGGCACCGAAGGTCTCAACGGGCTTCGCAATCTACGATCTTTTGGGCTACGGCATTACAGTAATTCAAGCAAAGGGCAGTATTAGGGCTTCGCGACCGACAGTCTTTTGGGCAACAATACTCGAGCAAGTGCAATCTGGAGTAGTCTTATGGCTCCATGGGAACAATCACGATTCAAGGGTCTCTCAACACTTCAAGTCAAAGGCCTCTTGGTTTTAAATGAAGACTCCGATGTTATGAATGAAGTTGATGATTTTTGTTAGAACTCACAGCGAGATTTTGAAGGAAGTCTTAGAGAAAAGGAAAAAGATTCAATATGCTAAACTCTAATCAAAACAGGGTTATAGCGGGAAATGCCACGGCCAATCCCAATGTTTCTGCAATTCAGCACCCCCTTCTCCAAGATCAAAAGCACAAGGTGCAGCTCAGATAAAGTTGGGCCACAGCAATAGTTGCATCCGAAGATCCGTCATTAGTTCAACTCAAGAAGAGTCAAGCAAGCATACTCATTTGAGACTTTTTCACGCCATTTGGGTATCGACCACAATGAGGCCATTCATCTCCCCAATAAGAGCAAGAAGGAGATCTCTATCAAGAATTCTACCAAACGGTACATCCGCTCTCAATGCCGAGCCAATCACGAGATAATTTGGGGCTTTACAATGAAAGGTCTTCACATCCCGCCATCTACAAGCCCACGACACTTGGGGCTTTGCAATCTCTTGAAGCTTGGCATCAACGATCTCCTCTTGGGGCTGGCTCACTAGAACAACAAAGGGCGATTTACTCGAATGGGCCAAGAGCTGATTTATCTTGGAGCTATACAAGTCCCTCAAAATTTGGCATCAAAGGCATTCTAGGGGCTTTACAATCAGCAACCCCTCGTCTCGGCATCAAAAGCCTTTTGAAGCCCCATAATCGACAAATCTCTTGGGGCTAGACATCAATCTTCGTTGGGCACACCGGCGACAACAGAATTCAAGCGAGGCAATCCGGACTTCGACTGAACATGACTTGATCTTGGGTTGGCTTCACAAGCACACAATGATTAAAATGGTTCACCCACGAACTAAAAAAAAAAAAAAATCTTTTCCTCACATGTGTGCATATTCTTTCCTTTCTAATCTAAAAAAAAAAAAAAAAAGATTTTCCTTTTTCTTTTTCTCCTTCTATGTGCAAAAGTATGTGCTTTGCTTTGCCCCATAGCTTCTTCCCCAGAGTTCTCCATCATCCTTGAACTACGCTGGTCTGATTCTCTTAAAGGGATACGTAGGCAGCCTTTTGGCACGACCAACCCATCATCCAGAATACCATCTCGCTAACCCAACATCAAGGGCATTCTCTCATCAATATCTAAAGAATGGACATTCTCCATCAAAGCATCCCCCGCGGACATCAGGAATCCATCTCCACTCAAGCGGCAATGGTAAGTGAAGGTATGAATACATCCAATACTTTCCTCAAAATCACACCGCACACAAGATCACTCTCTACATTCTTACTTCTCTCTCATTGCAAGGGTGTTCCAAAATCTCATCACACCACGAGCACAATTTCTCTCTTCATTTCACACTTCATGCATTTTCTTGCACTAGCACATATACCTGCAAAGCACATAACAGGTACCACCGCGAAGTCAAACAACATCTGCAACTCGAGGCACTTCATCCCCAGCAGAAAATGGTCCACAGTCAACCATGCCCGCATCCCCGCAAAAGTCAACTGCAACGCCAAACATCACACAGCTTCAAATCAGCAATTCGTCAAAGGTTCACTAACGGCCTCGAAGGTTCACTAACGGCCTCATCAATGGATTTCACTAACGGATTCGTCAACAAAGGTTCACTAACGGACTCGAAGGTTTACTAACGGCCTCATCAACGGATTTCACTAACGGATTCGTCAACAAAGGTTCACTAACGGCCTCATCAAAGGATTTCACTAACGGATTCGTCAACAAAGGTTCACTAACGGCCTGGAAGGTTCACTAACGGCCTCATCAACGGATTTCACTAACGGATTCGACAACAAAGGTTCACTAACGGCCTCATCAACGGATTTCACTAACGGATTCGTCAACAAAGGTTCACTAACGGCCTGGAAGGTTCACTAACGGCCTCATCAACGGATTTCACTAACGGATTCGTCAACAAAGGTTCACTAACGGCCTCGAAGGTTCACTAACGGCCTCATCAACGGATTTCACTAATGGATTCGTCAACAAAGGTTCACTAACGGCCTCGAAGGTTCACTAACGGCCTCATCAACGGATTTCACTAACGGATTCGTCAACAAAGGTTCACTAACGGCCTCGAAGGTTCACTAACGGCCTCATCAACGGATTTCACTAACGGATTCGTCAACAAAGGTTCACTAACGGCCTGGAAGGTTCACTAACGGCCTCATCAACGGATTTCACAAACGGATTCGACAACAAAGGTTCACTAACGGCCTCGAAGGTTCACAAACGGCATCATCAAAGGTTCACTAACGGCCTCCTCAAAGGTTCACTAACGGCCTCATTCGAAGGTTCACTAACGGCCTCATTCAAGGGTTCACTAACGGCCTCACTTAACTGATTCAGCCGACAGGTTGACCAACGGATCATGCCACCCCCTCTACCAACAAAAGACGCTCACACAGTGAGCGCACCCCTATCTCTAGAAATTTCAAATTACCGCTTCCATCGAGTCTTTGCTTTCTTTTCTTTATTTTTCTTTTGTCGATGTCCTCGGCGGGTGTTTTTACTTTCGTTGACGCGTTTTGCTTTGCAATCCACGTCGCCGAGGGGCTCTGTAGACACCCCGCCTTGGACCTCTCACCCCGATTGCATACAAAGTATTTTTATTTAACTTATTTTTGTTGATTTCTGTTACTTCGGTTAAGTTCCTAACTGATTCCGTTAGCTTTGGACTAAACTGCATAACAGAGTTAACTTTTAGGGTCATTCTGTCCTTTTCTGCCGCGGGCGCTTCCGGAACTGTTAACGGGCTGCGCGCGCGTCTCGCCCCAAAAGCGGGACTCGCGCGCTTCCCATTTTGGCAGTAACGGATTGCACCTTATTTCCCTCCCTTTTCTTATTTGCAACATCTCTTTCTTGATCACAAAAGACCTCTTTTCTCATCCACATTCATCCCCCCTAGTTTTATAACCTCCAATCCCATTATTCTAGCCATCTCTTTAAAACAAAATAATTCATTTTTATTTTATTTGATTTTCTTTTATTTCTTTAATTTATTATTTTGTTTATCTTATTTTCTATTGGTCAATTCCATCTCACATGGATTGACCAATTTCCCTCCAACCTTTCCCTCTCTTTTTTTACCTATAAAAACCATCATCTTCTACCTTAGAAAGGGACTCTTTTTACATTCTTAAGGACCCAACTTCATCTTCCCTACAAGAACGATACACAAGTTCTCTCAACACATTTTCCCTACAAACAAACACTACACAAAGTGTTGCACAACCATTTCTCTACAAACAACACCATCTTCAAGTCAAAGTCTAAGGTCCTCTTTTCTAAAGGTACTTTTATTCTTCTTCTCTTTTATTCTAGTCTTACTAGTATGCAATCCCCATCAATTGGGACATGACCAAATGACCACTTTACTACATTAAAGTTGGTTAAGGTTATCTCCCTACATTTTAATCTCTACTTTAATTCCCTCTACATTTCTTAATGTAATTGTTTAGCATAAATTTATAAATAAAACAATTCTCCTTTCTTCCCCTTTTTCTTTACATTATAATTGTTAGCACTGTTAATAAATTGAAGGACATTTAGCATTAGAACACCAATAGTAGCAAGACCCGCATAAGCGGGGCGGAGTGGGTGTTTAAGTACTTCCCACTCCGTCACCTAACCCCCGAACCCTTCTCTCTCGAATCTCTGGTTTTGTACATAAATTAGGCTATTTCTAGGTTTTTCTTATGTTCCTTTAAAAACATAGGTGGCGACTCTAAAACAAGTTAGACATCCTAGGATAATTCACCGCTCTAGCCAAGTTGTGTTTTCCCGGGGTATCTACAAAAAGGCTCTTAATAGATTCTGGGGCCGCTGATGACGTGCTCTATTACAGAACCTTCAAAGAGATGGAGTTGCCAGACACCATGCTCACCCCTTATAATGGGAGACTAGAGGGATTCACAAATCACAAAGCCGAGGCTAAGGGAACCGTGGACTTGGTACTAGAAGTCGGTGAGTACCTCTACAAAACATCGGCAATAATCACCTTCATCGTCATGGACTTGGAAAGTGACTACCACGCCATCCTTGGCTCTCCTAGTCAGGGAAAACTGGGAATGGTTGCCTCCCTCCCTCAGCAAAGGGTGAAATTCCCAACCCCAGAAGGCATAGGCTGCGTCCTCGGCAACCCCAAACACTTCTTAGAGCACGTGATGAGGTCACGAAAGGCAAAATCTAAGATGGAAATTGACACTCCAGAAAGAAATATCACTATATCGAAGTCGACCACGATCATTACATCAGCCCCTAACATCGGTGTGATAACGGTAGACATACCTGAGGAATGGGTCGTACTGGATGCTGAAAATGCCATGACAGAGACCGAGGTGACATATGGTATGGAAGGATTCGGTTGTATCTCCATGAACACAGCTTCGGACGAGCCGAGTGGCTCTGACCTCGCCCTCGTCCCAAGCTCGGGGGCCACAATACCCGCCCACATAGATGCCGAGATTGACAGACTTCTAGATATGGAGAATTTGAGCCTAGAAGGCAAAGACAAGGAAAAATTAAAGAAAATCATCGTGGAAACCTTGGAGTTTAGGGATGGTCCCGAGCTAAGACTAATCGATCAGTTGGATGAGGTCGTCATCAACCCCGACTACCCAGAACAGAAGGTACGAATTGGAAAACAACTCCCCCCGAAAGAAAGAGAAGAAATCATCAACCTGCTAAAAAACAACCTAGACGTGTTTGCCTGGAAGGTTGAAGACATAGTTAGAGTTAAAGAAGCCATTGCTCTCCACAAACTAGAGGTGGACAGTTTTTTCAAACCCGTCAAGCAAGGACGAAGGGTCTTTTCTATAGAAAAAGAACAGGCAATACAGGCTGAGGTGGATAAATTGATGAAGGCCAGGATCATCCGAGAAGCGACATACCCCGAGTGGCTGGCTAATGTCGTAATGGTGAAAAAACAGAACGGCAAGTGGAGAATGTGTGTCGATTTCACAGATCTCAACAAAGCATGCCCCAAGGATAGCTACCCTCTACCCAGAATAGACAAGTTGGTCGACTCCATAGCTGGACACCAAACCTTGAGCTTCCTAGACGCTTATTCTGGGTATCACCAGGTCAAAATGGCTGATGACGATATCGAAAAGACCGCCTTCCAAGCAGCAGGAGGGATCTATTGTTATGTGATGATGCCTTTTGGCCTCAAGAATGCCAGCGCAACTTATCAGAGGATGGTGAACAAGGTGTTCAAATCCCAGATCGACCGGAACATGGAAGCCTATATTGACGACATGGTAATAAAAACCAAGTCAGGAAGCCACGTCCCGGACCTGGCAGAGACTATAAAAAATCTGAAAGAGAACGACGTGAAGCTCAACCCAAGTAAATGTGTTTTCGGGGTCACGACGGGTAAATTCCTCGGTTTCATGGTTTCCCAGCGAGGCATCGAGGCAAATCCGGAGAAGATACATGCCTTGGTCGACATGAAAGAGCCGACGTGTGTAAAAGAGGTTCAAAGGTTGAATGTCAGGGTGGCCGCCCTGGGAAGATTTATCGCCAAGTCGGCAGAAAATTCGTTACCCTTCTTCAAAGCCCTGAAAGGAACAAAGAACTTCGAGAGGACCCCAGAATGCTCAGCATCATTCCAGCAAATAAAAGAATACTTGGGTTCACCCCCATTGTTTAGCAGTCCGATTATGGGAGAAACACTCTCCGTATTCCTTGCAGCAACGGACAGAGCCGTGACGGCCGTGTTAGTACGATAAGATAATGGAACTCAGAAGCCGGTGTACTATGTAAGTAAAGCATTGTCACATACCGAGAGCAGGTACTATAATGCCGAGAAGATAGCATATGCCTTAGTCATTGCTGCCCGGAAACTACGTGCATACTTCTCCGCTCATCCCATCACGGTTTACACCGGCACGCCGCTCAGAAAGATCCTCCACAAGATGGACAGCTCGGGCAGATTGCTGAACTGGTCCATTGAGTTAACTGAATTCGACATCACTTACAAGCTGAGGAAGACACTGATGCCGCAGCCCTTGGCCGATTTCCTAGTGGAGACCGCGTTCTCCAGGGAGCATACACCGACAACAAGGAAAAGGAAGTTTCCCATGGACAGAGAGCCCTTAGAAGAATTACCTGAAGACTGCTGGATCTTGTACACAGATGGATCAACAACAAAAGGAAGAAGTGGAGCCGGGGTATACTTAACAAGCCCAGGCGGCGAACACGTGGCCCGTGACTTCATCAGATTTAAATTCCCAGCTTTAAACAACCAGGCGGAATATGAAGCTTTGATCTTAGGAATAGAAAGGGCTAAGTTCTTTGGTGCGAATAAACTGGTGGCCTACAGTGACTCCCAACTAGTGGTAAACCAAGTGAAGGGCGAGTACAACACTGAGAACCACATGCTGACCAAGTATAGGGACCTCGTCCTGAATCTCACTAAGAATTTGGAGTTCTGGGAAATAAGGCAAGTAGGACGGGAACACAACCTGGAGGCCGACTTGTTGTCGAAGATGGCCACCTCAGAAGAAATCAATCCCCTCATCATCTATGCCGACCAACCAGCTTACGAAAGACTAGAAATCCTAATTCTAGATGACGAAGAGAGAACCTGGATTGACGATTACAAGGATTACATCGAGAAGGGCAAACTACCGGAAGACGAGTTAGAGGCCAAAACGATAAAGAAGAAGACGGCCAGGTACATAGTCTGGAACGACATTCTATATCGAAGGTCATTCTACAGGCCTCTCCTAAGATGTGTTTCTCCTAAAGATACCGAGAAACTCCTGGACGAGGTACATGAAAGAGTTTGCGGAGGACACCCGGGGGCCAGAACCCTTGCCGATAAAATAATCACGCTTGGTTACTACTGGCCTAACTTAAGAGAAGAAGCCCAAGCCTACGTAAAGAAGTGCGACAAATGCCAGCGCTTCTCGGACCTGCCAAAGGTGCCACCTGTAGAACAAAGTCTTATCATACCGACATGGCCGTTTGACATGTGGGGAGTCGATATCATCGAACCTTTCCCCTTGGCAAAGGGAAGCAACAAGTTCGTAATTGTGGCGGTCGACTACTTCACCAAGTGGGTGGAGGCTAAGCCCTTGGCTAAAATCACAGAGGAGAACGCCATCAACTTTATCCATGACTATACATGGTGTCGGTTCGGCGTCCCACATTCCATCGTGACCGACAACGGCCTCCAGTTCTCTGATGTTTTCACCGAAGAATTGAACAGACTAGGAGTCAAACACAAAAAGTCATCGGTCAGTCATCCTCAAGGCAATGGACAAGCCGAGGCAGCAAACAAATTAATACTGAAAGCCCTAACCAAGAGCTTAGAAGGAAGTAAAGGAAAGTGGCTGGACGATCTTCCCCTTGCTTTATGGGCAGTTCGTACAACCACTCGGGGGCCAACAGGGGAGACTTCCTTTGCATTAACTTACAGATCAGAAGCTATGGCTCCAGCCGAGATGGCCTTACCTACCTTCAGGGTGTCCAATTATGACGAGGTGGTCAATGAATACAACCGACTCCTAGACCTAGACCTAGTTGAAGCAAAAAGGCTGACGGCTCAACTCAGAATGATAAATTATAAGCAGAGGACCAAGGCCTACCATGACATCAAGGTAAAGAAAAGAGTTTTTAAAGTCGGTGACTTGGTACTCAGAAAGATCGAGTCGACACATTTGAAGGCCCAGCAAAATAAACTCTCTCCAAATTGGGAAGATCCCTACATTGTTACTCACGTTATCAGAGAAGGAACCTACATGCTCAAAACTCCAGAAAGAAAAGAGCTTAAACACCCATGGAACTCGGAACACTTGAGGAAATACTATCAGTAGCTCCTCGGCACCCTATCTATCTCTATGCTTTCTAGATTAGATTTGCAGTCTCTAGTTCATAGCATTTACCAATTCCTTTATTATTATCAATAAAAGTTTTCATTTTTTACAAATCTGATTCTTGAGCACAATCCGGGCATTACTTAGCAATGCCGAGATCGTCATTCCGATTTAAGACTTAAACGTCATGATTCAAGACAATAAAAACCTAATTCTGTCAGTTAGTGCTCTCAAATTTGGGTTAAGATTAATACATCTAGTTCCCACGACAATTTGAGACTAACCACGAATTAGTTCTTACAAACCGAGCTCCTAACGCTCGTCACGGCCATAACGGTGAACGACCACGGCCTACAAACATAGCCTAACTCGGCTACATTTAAAACCTAATTCTGCCGGCCAGTGCTCTCAAATTTGGGTTAAGATTATTACATCTAGTCCCCATGACAATTTGAGACTAGCCATGAGTTAGTCCTTAAAAAATCGAGCATTTAACACTCGTTACGGCCCATAACGGTGGTCGACCACGGCCGGCAGCATAGCCTAAACCGGCTACCACATCTCGTCACTTCAGACTGTTGAGACATCTCAAACCGAGATAAAATAACATGAACAAATAACGAGATAACACCTAACTACGTAACAAGTTAAGGAAATAAGGGATAAACGCCTCAAACCGAGGATTACAAATCCCTACAAATAATGTGTTTACGCCCCCAGTCAACACTGGGCCCAAGCATACGAATACTTGGACAAACAAAAAGTGTTTAAAACTCCCCCAAAAGACGATGGGCCGAGTGAGACAAATACTTAAAACAACTGTTCCAAGCCAAACCGGCTTTACAACCCGACAAACATAAAGTCGTGATAGTTTAATCCACACCGGCGTAGGCCTCGTCCTCAGTCCGCTCCAGCAACTTCTCAAAGTTATCAGGCGCCAGCTCTGGAGGTTCCCATACGGGTCTGTTGGCCTTACGATCCATCGCCTTAATAACCTTGAGACTTCTTTCGGAGAATGGAATGAGAGAATGCGCGGCCCGAGCCTCAACACTATAGGCATCCTGATGGTAAAGACGAGCACACTTCTCCAACGGTACATCAACTTCGGGATCGATGTAAAGGAGACGGGTTAAATTTGACCAGGCGTCATTATATATCATGCCGACTCTATCACTCAGGTCCGCCCTGATTTGGGGCCCACTCTTGTAAGCTTCAACAGCTGCCTTCTCTCTGCTCGCCACGCTCTCCTCCAGACGAGCATACTGGTCTTCCAACAGAGCAAGCTTTTCCTCAACGGTGGCTTTTTCTCCCGCCAATGTCTCGACACGCTTACTCTCGTCCTTAACCTCGTTTTTCGCGACGAGCAGAGACTCCTTCAGCTTTGAGACTTCTTCCTGAGATTGATGTCGCGACGTGTCAAGAAAAGTTTTTTCTTTCTCTAGGCCAATTACCTTATCGGTAAGACCATCAATGTAACCTTTAAGCCTAGCCACCTCGTCCTCTGTCTCTTTTAAAGATTCATAAGCGTGCCGATACATGGTATAATCGGTTTGGGCAAGGGAGGCAAGCTAAAAAAAAAAAGAGGAAATGAGTAATTACAAAGAGCGGAAGGAGAACAGGAAAACCAAGAGCCTTACCTCGCTAAGGAGTAAGCCTTTGCGGTTAAACATTTGCTGGGACGTGGGTTTCTCGGCAACCAACTGTTCGATTGTATCCACATTCATTGCCCGCTTTATCACAGGACCGCCCTTCTTCAAGGCAAGGCCCGAACGGACCGATGCGTCTAACCCCGACAAAATAGGGACCCCACCAAACTTCTCTACCCAGCTCTTAACCTCATCATCAGGCAAGACCGGGCTAAAATCAGAATCATGAGCGGTGGGAGTTGCTTTTTTCGAAGGAGCTCGAACCTCCCTGACCTCCTCCCTGGATCTTTTCTGACCGTGATGAGCACCCCCACTATCCGCCTCTATCATAGCGTGCGTATCCTGGTCTTGACTCTGGGACTGACTATCGAGAGCAGCCTCTTCGGTCTCGGGGGCCACCACGTCGGCCCCATCCCTAACTTCCCCCACAGAACGGTCTGACATTGGCACCGCAGAATCATCCTTGTTCTGAAGTAAAGTCTGCCTAGCTTCCATATTGTCATGACGCTTTTCTAAGGCAGCAGCTTTAGACCTTTGCTTCTTCAACCTAGCCGCTTGGACGGGGTCAAGTTCCTCCATCTCGATCTCGGCAATTTTCTCCATAGCCAAAACTGCACAAAAAATAAAGATTAGACCGAGACGAGGCAAAGATCAGGGGAAAAAGGCAAGGTTAGATAATTACATCCTATAGTGTCTTCAGTTTTAAGACAAATGTTGTTCTGCTCTTGGCAACGCACGCATTCACGAAGGAAAACAAAATTGGGGTGGACGATCCAATCTGGGAACCTATTCCCCCTCAGAACATTAACTTTGGGGACGACACCGTCAAGGGGACCCCTCATCAACCCGTCTTGAACATAATAGCGTGGATCCTTCTCCAATTCGTTCCAATCCAACGTACCCAGATTGGCGAACTCCTCAAGTTTAGCGATCAACTTATCACTCCATTCAGGCTTGTGGATTTTTTGAGGGCGAGATGGAGCGTATTCAGGAACGGCGAACTCCCAACCAAAACGGGACTCAACCCTAATTACATGAGTATTCCACCCCGACACCTTACTGATAGTGCCAGAAATAGGGGTGATGATCTTGGGTTTGGAGGGATCGGACTTGATGGTCAGAGTCCTCGTAGTCTTGTTATAACTCACGTTAAAGAAGTGATCGAAAGCGGACATACACGGCTCGAAATTAAGACTGCGAAACAAGACAATGAAACTAACCAGGTACCTGACCGCATTAGCACCAATATGAGCCGGCATCAGTTCCCATTACTCCAGAAATTCGTTAATGAATGGGTCAAGAGGAAACCATAAGCCTAGCTGGAATTGTTTAAAGAAGAACGAAACGACTGCCTGGTCGTAGTAAAAGTTGTGGATTTTCTCGTCTGTGTCTAAAGGAATGGCTTTGCTATAGTACAAACGATACTCCTCGCGGTCTACTCCGTACCGAGAAAAGAGGACCTCAATCATTTCCTCACCCGATTTGGGGTGTTTATCTACAACGGGACCTGACTTCCCCATTATCTTACTAGTTGTCCTAGCACTGGCACCACGTCTCGGCCTGGAAACACTGGCATCAAAGCGGTCCACTATCCTATCAGAAGTGCTCTCCCCGGCCATACCTGTAGAAGAAGCAGAGGGGTTAGACTCATCAAGAAACCTTGATAAGGCCATATTCCCCCTCCGAATCGACTACTGGGACCGAGGAGGTTGCACCCTCAAGACGAGATCGAATCAAGGACTTGTCTTTTACATAGAATAAATAAATATGGTCAAGGACCTTATCCTTATTATTAAGGACAATCATATCGGCATCATCATCCTCCCTAACTCTCGGGGCATAGAGTCCAGATGGATACCTCAGATCTTCCCTAGGTGACCCCTTCGAATACAGGATATCTCCCACGGCTAATAATGAAAACATATTCCAATGCCCATTTGATTTAATATAAATCCTATTGTTTCTTTGATAGAAACCGTACAAGGGATTTTCACCCGAATTCGGAGGACCAGACATTAGAAGGAGGTGAAAGTTCAAAAAATATAGCTAAATAGGAGCAATGGCGGGCGAAGCAGTAAAACCCTCAAAGAAACGCCCGGAACCCCAACTATGAAAAATCGACAAAAGTAAGGGTGAAAAATACCTTAAAAATGGAAAGGGATCGGAGGAAGCTAGTCGAGAGGCCGCCTTAAACACTTTGATCGAAGCAGATTGATGGGAGTCGCTTCAAGAACAGAGTTATCGGTTGATTCTCCGGTGGCAAGTACACTACGCAGGCAAGGAATTTGAAAATGGGATATTTTCAAGGGTTTATTTTGGAGTGTATATAGACGGTCGAAAATTATGAATCTGAGTTTGTCCAGGTTCTGGCCCGCGACCCATGGGCTGCACGTACACCCACTAACCCATCATGACTCGCATTTAATGGGCCACGTTTTCGAGGTGAATGTCCCATCATCAAGACACGTGCACCAATCAAGATAAGGGGAAGACAAACGATTGAAGTGACCCAACCGCCGTTTGAAAAATACGAACAGACTGCCAATGCTAGATCGACACGTGGCAAGCCGAGACCTACAGCAGAAATGCCAGTCGGCTTCGAAAAGCATAGAGATTTCAGATGGCTGGGTCGACATTGAAGAGTTCAGCGCATGAGCGTAACCGACACCACGGCTATGGACCGACATCCCTAATGGTATCAAAGAATAAGACGAGACCGAGATGAGAAAAGTTCTGGGGTAAGTCAAGGTCAAGCGGAGATTGAAGTCATGGTTGAACGACATATACAAATGCCTTCCATGCCGACATGTCAACAAGGATCAGATGATCGGCATTACTTTAAGGCGACATCATGAAAAAGGTAGTGTTAACGAGAAAAAATTCAAGGTCATGCAAGATGCAAGTAGTTCAAGTTATGAAGTCAAATCACAATCAGAGAAAAGGTGACAAAGGATAAAATCCTACTATATACATATATAACAAAAAGGACCCCCACAGCAAGGCCGGGGGCCTGACCTATATAAAAAAGAAAAAACTACTACTGGATCATGCTAGCTAAAGGATTCAAGAAAGATCATAATCTTGATCTTGATCTTGATCTTCATCATCCTCCTCCCACTCCACGTCTCCATCATACCCATATTCATCGATAATGATGGGTTCAGGATCGTCCTCACTGTCATCATCTTCATCATCATCCTCGTCCTCATCCTCTGACTCTTCTGCACTAGAGTCGTCGGAGAATTCATCAACGGGGTCCGGCTCCGAGTATTCGCCATTACTATCGGACGGTGATTCTTCCGCCGGAAAAGATGAACGTTTCTTGGATGGAAACATTGAACCATCGCTGCTCCAAGAATCATAGTTCTCAGCCTGATCTTCTGATTCTGTACTCACTTCTTCCGGGAATGCATCGTCGTATTTCCTCTTTGGAGCCATCTTTGAATTCTTCGTGAAATTTGGGATGTTCTTGGAGAATTCTGGAAGGTGAAGGTAAGATAGAAAATAACCAATAGACAGATCGTCTATTTATACCCCTAGAATATGAGGGGCGGGGAGTTTATCAATGCTACTCATAATTGTAGTGCAATTAATGGAGCCTTCGTTTTCCAAGAAGAGCAATGATTCCACCTGTATCAAATCTACAGTGACGTCAGCAAATCCATGCAAAAAAGGATTTTTGGCGGCTGCAGGTCAAATCAACATAAATGAAGTGCAAAGCAAGTACAAGGGGCACAGTTCCTACTCGGCATGCCGAGATAGAAACTCGGGGGCCACTGAACGACATAAACCGACTTGGTTAAATGTGACCCATAAACTCTGGGCTCATATACCTTAAGGCCCATCCAAAGAGGCCCACAATCTTATATGCCGACATACATCAGGCCAAACAGGCAGCCCTTACCTAGGCCGAGTTCAAGAAGCCTAATCTCCAGCCGTCCTCGAGGACGAGCCGAGCTGGATGACGGGTCGAGTTATATCAACAACCTCCCATTCTCACGGGGAGTCCACTTACAGAGTTTGATTACAACTCTAACAGTGAAGATCCTTATCTGAACAAGGATATCTCTTCTACAAGGCAACTGGGATACCAATGATCCTTATCCGGAGTCTACCTCCAAGGAATACGAGTCCCGCAACAATACGGGCTCCCTAGCTTTTCTAACAAGCTAGGACTCATTCACCTACGCCTATATAAGCAGGTCCTCACAACAGGAGATGGGTAATGAACTCTTTGGCTCTAAACTAGTCAATTGATTTCTCTATTTCTCCCGTATTCTTACTCTCACGCCGGAGGGCCTTTGCCGGTAAAGCCCCGGAGCAGTTTACGTTTGTTCATTGTGCGCAGATCCGAACGGGGAGATCTCATTGCTGGATTTATCCAAACCGCTAGACGGAGGGCTGATCCGACACATTTTTGGCAGAATCAGTACACGACAGCAAACATAGCAACACACAGACCTGTACATCACACTAATCTTCTACACATAAACATCAGATGCCATACATCATACACAAGAGTTTATACAACTCTCTCATGTCCCACTCCACCTAACATCAAATGGAATTACATACTCCCTCTGTCCAGGAATAAATGTCCAACTTTCTATTTTCGTTTGTCCGAAAATAAATGTTGTCTTATTTAAAATTGGGTATGAAGTTTGGTGATCTTCCTATACTACCATTCTAATAGGCACAAGCATTGCAATGCCATAGGAGGTGTCTCTCTATCCATATGAATAGATTGGGACAATCAAGGAAACACAACTAAAAGTTTAAAAACATTGACTTGTCAACTATGACATTTATTTCGGGACAGAGGGAGTAGTTGTTATATACAACCAAACATGAAATCCACAACATAGTACATCCCAACTATTCCAATATATGCATGTAATGCATTGAAGGATAAAAAGTAAAGACATACTCCCTCCGTCCCACTTCACTTGATACCTAAGAGGTGGGCACAATAACTAAGGAAAAAGAATAAAATAAGGAAAATATGTGGTAGAAAATGAAGAGAGAGAATGAGTGAGGTAAATAGGAGTGTTGGTTGAATAAATTGAGTGGTGGAAAATGAAGAGAGAAAATGAGTGGTGGGGTAGAGTGAATATAAAATTATAAATAGTAGGCTATTTTGGGAAGTGTCAAGTGAGCTGAGACGGACCAAAATGGAAATAAGTGTCAAGTGAGCAGAGACGGAGGGAATATATGCTAAATATGAACAACAATAAAGGATTTCAAATATAAGGAGTACTCGTCAATTTCATATTATATTCAATAGTGAGTCCAACATTGGATTCTTGTTCATTATATATTCATATACCATTGCTAGTCTCAAATAGTTAGCTTGATATCCTTTTTTACCAAGCCTTTCAAGCAACTTTTTATTCACCATAACATTCAGTGAACTCAAATAGGAGTTTAAAGCATACATATAACACTAATATGAAACTCATGTATCCCTTTACCCATTATAAACAAGAAAAGATAACTTGCACAAGGTACAAGTCACAATTACAATACATGTAATGCTCTCATACCATTTATGTTATGCAATTCATTCATCACAACTAGACACTAACATTTTATTATGACTAATCATTTTTATATACACTTATAACACTTATACCGCTTACTCATATCAAACCCATAGAAATTTCAAGTTTTAGTACTAAGAACAATTTTTAGAATTACATAGATATATCTAGATATTCACAAAATTATGGTCCAAGATTGACTCAGTTGACCAAAAATACAAACTGTGTCATTTGTAATGGGACAGAGAGAGTATATAACAACTTACATAAAATGGTTCAATCCACAGACCTTGGAGGAATTTTTAAACAACTGTGCACAGGGGAGGCCATGCGGCCGCCCAAGGCACATGCATGGCTTTTTGAGAGGGGCCAAATCTAGCGATATGCGATCGCACGGCGCAGCCACATGGGGCGTGCTGGTGGGGAAAAACTGGGCGTGTCAAGGCAGAGTAAGGCTAGACTTGGGCACCAAAAGGTGTCATGGCAAGTCATGGCTGTGCATAGGCTGCCCACAACATGCCAAGGCAGGCCATGGCTTAGCCACGGCTGCCCATTAAATCCTAGCCTTTCCAAAGTAGCACAAGCCAAAACTCAATTCAAAAACTCCTTGCACCACCAAATGCCACAACACATAACCTTTTTGTCTCTTAGCCCAATATACTACCACACTTACACCCATACTTGTCAAAGGCGAAAGGCGAGAGGCGGGCGAGACGTGCCTAGGCGAGGCGAAAGGCGGGCAGCAAAAAGGCGAGCAAGGTAGAAAAATAGAACAAAATTAATAAAAAAAATTAGAAAAATATATATTCACATGCAACATATAAAAAAGCTTAAAATATGTTATCAACAAAAATAGAACATTAAATAAATGTGACAATTCCATATAAAATAGTATGCTAACATAATTAAAAACATGTTGAAGAAGAATAAAACATCAAATCATCGTCACAAGAATAAAATATTTCACTCTTACAAGCCAACATCTTATTATTTATTAATAATAAGAGTGTTTAACAAAAAGTAAGGTATTAATAGGGGACTAGAAGATGAGAACGAACATGGGACAACACCATATACCTTCTACCAAAATAAAAAACGACACAGTAGGAACATAAAGGAGAAGAGAAGTAGAAAAATATTATCTGAAACTCATTGACCACGCCTCGCTGCAGCCATTGCGTTCGTGAGAGTGGATCGCAGGTCGCATTCGTTGGGTCGTCCTCAACTGGTAGGCCGTCGACTCGTCAAGGTTCGCAACCCTAACCCTTTAATTTTGACCTTTCCGTTCTTCTCTTCTTGATTAGTCGACTTAGGGGCTGGAGCCAACGTAATAAGCCAAATCGAAAAACCAAAACGACGTAACCGTATTCTAAAACGACGCAGTCTCGTCAATTTTTACCTTTTTCACGCCTTTACGCTGAGGCGACGCCTTTTCGCCTCTCGCCTTACACAAACAAGCGACGCCTTTGGTAAAAAGGCTATCACCCGCCTGCCTGTCTGGGGAGAGGCGACAAACCCCAAAGGCGACAAGAAAGGCGAGGCGGGAGAGGCGGGCGACACCTTTGACAAGTATACGTACACCATGAAGTATAGTTAGTCTACACAAAACACTAGGCGACATATTCGCACAACATTGTACATGCTATCACAAACTCATGAACTATCTCATATAAGTGTAAATGCATAGAACTAACACTTTGATATATGAGATACAAGTATGACCTGCATGGGAAAAAAATATCATGATTCTCACAACTTGTATAGCGGACCCAAACAAATCTTTGAAATTAGCTAAATGATAATGCAGCCAAAAACGAATTGATACCAAATGGTGTCAAACACCATTCGTCAATTTCTTAAGGAATCTATTACGGAGTACTTAGTTGCGGTTTAGAACCTCCCACAAGTTCGCTGCTACTACAGGACTTCGAACTGTGTATTTTCCAACGGTGTCCGTCCAACTCAGAAAACCATAAACCACCTCTTTTGATTTCAGCCTTCGTAGACATTCTAGTCTCACCTTGTAACTCTGTTTCTCATTCTTCTCTTTGAAAATCAATTTGTTCGGCACAATGCTGATTTTGAACCCATCCAGCTGTGCCCAGGTTTCTTCAAAAGTGGACACTCCATCTCCAACGTAGGTCACTGTACGCTTAAATTCTTTCACAGTTTCAGCATTCGATTTGTCCCTGAAATAAGCAAAATGAAAGATGGGTAATTGAAGTCAAGTGATGAATTGGACCTTGTGATTGATTGTATCTCCTTTTTGGTGATATTTAAAGCACAGAGATAATTGATATACTCTTCAGGATTGATATCGTAAATGAGACCGGGATCTAATGCCTTGTTTGGATTGATGTGTCCAGATCCCATGGATAGAGGTGTTGCTAGCTTTATTTCCTTAACTGTAACCTCTTGGATGGGATTAAATGTGTTGTCTAGAACATCAGAGGTAGTCATCATGGCAGATCGGATGGCTGTGGGACTCCATTCAGGATGAGCCGCTTTCAGCAGTGCTGCCACTTCTGCAGAGTGTGGGGTCGACATAGACGTGCCGGAAATTAAAGAAGCGTGTTACAGTTTGGGGATGAAATCTATGGATGGTGATGATTCTGTTAAGAACTTGGTGTTGACAGATGGGAAAGCAAAAGGGAAAGAATTTGAGGTAACATTTTTTTTTATGTAAATAACAATGCAGTTGTATACATAAGAAAATTAGATATTGTATACGAGTACAATACAATTAGATACAATAGCCAAACACATATTGTATCTAACAGCAATGTTGACATATTTCTATTAGATACACTAGCTAAATAGCTAGTGTATCCAACATCAATGTTCATAACAATACACTTAGATACAATAGCCAAATACCTATTGTATCCAACAGCAATGTCTAAAAACATTACCTATGAAAACAATAGGTACTTAGATATTGTATCCAACAGCAACGTTGACACATTGCTATTAGATACACTAGCAATTTAGCTATTGTATCCAACAGCAATGTTGATAACAATACAGTTAGATACAATAGCCAAACACCTATTGTATCCAACAGCAATGTTGACACATTGCTATTAGATACACTAGCTAAATAGCTAGTGTATCCGATGCAATGTTCATACATATTACTATTGGATACACTAGCTACTTCCCTATTGTATCCAACAGCAATGTTGACACATTGCTAATAGATACACTAGGAATTTAGCTATTGTATCCAAGTGGCACGGAACTTTTTTTTTTTTTTTTTTCCAGCTGCTGTATCTTGTACTAATTTAGCTTCTGAATATAACACAGGTTAAACACGTATTAGAAACTAATCACGTGCAGTGTTCGTGAAAACTATTTGAAAGAATTGGAATTTTGTGCAGACACGCTTTTTTTTTTGCCTTAAAGCTAGTTAATGCACCTAAGATTCCTAGAGACCATGTCCTCAATCGGTTGACGAAGATGTTGGTCCCAAAGGGCAACAAGGGTATGAAAAATAGCTAGAGGGGGGGGGGTGAATAGCTGTTTTAAAATTCTTTTCGTACCCTTGAAAAACTCAATTGCAAATGCTCACTTTATCAAGTAAGCGTTATGATATGCGCCTAAGTGAGTGAGTGAAATGCATAGCGGAATTTAGTAATGTAAATAGGCGCAAAGTATGATAAAGGGGGCGCACACACACTCTAAGTATTTTGGCTCAAAGTGGGTGAAATAAGAAACTAAGGCAAATGAGTTAACAACATAACACAATTCAGATCAATCAATCTACAATGAGTAAACAAGAAAATAGTGAGTGAAGATAATAACTTGAAAGTAAATGACAAGATAATAACACAAGCTATTTGGAGAGGTTCAATCAATGAAAGATCTACGTCCTCTACCAAGATGGTTAGTCTTGGATTTCTAATGGAGATCTTATATAATGAGTGAGTGTTACAAATTACAACTTTTGAGCTTCTACACTAACTCAAGATCTAATTTTCTATGAATGAACAAATCCAAAACAATAACCGGTGTATCTCTAAAAGATGGATCTAAGTGATCAAACTTAAAGAGGTGCGTGTGTGATTTTAGTATCAAGGCTCTTTAGATCTTTATGATTTAGAGAACAATGAAACTAAAGTGTTATAGCTTGAAGATCTGGGCTAAGGATGAAGGTATGAAGATGTTCTTGAGAAAATCCTGGAAAAACGAAGGCAATCTTCAAATCTTCAACAAATGCTTTGAGAGAGAAATTCTTGAAATTCTTAGCAAAACTCAGCAACTTCAAAATGTTGAAGTTATGGGGTATTTATAGTGAACTTCAAAAAACTAGCCGTTGGAGATCCTTATGGATAAGATGTGCTGTCGCTCGTTGATTGGAGCAAGCATATATTATGACCATTTTGACACTCAACATAAATGTGACACGTGTCAATAGATTAGGCGAATATGCATCTTTTAACCACCGTTGGATCATTGGCGTAATTTGAATTCTCTTCAAGTCTTTGAATCTTCAATAAATCACTGAGTGTTGAATAAACACTTTGAGGCGCGTTTGAGCCAAGAGGCGCACAGTATGTGTGCGCTTAAACCAAGGGGCGCAAAGGCGCGTATCATAGCTAGGAAGAAATCCTTGTGCGCGCGCTCTGAAAGGCGCATGGCGCAAATGAAGAAGGCGCATGGCGCGTGGCGCAGGAGGCGCATAGGCGCGGCTCAAACTCACTGAGTGATTTTTCTTGAATCTTGATCTTCTTGCCCTATTTCTAAGCCTATTCTATAACAATGGACAACCTAAAAAATGAAGTATAAATACTTCTTACATGTGGGTCTAAAGTCCATGAAATAAAACGTAGGTGATGGATCAATCAAATCTAATAAATCCTATTACATTAAAACTGAGATATATGTGGGCATACCCAACAATCTCCCCCTATTTGATTGATGCCATTACCTACTATATCAAGGACAAACATTATACTTGATAAAAACATGTTCAAATAAATAAATTTGATAAATCATGTCTCAAGTTAATGCACACACTAGTCCAAGATATAGATTTCTAATCTATTCCAAAAAGAATAACACATTACATATGGAAAGATAGAAACAACAGTTTAACACATTCAAAATGATATATGAATTTTAGTTTTGAAATGTGTTTAAACCGAGTTTAAACTCAATGCATGAAAGTATGAAACAATTCAATATGATGCATATGAATTTAAACAATATTCATTGTTCTACAAACAAGGAGTTTGAGTGAACAAGGTTTGATAATAAGTGATGCATTGTTCTCATTAAAACTTGGGGTGTAGGAGTTACAGATTACAAGTTTTGAATAGAACAAAGACAAAAGGTGCTAAAACAAGTAAGCACAAAATCACTAACTCAAAAAGTAGTTTCTATCACAAAGGATTCTAATAACTTACAATCAAAAATAGAAACTAAGGGTTGGGAGGCGCATCATCGTCCTTCAGTCCTTCAACGATCTCTGAAACGGAGCGCTGAATCTGTTTAGCGAGCTGATGACTACGGTTAGCTAAGCCCTGAGTGTCAGTGACACTGGAGTGAGTGGCAGTGACACCGTCTCTGATGTAACTCAAGTGATTCACATTGATGTTTTGATACTTATCAATGGAGCGCTGAGTTATTTGCTGCTGCTGAGAAATATTTTCTTCTAAGATTTGAAGATGAGCTTCAATGGCATTTTGAGCCGTGATAATGTCAGAAGAAATGTGTTCAGTGCGTCTGTCTGAGCTTGAGTGAGCAGCAGTGAAGTGAGTAACGACCAATTCTTTCAAAACATCCAACTTTGATACTAACACGTTCATGTTGGATTGACACGCAGCAGACTGAGGTATGAAAGTAGGCGCAGAAGAGGTGGTTTGCGCCTGATCAGAATGAGGTTGTACCTGAGTCTGCGCCGGAGGAGGAGTAGGAGCAGAAAGTTTGTCCTTGAGAGAATTCATCTCCCCCTTAATGGCAGCGATCTCTTCAGATTGATCAGTAAGTAATGAAGTAAGAAGCTCAAATTGAGACTTTATCTGCGTCTGTCCTTGCTCTAAATTTTCTTGCCCCTGCTGCAAAGATTGAAGAATAGAAAGTACCTCGCTCAAATCTGGAGCAGATGGAGGAGGCGCAGGGGTAGACAGGGGCGCATCAGATTGTAGAGGCGCAATAGGAGATGGAGGCGCATGAGGAGGTGAAAGAGTAGGAGACGCATAGTCATCTTCAGTTTCAACATCAACAGTTTCTGTTGTGATTAGATCTGGTCCAGAATGAGGTGGAGGCGCAACTGGAGAAGGAGTGCGCTGAGGAATGGTCTCTTGCTCCCCCTGAACTGGTTCATCTATGTCTGAAATGTCATCGCCAAAAAGATCAGAATGGAGTTGTGCCTTGAACACTTTGGTCTTTTGAACATGGAGGACTGGAGGCGCACGGGGAGCGGGGGCGCGTTGAGTAGGCCCGCGCTGGGTAGGCGCAGGAATAGAAGGGCCTTTCTCAACATCAGCGCTTGAACCAGCGCCTTTCTTGCGCTCTAGCTTCTCTGACTCAGCAGTTTGCTTGGCTTGAAAATCTTCATCTCTTTTCCTTTGAGCCTCAAGTCTGCTGGCTTCCTGCGCTAGCCTTAGATCACGCTCTTCATCAGTTTCAAATCTGGTGTGTTTGATAGGCGCACGAGGAGGGTCATCAACCACCCATTTTCCTTTGCTTTTCTCTGCTCCTGGCAAGGGATCAGCGCGTTGACTTGCGCTTGCCGTCACTGCACTTTTCTTTAATGGTGCGCCTTTAAGAACTGGCGCATCATCTGATTCGGTGTCTTCATCGACTAAGCCTTCAACAGTTTTGATTTGAATTCCCTTGGCGCGCTTTGCAGGCTTCTTTCTGCGCTTTTTGAGATCCAAGTTCGCTTTTCCAAAAGTTGGAATATCATCAATTTTATACTCAGGATTCTCATTCAAAAATTTGACTAACTCAGGATAAGTTAGAAAAAGTTTTGTGAGAAGAAGGAAGTGAGAGCGAAACCTGGTCTTTCCATCACTCTTGTTCTTCACATACTTGTCAATCTGCTCACGCAACGTTTTGAACAAGATGTGAGGCCAGTGAAGCTTCTCCTTGGCCATGATGGCAGCGGTGTATTCCCATTGTTCCACCGTGAATCGGTTCACGTTCCCGGTTTTGAATACAATAGAAGTTCCCACTAAGTGCGCTATATGAGTCAAGAGTTCTCCACCATCTCGAATTTCAGTGGTTTTGATATTATTTTGAAGTGTAGGAATATTCAGAAGAGAGGCAGCCATCCTGTTCTGTTCATCAATAGAATAAGTCATCGGACGCCCAATAATGCGATCGTCACCCGTAGACGGAAAACTGAGTAAGTGTCGAATCACAGACGAGGAGATATGGACGTCAATATTTTGAACGCGAGCCTCAATCCTGTAGTGAGTGTGTCCATTAACATCAATTTCCACTAGAACAACGGTGGAAAAGAACTCATCCACGAGGAGCGGAGAATAAAAAGTCTGATCCATAGTGAATAAGGGGAGCAGACCAGCAACGTGCAAGGTTTCAATGATCTCTCGCCCAATTACTTCACCAGATAGCTCTAACAGATCAAGAGTTTCTTCGAGTTTGAAATTTGCAAGGTCCTGAAAAATAAAATGATTGATGTTAGAAGTGACATAGGCGCATAGAAACATAAGATGATCAAAGTAACATAGGCGCATGAAGAATTGAGAGGCGCATACTAGAATCAGGCGCACAAAAACATAGAGATTCAAGGCGCATGATTGGATTAGGCGCATGAAATTTTAAAGGCGCATAGTGTTACAAGGCTCATATTATGGTTCTATGTAAATACTAAGGAAAAATTATAACAACGAAATTTGACCAAGTACAAAGTTAGGCGCATAAGGTTTTAGGCGCAGAATGATTTATGCGCATATACAAGTAGAGGTGCAGAAAGCATTCAGGCGCATAAAGAAATTAGGCGCATAATGATGTATATAGGCGCATATCGTGTGAAAATTTTGACTTAGCAAAAACACACAAAAATAAAATAACACGCATTCAAATGAAAGGAATGAGAATCAAAAAGTACAAATTTTTGAAAACAAGATAGAAAAGTTTTAGAGACCAAAACATACAAGAATGACGAAGAACACGAAGAACGACCCTTGAATGCTCGAAGAACACCAAGAACACGAAAATCATGAAACTTCACCAAAACAAACAAATAATATATCAAAATGACCGCATGACAATAAGGAATCTAAATATGTAAACAAAAACATGAACAAATCAACAATGAAAGCACAATGAACAAAAGAAGAACTGAAAAATTTGAAAAGTTTAGAAAATCAAAAATTTCAAATTTGCAATGAAGAAAGCATTGATCGTAAAAATGTTGGATATAAAGGATTCGAAAACAAGATTTGAACACAACCCAACAAACGATATAGAAAACGGATCATCGAAACAAGGAAAATCAAGGAAAAACGAATCCGAGTTTAATAAAAAAAAACGAAGAACGCTAAAATGACGAAAAAGGGAAAAAGAATTCAGAAAATTAAAGAGTTTAAGGGTTGAGAATTCATACCATTTCGTCTTGTGTAGATGTTGACGCTTTCTTAGGACCCATAAATTTATGTATATATAGCGAAAAAATGAAGAAGAAAAAGAGAGAGCAGAGAGATATAGAGAGTCGGGGAGAGAGAGAGACGAGAGAGAGAAAAGAGATAGAGTTGGTAAGGAGAGTGTAGGTAATGATGAATATATATATGTTAGGTTTAAAATTTGCACTGATATGGAAAAAAAATAGGGTCAAAAATTTAAAAAGATGGGAAGTTGAAAAGATTTGCATTAATGAGGGATTTTGAAGGATGGCTCATCATTACAAAAAGGTACGGCGCATTTATGAGGGATATATGGATTTGAAGAGCATTTAATGCTGAATGACACAAAGTACGATTGATGTGACATCTTGGTTTTGAAAAACTGCTCCACTTTCCCTTTAAGTGTATAAGTAATTTTGACTAATTTTTGCACAAACACCAAAATCATCTATTTTGGTGTAAGTTTGGGGTGCAAGAAATATATCCCCAGAAAGTAAAATTTTTCGAAAAACGTAAAACGAGGGAAAAATTTAATTGCACAAGTACCCTTGAACAATTAAAGGAATGTCAAAAGACATAGATTCCTACAATAAATAAGATCAATCATACCTGGTACTTGTGAAAAATTAATGCGTTCAATCATTGAAATTAAATGTTTGAGCATTGAATGAGCCGCAATAGTTAATGCGCGCATGAAGGGGCGCATTACTCATCAAGGCGCATTACTGGTATAGATAGCATTACGTAAAAGGCGCGCAGAGATGTTTGAGGGCGCATAAGCGTTTGACGTGCATTAGATGCTTAGGCGCGCATGGGTTGCTAGGTGCGCAGGAGTTGCTTGGCGCGCAGGAGATGCAAGGCGCGCAGGAGATGCTAGGCGCGCAGGAGATGAGGCGCGCAAGAGATGCTAGGCGCGCAGGAAGATTCCTTGAAATTTTGAAATGATTTAACATTTGAACCTAGTTTACTCATAACTCAAAAAAACATAAAATCATTAGTATTGACAAAACTATATTGAATTTAGTTGAGTTCAAGCATACCCATTTCACCTCTAAAAAACATGAACCGTTTCGCGTCAAGTGCTTTCGTTAAAATGTCGGCGATTTGATAGTCGGTTCCCATGTGTTCCAAATGAATATTGCCTTTCTCCACGTGGTCTTTGAGGAAGTGATATTTGATGTCGATGTGTTTGGTCTTTGAGTGCATGACAGGATTTTCAGAAACCGCAATTGTTGATGTATTGTCGCAGTAGATGAGACAATTTTCTTCGATGATATCATAGTCCACCAATTGCTGCTTCATCCAAAGTATTTGACAGCAACAACTTCCCGCAGCGATATATTCGGCTTCGGTTGTTGAGACAGATACAGAAATTTGTTTCTTACTTGCCCATGACACAAGTCGATATCCGAGGAAATAACAAGTGCCACTAGTGCTTTTCCTATCAATGGTGCACGCTGCGTAATCTGCATCTGAATAACCTACAAGTTTAAAGTTCGAATCTTTGGTGTACCAAAGTCCAAGGTTAACAGTGCCGGAGAGATATCTTATAATACGTTTCACAGCAATTAAGTGTGCTCTCTAGGGTCAGATTGATAACGAGCACAAACACAAACACTAAACATAATATCAGGCCTACTAGCAGTAAGATAAAGGAGTGAGCCAATCATACCTCGATAGAGCGTTTGATCAACACGTTTACCTTTTAAATCTTTGTCGAGTTTGTTACCGGTGGCTATTGGAGTATCGTATGCTTTAGCGTTTTCAAGTCCAAACTTCTTGATTAAGTCCTTTGTGTATTTGGCTTGATTGATAAAGATGCCTTCACTCATTTGCTTGATTTGAAGCCTGAGGAAGAATGTGAGTTCTCCCATCATGCTCATTTCAAACTTGCTCTTCATAAGTTTCTCAAAGCGCTTGTACAACAATTCATTTGTAGAACCAAATATAATATCATCAACATAAATTTGAACAAGTAATTTATGACCATTATGTTTGGCAATGAAAAGAGTTGTATCGATTTTACCGCGAGTGAAGCCTTTTTCGATGAGAAACTTGGATAGTGTATCATACCATGCTCTTGGTGCTTGTTTGAGTCCATACAAAGCTTTCTGGCGTTTGTACACATGATTTGGAAATTGTGAATCTTCAAACCCAGGTGGTTGAGCTACGTAGACTTGTTCTTGTAGTTCACCATTTAGAAACGCGCTATTCACATCCATTTGATATAACTTGAAGTTCTTGTGAGCGGCGTAAGCTAGAAATAATCTGATAGCTTCAAGTCTTGCTACGGGCGCAAAAGTTTCATCGTAGTCAATCCCTTCTTCTTGCCTATAGCCTTATGCAACCAATCTTGCTTTGTTTCTTGTGATGGTTCCATTCTCATCCATCTTGTTTCTGAACACCCATTTCGTACCAATCACTCCATGATCATTTGGTCTTGGAACTAGAGTCCAAACCTTACATCGTTCAAATTGATTGAGTTCTTCTTGCATTGCAACAACCCAATTAGGATCTTGGAGCGCTTCATCAGCCTTCTTCGGTTCAATTTTAGAGATAAAAGCAGTGTAAGCATCAAAGTTTGTAGATCTCCTTGTACGAACACCAACTTGTAGATCACCGATGATATTAGCAATTGGGTGACCTCTAACTTCATGAATTTTAGGGGGTAAGTTAGGTTGAGTCGTAGTAACTTGAAGGTCTTCAATTGGTACATCTTCACCAGATTCAAAGTCATTAAAATTTGGGGGGTTGAACTGGCTCAGAATTGAAATTTGGGTTAACACCAGATGCAGCAGTAGAAATAGGCGCGTGAGAGGAATCATGAGGCGCATTATTGGAATGAGGAACAATAGAGGATTCACCAGGCGCATTATACATTGAATTAGGCGCATTTGATGTAGATGGATTTCCTTGAGTTGATAGATTCTGATCTTGAGTGGGCGCAACATAAATAGGAGCACCTGTATCATTTAGCTCAACAGAATCATCAGCAACATTTGGAACCAAATGTGGCTCAAGGAGAGAATGTTCATCAAATGTAACATGTACAGATTCAACTATCACTAATGTAGTTCTATTAAAAACGCGAAAAGCTTTAGAGTGTTTGGCATACCCAACAAAAATACCTTCGTCGGCTTTGGCATCGAATTTACCTCTATGTTCGTTTCCGTTGTAGAGGATATAACATTTGCAACCAAAGATCTTGAAGAATGCAATGTTGGGAGTTCTACCACGCCAAAGTTCATACGGAGTCTTGTTGTGAAGTTTGTTGATGAGGGAACGATTTTGAGTAAAACATGCAGTGTTGATAGCTTCTTCCCAAAAGTACTTAGGCAATTTAGCTTTAGCTATCATCGTCTTTCCTGCTTCAATCAACGTCCTATTCTTTCGTTCAACAACGCCATTTTGTTGAGGGACTCCGGCGGTTGAAAAGTTGTGATCTATCCCATGATCTTCACAATATCGAGCAACACTATTGTTTTTTGAATTTTGTTCCATTGTCGGATCGAATACTAACGATGTCATCTTCTTTTTGGGTTTGGAGCAGTCGAAATAAGGTAGTGAGAATATCATAACAATCATCTTTTGTAATCATCATCTCCACCCATGTATATCTTGAATAATCATCCACCACAACTAGAGTATACTTGTTTCTTCTAATACTTGCGGTGGTGACTGGTCCAAATAGATCAATGTGAAGCAGTTGCAAACATCTAGAAGTTGAAGGATTTGACTTGCTTGAAATGACTGCTTCGGTTGTTTGCCAAGTTGACACGCGGCGCACTTTTTTTCATGATGATCAGCAACCTTGGGAAGTCCTTTGACAAGATTATTCCTGCTGAGTTTAGATAGATACTTGAAGTTCAAGTGACTTAAGCGCTTGTGCCACAGCTAACTATTTTCGTTCACACTTTTTGCTACAAAACAAAGATTAGTACTGTTGGTAGTGGTGCCCTAGGCACGTTTAATAAACGTTGTAATTGTTATCATTTATTTCATATCAATAAAGAGATGTTTTGATTATTATTGTTGTTCATGTTTACTTATAATAATCCCCGTCCCTAGTACTTATTAAGCACTAGTATAAAGGCTAAATGATCATGGGATGATCATGTTAGATTTATGGGTACTTGTTTGGAACAAGGTACTGGACATGACCCACTGTATGAGATTTATGTCATGGTCTATGTCATACATATATCTCATATTAGTTATGTCATTTGAATCCTTAGACATGAAGTTACTATAGTCTTCCACTTGATGAACATTGTGTTTGACATATTCAAACGCTACCTTAACACGGTAGTTATAAAGGGTATGATTGGCATAATCGGATTCCCGTTGGGAAGAATAATAAGCTAAATGGATTTGTCCCTCCACGGAGAGATGTCAAGCTTGGGCCTCTCGTAGGAATGATGTTGATGAAATGTTCGGCCGGACTCAAATGAATTGATTGGATCAATGTCATTTGGATTATCAACATATTCGGAATCGAGAAAGTATTGAACGAAACAAGTTGACTCTTTGACCATGACTTGTGTTCAATGACATCGTGGACAAAGGGATTGTGACATATTCTAAAGGAATGCGAACTTGTATCTAGTTATACTATTTGGGTAGGTATGACGGTTTGCTAGAACCTAATCATATCTTATGGGATCATGTTTGAGCCCATTGCCAACTTAGTATAATCCTAGAGGGTCACACACAATAGAACGAATCTTAAATAAAAGGACTATATTGGCAATTAGGGTCGGAGGACTTCCAAGGAATTTCTGGAAAGTTCTGGGCCTCCTGGTCAACCAAGCGGGCGCTTGGGTTACACCAGGCGGGCGCCTGAACAAGCTAGAAAAGAATTGGACTTTCTGTCCAAATGAGCGGGCGCTCGGGGGGTACCAGGCGGGCGCCCGGTATGCCGACTGGAAATTTCCTAATTCGATTAGGAAATGTTTTTGGCACAAGATTCCTATTTGGAATAGGTCTTATTGTGTATAAAAAACCCAATTCGGCCAGACCATATTAACAAGTGCTTTTGTGAGTCTCAAAGAGTTTGAGAGAGATTTTTTTGTTCTAAGATATCCTTGATTGAGGAACAAAATAATTCACAAATAAATTCCATATAGTTCTTTATTATATTGTGAAAGTGTGTTTCATAATATTTGGTCTAGCAACCAAGATCAAAGAAGCTCCTTTGATATTCGTTCGAAGTGTGGATACCGCTAGAGGGTGAAAATCATCATCTTCAAAGTTCGTGTTCAAGCTTTGTGATCGTGATCAAGTTTTCAAATCTCCACCAAAGACCAAGAAAATTTTTGATAGCCATCAAGGGTTAGTTTTATCCTATATTCATGTTGTTGTATTTGATTTAATCATATGAACGGATCCATGGGTTTGGGTTTCTTAAAATTTTAATTGCTAAATTCCGCTGCGCATGTTACTTGGAAACCCAACAGTGGTATCAGAGCCCCGTTCATGTTGATTAATTCAATACTTGGATCATGTTGTGTGTATATAAATTATTTATGTGCCAAGCATGATATGAATATTGGATTATATGATGTTTATGTGTTTTGTGATTTTATGTGGTTTATTGTTTTCCAACTTTAATCGCACGATTCAATCGCAATAAAAATTATGGTGGATTCTGAATTATTTCGATTATTGATTTTGATTGGATCAAAGTTTTAATAATCGGGGAAAAATAATTTTGAGACAAAATTTTCGAACTTTAAAATTCTATACTATTCTGGCCATTCAAGCGGACGCCTGGTCCTTTGCAGGCGGGCGCTCGGTGGCCAAGATTTGTTCTGATTTTGGTTAAATCTGAATATGGAATTTTCGATAAATTCGACAAAACCAGTAACAGAACCAGTCCAGACTTGTTGATCTGGAATGGGTTTTGGGTAGTTGGTTTGTGTGTGGATTTTGGGGTTTGATTTTCCTATTTGTTTTAGTCTTGTGATTCCTAGATTGGTTCAAGTTTTGGATGGCTAATCTGCGTTCATCGAGATTGTGTTTCCCAAAATTGATCGCAATCAAAGTTTCAAAGATAAAACGAAGTTAGAATTATGAAGAGTTCATAATTGCTAAAATTGAGAAACAAAGTTCTTGATTCAATGATTGGAGATCCATGTGGAATTGTGAATGCAATTGGCCTACGTTCATCGAGACCATCTATTGCTTAGTTTCGGCCACATGGACTACTTTCTTGGTTTCTTGAATTAGTGCGGGATTGTGGTTGCCTAATGGCTTAGTTCGACCGCACTTCTTGTTATCTTGATTTGGAGATAATAACCAAAGTTGAAATAGTCTCATCCTCATAATTATAGAGAAACTAATGACACATAAATATCATGCTTAAATTAATGGAGATTAATTTAGTGGCTAAACTTGATGTGTAACATGTTTATATTATGTGCTCATAAAAGTGTTATATGCTATATGTGATGAACCTTCAAAGAAAGTTTTAAGTCCTTCTTTGCCATGCCATGATTAAAACACTTGTTTATATAAGGGTGATTTTGATGTGGGTTCGCCTCCGCGAAGTGCATTGATTTTATTCATATATGAGCAAGATGAGGTTCATTAATTTAATGTGGGCTTGCCTCCGCAAGGTGCATTAAATTGAATGGTTCCTATGCGTTTAAAATGGTCGGACTTAATTAGGCGTCAAAACAGTTTTGGGCCTAGGCAAAAGATGAGATTAAACATGCTTTTTGAAATTGGATTTCTCAAAGAATCTCATAAAAGGATCTAAGAATCATATGAGATATGATTGACATGATTGTCTACCTAATTAATTTAGTTTTTTGAGCAGTCCGCCTCCGTGGACTCAAGAGTTAAATTAAAGTTGGATCTTAGCCCAATTAAATTATATTATACATTGGATGTATATGAAGGTTATATAATTTAGTGGGAGTATTTTGTTTAAAATACATTATTTATCTCTTTAATGAAAATCGGTACTTATTAAATTTTGGAAATTTTGCATATTTGTAGATAATGACTAATAACACTCAATCAATGTCGTTGCGATCGATCCTTGAGAAGGATAAGCTCGAAGAGAATGGTACTAACTTTATGGATTGGATCCGTAGCATAAGAATCGTTCTTAGGCAAGAAGATAAGTTGTACATTCTCGATGGATCTCTCCCTGCTGAACCACCGCCTACTGCCCCTAGGGTAGAAAGAGACAATTACAAGAAACATCGTAATGATTCTAGAGATGTAAGTTGTCTCATGCTTGCTGCTATGTGTTCAAAACTCTAACAAAGTTTGTAACATTTGGAAGCCTATGGGATAGGCGTGGAGTTGAGAACCATGTTTCAAGAGCAAGCTAGGCAAGAGAGGTACAAGACCATTGTTGCATTCATTACTAGTAAAATGAATGAAGGGCAACAAGTGAGTCCTCACTTTCTTAAAATGAAAGGTTATGTAGAGCACCTTGAGAAACTTGGCTATCCAATCCCATGGAGCTAGCCACGGAATTCATTTTTGTGAAATGATAAGAAGGCTAGTGCCAAAGGAAAGGGTAAGAAAGTTTTCAAACCCAAAATAAGCAAGGCAAAGGTTGCCAAGGCTTCTGAGGCAAAACCTGATTCACAAAAGGATGCAATTTGTTTCCATTGTCAAGAAATTGGTCATTGGAAACGTAATTGCAAGGCTTTCTTGGAAGAGCAAAAGAAGAAGAAGAGCAGCAAGGCTGCATCGACTTCAGGTATCTATATGATAGATATTCTCCTTTCTACCACTGATTCTTGGGTATTGGATACCGGATGTGGTTCTCACATTTGTCTAAATGTGCAGGGACTAAAGAATAGGAGAATGCTTAAAGAAGGTGAAGTAGATCTACGTGTGGGAAATGGAGCAAGAGTTGCTGCATTAGCCGTAGGGACTTATGAAGTCACTTTACCTTCCGGATTAATTCTTGTTTTGAACAATTGTTATTATGTTCCGGATTTAAGCAGAAATATTATTTCAATTTCATGTTTAGATAATGAAGGTTTTAAGTTTCTTATTGAGAATAAGAAATTTTCTATTTATTTAAATGATGTGCTTTATGGTATTGCTAATTCATTTAATGGCCTTTATATCTTGGATGTCAAGAATGAAAATAATAACAATGTCTATCATGTAAATAAGAAATCTAAACCTAATGATGTAAATCATACCTATTTATGGCATTGCCGTCTTGGTCATATTAATGAGAAGCGTATCTCAAAACTCCATGGGGACGGACTTTTAGGTTCATGTGACCTCGAGTCATATGATACTTGTGAGTCGTGTCTTCTTGGAAAAATGACTAAGACACCTTTTACCAAGCTAGGTGAAAGGGCAAGTGACTTATTGGGGTTGATACATTCCGATGTATGCGGACCATTAAGTAGCAATGCTAGGGGAGGATTTCAATACTTCATAACCTTCACTGATGATTATAGTAGATTTGGGTATGTTTACCTAATGAAACATAAAAGTGAAGCGTTTGAGATATTTAGAATATTTCAAAATGAAGTAGAAAAACAACTTGGCAAAAGTATTAAGGCACTTCGATCAGATCGTGGTGGTGAATACTTGAGTCAAGAATTTGATGATCATCTAAAGAATTGTGGAATAGTTTCACAATTGACTCCACCCGGAACACCACAATGGAATGGTGTGTCTGAGAGGAGGAATCGGACTTTGTTAGACATGGTTCGATCAATGATGAGTCAAGTTGATCTTCCAATATCCTTTTGGGGTTACGCCCTAGAAACCGCTGCTTTCACACTAAATCGTGTTCCAACTAAATCGGTTCATAAGACTCCATATGAGATGTGGAGCGGAAAGAAGCCTTGTCTGTTTTTCATGAAGATTTGGGGTTGCGAAGCTTTTGTCAAAAGACTTGTCTCAGACAAACTTGCACACAAATCTGATAAATGTATTTTCGTGGGATATCCTAAGGAAACTAGAGGATATTACTTTTACAACCGCGAGGACAACAAAGTGTTTGTTGCCCGAACTGGTGTCTTTCTAGAGAAAGAGTTTCTCTCCAAAGAAATCAGTGGGAGTAAAATAAATCTTGAAGAAATTCGAGACCCAGAAAATAACATTGAACCAATAGTGGAACATGAACAAGAACCACAAGGAGTTGTGGAACCTGTTCAAAATACACAAGCAACTCGCAGATCTAGTAGGTTACGATCCGAGCCCGAGAGATATGGATTTCTCGTAACGGATAGTAATGAGGTAGAAATCATTAAGAATGATGAACCGTCAACCTACGAAGAGGCGATGTCTTCTCCTGATTCGGACAAGTGGCTTGGAGCCATGGAATCCGAATTGCAATCCATGCAAGACAATCAAGTTTGGAATTTGATTGATGCACCCGAAGGTGTAAAAACCATAGGATGCAAATGGGTCTTCAAGAAGAACACTGACATGGATGGGAAGGTGCATACTTACAAAGCTAGACTTGTAGCGAAAGGTTATAGGCAAGTTCATGGTATTGACTATGATGAGACCTTTTCACCCGTAGCAATGATCAAGTCTATAAGAATTTTGCTTGCCATTGCCGCATATCATGACTATGAAATATGGCAGATGGACGTCAAAACCGCTTTCCTGAATGGAAAACTTCAAGAGGATGTGTATATAACACAACCAGAAGGTTTTGAACAAGATTCTAAAGTATGCAAATTGCAGAGATCTATCTATGGATTGAAGCAAGCTTCAAGGAGTTGGAATCTCCGTTTTGATGAATCGGTCAAAGAGTTTGGTTTCATAAAAAACGAGGATGAGCCTTGTGTATACAAGAAGATTAGTGGGAGCATAGTGCTATTCCTTATTTTATATGTGGATGACATATTGCTCATTGGAAACGACATTCCTACACTTCAGTCTGTGAAGACTTGGTTAGGAAAGTGCTTCGCAATGAAAGATATGGGTGAAGCCGCATATATTCTTGGCATTAAGATCTATAGAGATAGATCAAGAAGGCTACTTGGTTTAAGCCAAAGTACATACATTGACAAGGTCATTAGAAGATTCCGTATGGAAAATTCTAAGAGAGGCACCTTGCCCGTGTTACATGGAGTTTCTCTAAGCAAGACTCAATGTCCTAAGACAAAAGATGAGCGTGAGAAAATGAATGATGTTCCATATGCTTCGGCAATTGGGTCCATCATGTATGCCATGATTTGTACTAGGCCGGATGTATCTTATGCTTTGAGCATGACAAGTAGATATCAATCCGACCCTGGCAAAAATCACTGGATAGCTGTAAAAGCGATTCTTAAGTACTTGAGAAGAACTAAAGACTCGTTTTTAGTCTATGGAGGAATGGAGGATGATCTCGTTGTAAATGCTTACACGGATGCAAGCTTCCAAACCGACAAAGATGATAGCCGATCGCAATCGGGTTTTGTGTTTGTGTTAAATGGTGGAACTGTAAGCTGGAAGAGTTCCAAGAAAAGTACAACCGCTGATTCTACAACAGAAGCTGAGTATATTGCTGCATCGGATGCTGCAAAGGAAGCTGTTTGGATTAAGAAGTTCATAACTGAACTTGAAGTGGTTCCTAGTATTGCTAATCCAATAGACCTTTATTGCGACAATAATGGTGCTATTGCTCAAGCAAAGGAACCAAGAGCACATCAGAAATCCAAACACATACTTAGGCGTTTTCATATCATTCGAGAGATCGTTGATAGGGGAGACGTAAATATATGCAGAGTACCTACTGATGACAATGTTGCGGACCCGCTAACAAAGGGACTTCCACAAGCTAAACATGATGGTCATGTTAGGTCCATGGGTATTAGATACATGGGAGTTTGGGCCTAGGGCAAGTGGGATATTGTTGGTAGTGGTGCCCTAGGCACGTTTAATAAACGTTGTAATTGTTATCATTTATTTCATATCAATAAAGAGATGTTTTGATTATTATTGTTGTTCATGTTTACTTATAATAATCCCCGTCCCTAGTACTTATTAAGCACTAGTATAAAGGCTAAATGATCATGGGATGATCATGTTAGATTTTTGGGTACTTGTTTGGAACAAGGTACTGGACATGACCCGCTGTATGAGATTTATGTCATGGTCTATGTCATACATATATCTCATATTAGTTATGTCATTTGAATCCTTAGACATGAAGTTATTATAGTCTTCCACTTGATGAACATTGTGTTTGACATATTCAAACGCTACCTTAACACGGTAGTTATAAAGGGTATGATTGGTATAATCGGATTCCCGTTGGGAAGAATAATAAGCTAAATGGATTTGTCCCTCCACGGAGAGATGTCAAGCTTGGGCCTCTCGTAGGAATGATGTTGATGAAATGTTCGGCCGGACTCAAATGAATTGATTGGATCAATGTCATTTGGATTATCAACATATTCGGAATCGAGAAAGTATTGAACGAAACAAGTTGACTCTTTGACCATGACTTGTGTTCAATGACATCGTGGACAAAGGGATTGTGACATATTCTAAAGGAATGCGAACTTGTATCTAGTTATACTATTTGGGTAGGTATGATGGTTTGCTAGAACCTAATCATATCTTATGGGATCATGTTTGAGCCCATTGCCAACTTAGTATAATCCTAGAGGGTCACACACAATAGAACGAATCTTAAATAAAAGGACTATATTGGCAATTAGGGTCGGAGGACTTCCAAGGAATTTCTGGAAAGTTCTGGGCCTCCTGGTCAACCAAGCGGGCGCTTGGGTTGCACCAGGCGGGCGCCTGAACAAGCTAGAAAAGAATTGAACTTTCTGTCCAAATGAGCGGGCGCTCGGGGGGTACCAGGCGGGCGCCCGGTATGCCGACTGGAAATTTCCTAATTCGATTAGGAAAGGTTTTTGGCACAAGATTCCTATTTGGAATAGGTATTAATTGTGTATAAAAACCCCAATTCGGCCAGACCATATTAACAAGTGCTTTTGTGAGTCTCAAAGAGTTTGAGAGAGAATTTATTTTGTTCTAAGATATCCTTGATTGAGGAACAAAATAATTCACAAATAAATTCCATATAGTTCTTTATTATATTGTGAAAGTGTGTTTCATAATATTTGGTCTAGCAACCAAGATCAACGAAGCTCCTTTGATATTCGTTCGAAGTGTGGATACCGCTAGAGGGTGAAAATCATCATCTTCAAAGTTCGTGTTCAAGCTTTGTGATCGTGATCAAGTTTTCAAATCTCCACCAAAGACCAAGAAAAATTTTGATAGCCATCAAGGGTTAGTTTTATCCTATATTCATGTTGTTGTATTTGATTTAATCATATGAACGGATCCATGGGTTTGGGTTTCTTAAAATTTTAATTGCTAAATTCCGCTGCGCATGTTACTTGGAAACCCAACAAGTACTAGAGTTCATACTATGGAAATCAATAATATAAATATTTGTCTTACGATATCCCGTGAGTAAGATAGCTCCAGTTTTGCCATTCTTGATAAGACATTGCGTTGAAGTGAAATGGCATTCTAATCCTTTGTCGCAGAATTGAGATATGGATAATAAGTTGTGCTTGAGCCCTTCGACGAGTGAGACTCTTTCAATGCACACTTTGTCTTTCTTGAGCTTTTCATATGCCACAACTTGACCTTTGTTATTATCACCAAATGTTACGGAGGGACCTCTTTCTTCATGGACATCTTCTAATAAGGATTCATCTCCAGTCATGTGTCTTGAACACCCACTATCGAGAATCCATTCATAATTTCTAGCTTTTGAAGATCCAGCCATGAAACAAAGAACCTGAAATATAGACATTTAAGCAGGTCCCCTTTATTCCTTTTGGGTCCTAGGGTTAGCAACTTTTGACAACCCACTCTTGCTTGACCTTAGGATTTTTACGTCCTTTGGCATTGGGAGTGAATCGCAGAAGACATTCCACGGCCTTGTGTCCTGAACAATCACAAATGGAACAATGATGAAAGCCACCAATCACTTCATCATCATTGATTTTGGAGATTGGAGCAGTTGGTTCAACTTGAGGTCTAATGTATGCTCCTTTTCTCAACTTGTTCCTTGACTAAGATCACATCGTGAGAATAACAATCCACCATCGCTTTGAGCCGGAGTGAGAAATCCTTGTTCAACGAGCTCGCTAATGGTTGGTCCTTTCTTCTTTTTCACTTCTTGAAAACCTGCAGATTTCTTGATAGGTTTATTCAAGGCATTCATATCGGGAACATCCTTGGAGAAGTCATCATCAGAATCATAAGTATCCACTTCATCATCATTTGCCATCAAACAAACAAGTCCATCATCGGAATCTTCATCGCTCTCATCGGAGTCTGTTTCAATCCAAGTGTTGTGCTCATTTGCTGGTGCTTCTTCTTCCGCAACCATTCCCTTGTGTCGAGTGAATTTGGGAGTGAACTTGGGAGTATGGCTGCTCTTCTTCTGCATATATTCAAATTTTGGAGTTGGGCAGCTTGAAGCAAAATGTCCTGGTTTCCTGCAATTAAAACAAACAAGGTCTTCTTTTCTTTTTGAGTCACTGCTCCTCGTGAACTTAGGAGGAGCTCTGCTGGTAGATCCTTGAAATTTGCTGGTTGAGCCGGGCTTGGTAAATTTTCTAAACTTCTGGAATCTCTTCACAAATAAAGCGAAGTCTTCATCGTCCATGTCCAATAGCTCAGAAGTAGAAATTTTTGGATCTGAACTTTTCTCATCTTGTGCCGGCGCAGGAGCAGGCGCAGGCGCAGGTGTAGGCGCAGCTTCCCTATGCGCCATCATAGCCATAGATTTTGACTTTCCTTCAGTTTCGCTGATTCGTTGGAGTTTGAGCTCATAAACCTTGAGATTAGCATAAAGGTTTCTTAAAGTCCATACATCTAAAGTTCCGGAGTCTTCAAGAGCGCTGGATTTATGTAGATATCTTGATCCAAAGGCTTGGAGAAAATTGACATTCAAATCTTTGTTAGAAAACTTCATGCCAAGTGAAATACATAGATTTATAATTTCACAGTAGCGTTCATAGGTTTGTCTTAAGGTTTCACCGGAGAGTTGAGAGAAATTGTTGAATCTCTTTTGAACTTCATATTTCTTGTTTTCCTTGCATACGGTGTCTCCTTCAATATGCTCTTCAATAGCATCCCATAGCTCATTAGCGGTAGCACAATGCATGACTTGTTGTTTCATAGCCGTGCTTAGAGTGCTTAGAAGTATGTTTCTTGCTTTGCCATCATTTGCAACTCTTCTTGTTTCTTCCTCAGTCCATTCCTCTTTTGGTTTCTTGACGGTTGGTTGAACAGCATTTGTGCGCGGATTTGGATTCGCTCTCATAGGAATGTAAGGTCCATAAACGACGGTGTCATGGAGCCTTTCATCAATTGAGTTGAGATGAGTCAATATGCTGAATTTCCACACGTCAAAATGATCTTCATCAAAGACCGGAACGTGAGTGTAGTTTGCAGTTGCCATAGGTTTTGAGTTTGCCATTTAGAATCGGCACCCAAGCTGTTAAGCTTGAAAAACGAAAAAGTTTTATAAAGGTGTTTGCTCTGATACCACTTGTTGGTCCCAAAGGGCAACAAGGGTATGAAAAATAGCTAGAGGGGGGGGGGTGAATAGCTGTTTTAAAATTCTTTTCGTACCCTTGAAAAACTCAATTGCAAATACTCACTTTATCAAGTAAGCGTTATGATATGCGCCTAAGTGAGTGAGTGAAATGCACAGCGGAATTTAGTAATGTAAATAGGCGCAAAGTATGATAAAGGGGGCGCACACACACTCTAAGTATTTTGGCTCAAAGTGGGTGAAATAAGAAACTAAGGCAAATGAGTTAACAACACAACACAATTCAGATCAATCAATCTACAATGAGTAAACAAGCAAATAGTGAGTGAAGATAATAACTTGAAAGTAAATGACAAGATAATAACACAAGCTATTTGGAGAGGTTCGATCAATGAAAGATCTACGTCCTCTACCAAGATGGTTAGTCTTGGATTTCTAATGGAGATCTTATATAATGAGTGAGTGTTACAAATTACAACTTTTGAGCTTCTACACTAACTCAAGATCTAATTTTCTATGAATGAACAAATCCAAAACAATAACCGGTGTATCTCTAAAAGATGGATCTAAGTGATCAAACTTAAAGAGGTGCGTGTGTGATTTTAGTATCAAGGCTCTTTAGATCTTTATGATTTAGAGCACAATGAAACTAAAGTGTTATAGCTTGAAGATCTGGGCTAAGGATGAAGGCATGAAGATGTTCTTGAGAAAATCCTGGAAAAACGAAGGCAATCTTCAAATCTTCAACAAATGCTTTGAGAGAGAAATTCTTGAAATTCTTAGCAAAACTCAGCAACTTCAAAATGTTGAAGTTATGGGGTATTTATAGTGAACTTCAAAAAACTAGCCGTTGGAGATCCTTGTGGATAAGATGTGCTGTCGCTCGTTGATTGGAGCAAGCATATATTATGACCATTTTGACACTCAACATAAATGTGACCGTTGTGGACACGTGTCAATAGATTAGGCGCATATGCATCTTTTAACCACCGTTGGATCATTGGCGTAATTTGAATTCTCTTCAAGTCTTTGAATCTTCAATAAATCACTGAGTGTTGAATAAACACTTTGAGGCGCGTTTGAGCCAAGAGGCGCACAGTATGTGTGCGCTTAAACCAAGGGGCGCAGAGGCGCGTATCATAGCTAGGAAGAAATCCTTGTGCGCGCGCTCTGAAAGGCGCATGGCGCAAATGAAGAAGGCGCATGGCGCGTGGCGCAGGAGGCGCATAGGCGCGGCTCAAACTCACTGAGTGATTTTTCTTGAATCTTGATCTTCTTGCCCTATTTCTAAGCCTAATCTATAACAATGGACAACCTAAAAAATGAAGTATAAATACTTCTTACATGTGGGTCTAAAGTCCATGAAATAAAACTTAGGTGATGGATCAATCAAATCTAATAAATCCTATTACATTAAAACTGAGATATATGTGGGCATACCCAACAGAAGAATGCAGAGCGCCGTGGGTCAAGTGCGGTGGTTGATAGCGTATCAACAGATTGTGTTAGAATGGAGGCGTTTGGGGTAAAAGTTAATGAGATTTGGTTTGATTTCAACACATGTATAGGGTTGGTTGGTAAGGATGGTGAGGATTTGGATCACATAGAAAAGGTTTTGAAGGACTTGAATCATGAATTAAGAGAACACAGAGGTACAAATATTTTCCAGAAGAACAAAACTCTTATTAAAAACTTAATTGGTGTTGGTTCCAAATGAAAACAAGGGTATGGAAAATAGCTAGAGGGGGGGGGGTGAATAGCTGTTTTAAAATTCTTTTTGTACCCTTGATAAATTCAATTGCAAATGCGCACTTTATCAAATAAGCGTTATGAAATGCGCCTAAGTGAGTGAGTGAAATGCACAGCGGAATTTAGTTAAGTAAATAGGCGCAAAGCTTGATAAAGGGGGTGCACACACACTCTAAGTATTTTGGCTCAAAGTGAGTGAAATAAGGAACTAAGGCAAATGATATAACAAACACAACACAATTCAATCCAATCAATCTACAATGATTAAACAAGCAAATAGTGAGATAAGATAATAACTTGAAAGTAAATGTCAAGAAATTAATACGCACTATTTGGAGAGGTTTGATCGGGAAATGATCTACGTCCTCTACCAAGATATTTAGTCTTGGATTTCTAAAGTAGATCTTATAATATGAGAGAGTGTTACAAATTACAACGTTTGAGCTTATACACTAACTCAAGATCTAATATTCTATGAAAGAACAAATCCTAGACAAAACCGGTGAATCTCTTAAAGAAAGATCTAAGTGATCAAACTTAAAGAGGTGCGTGTGTGAATTTAGATTCAAGGCTCTTTAGATCTTTATGATTTAGAGCACAATAAAACTAAAGTGTTTTTGCTTGAGGATCTGGGCTAAGGATGAAGGTATGAAGATGTTCTTGAGTAATCTGGGAATTCAAAGGCAATCTTCAAATCTTCAACAAATGCTTGAGATAGAAATTCAGAGATTCTTAGCAACTTCAAATGTTTGAAGTTATGGGGTATTTATAGTAGAGCTCCAAAAACTAGCCGTTAGAAATCCCTTGTGGATAAGGTTAAAGGACAGATGTACTGGAGCTCATTGAGTGGAGCACATGTCCTTTATAGCCGTTAGACACATAACACAAATATGACCGTTATGGACATGTGTCCTTTGATGCGGGTGTATACGTGTTATTTAACCACCTTTGGATCGTTGGCATAGTTTGAATTTCCTCAAGTCTTCATGTCTTCAATAAATCACCAAGTGTTGAATTACAATCAATGAGGCGTGTTGAGCAAAGAGGCGTGCGTGAGCCAAGGGGCGCATAACTTATGCGCCTGCCTGACGGGGCGTGTGGCACAATGGGTTATAGCGCATAGGCGCATGGCGCGGCGCGTGGCGCGGCGCGTGGCGCGGCGCGTGGCTCGAATCAACACTGTTTTTTTCTTGAATCTTGATATCTAGCCCTATTCCTAAGCCTAGTCTATTCAAATGGACTACCTAAAGAAATGAAGTATAAATACTTCTTACATATGGGTCTTAAGTCCATGAAATAAAACTTAGGTGATGTGTAAGTACTCCAATCTGAAATCGACTTACTTTAGAGGAATTCTTGGTACCATTTAGGGATAAACCAATGGGCCAGGACCTCACTAGGATAAACCTAATATTCCAGGACTGAACTGGAATTAAACTTGGAAAAATCCAGAAGATCGCCAAGTCAAGTTGTACGGATGGTTTGGCCACATGAGGTCCCTAGCTGTACGGCTGGTTTGGGAACCCTCAGCCTCTATAAATTGAACCCCATGCTGATCATTTCAGAGGGGGAGAAAACGTTTTGTGAGTTGAAACTCTGCCAGTTTGAGAGCAGAAAGTGAGTGATATATACATTTGAGTGAAAAGAGAAGAAGATAGGCATAACCATCATATGTGAAGCCTCCTTCTCCCCATCTTCTTCTTCTTCATCTCAAACTTTCTTTTATCTTTGTTCATATTACTTGTTTATCTTGTGATTATCTCTTCTTGTTCTTGCAAAGTCTTGTCCATTTCAAGCACTTTACATTTCTTGTAAGTCTTGTCCATTTTCAAGCACTATATCTATATATTATACAAGTCTTGGCCTTTCAAGCTATATATATTATGATTATATATGTATATGATCCAAATCATGAGGTGATTCAAGGTTCCCTTCACACCTAGTGTGTGATTATGGGGTAAAACATAAAGATGATCATGGTTTGTTACATTTTCATGTTGATTTTGTTTTATTTGACCATAAGAGTCATGATTGGGGGATAAAGTTCCAATCTTTATCACCCCAACCATGATCTAGCCATAAATCACCAAGTATGGGACATAAAGATTTGATCTTTATGTTATATTTGTGTCCCTAAAGGTTTGATCTTGTATAATAAGTCCATTTTGGTGGTAAAGTTTCAATCTTTATCCACCAAAATGATCATTTTGGTTTAAATGCCATGTTCATCAACTTTTCATAAATTTCTCCAATGATTGCCTTTGATCACACCCAAATCTTTGTTTTTGGGGTTTCTTTGATGATCAAAGTGCATAGGAATGAACTTTTCAAAGTTTTGTTGTTAATCATAAACTGGAAATCAACATTCCAGTCCAGTTTCAGCAAAGATACTCTGTTTTGACTGAAACTGGACTGTTTTCTGAATAAACTGTAAAAATGACCTGGAGAGCCCTCCCCATCCGTACGGCTACTTTGGACGGGGAGGGCATTTTCCAGTTTCTTCCTTTCCTAACCAGAAAGCTTGCAAAATAAACCTTTTCTGTTAAATAATTAACTGGTTTTGTCAAAACAGCCAGTTTCTCCCATTTTGAAAACACACACACACACATGCACTTTCATTAACTAACATTAGGGAGACTCGGTCTTATCCGACGTGAAACACTTCCCAAGGCGTAACCTGACCTCCGAACTAATAGAATCTCTGACATTTTCTTTTGTTGGGTCAAATAATTAACAAAAGTGGCGACTCCGTTATTTTTTGGCATGTTAACCGCGTTTGGCCTTTCGCCCCCAAAACTCGTCGCGTTCCTCCGCGCGGGGGCGGGATCCTTACAGTGGTGACTCCGCTGGGGATAAAGTGTCCACAAACTCCTTTTTAGAAATTTTGGGGGTGCTTTTGTGTGGGTCAAACTCCCGTTCCCCATTTCCGTTAACTTTTGTGTTTATTTTTTGTGTGCTGTGTTTCTGTTTGAACTTTCTGGAGATAAAACTGTTCTGGAGATGCAATAAACTGCAGCTTGATGATCAGAAGTTGAAAAACAGCAAAAAATAATTGCCAGCATGATATAGTCGTACGACTATGATTGGCAGGGAACAGAATGTTCCAAAATTTAATAATTTTGTGCAGGGCAGGAACATTTTGTGTCCCTTTGGCTTCTGCTTGTCCAGGTTCCAAATTTACAGTTTTGTTTGAGCACATTACCTTCTTATTTTCTAGCCAAAACTTGGTTTTTGAAGCTTGGTCATGCACAAAATTTTGGACATAAATTTGGGTTTTCAAAACCTCCTTGTGCATTGACACGCCCCAAGTCCCAGGATTCCCTAATAGAATCTCGAACCTGGTGCGCGTAACTAACAAGAAACAAGAAACTAACGGGAAACAGGAACAATACCTGTTAAAAACAAAACTGACATGATATATATACTCAAGAGTAGGGAGCTAAGATAGCTCACAACGAGTTCTAGACCAAGAAAATTAAAACCAAAATGGTTACATACAGTGGAAGACATCCCTAGCAAATAAGCTGGCATCAAGAACTGACTAGAGACAACAAGTACTACACGAGTCTACCCCAAAACAAGCCCAGAGTTTAATAACTCATACAACCTCGTCCTTACCAAAGTGTAAAAGGACACTAGTTTCAAACAAGAACATCCTGCGGAGTACGTTCCCAGCTATGTCGAGCCTCACTGCGTACTATCCCCTGCTTTCCTGGGGGGGGGGGAAACAAATAAAGGGTGATATAAATCTCAGTAAGCTATTAACATGCAACTACATGACATGTTATCATGCAATTCGAGTAGATACTCAAGAAATCATATATCAAGTATCATAAAGTAACAAGTATAGGAGAGGCTAAGCCAACTCAACAAGAAATCAAGCTCAAGATATGATCAGGTAACAAGTAGTCAAGTAGTGTGAGAGGCTAGACCAACTCACCAAGATGCACATAGGCCTATCACGTATCATTACCTGAATCATTCCTTATTCCTCCTAAGAATACCATTGTTGTCGATGCTTGTACAGCTGATGACAACCACGATCAAGATCAAGAGACTGCTATGCAGTATATAAGAAGACCTGGTAACCAGTGTCATTCACAAGAACAAGATTCACGAGGTGTTCACGAGTTAGCATTCACTTATATCAGGCGTATTGCTCCAATATAGGATGCTAAGACCTTACTATGGCCGGTAGTAAGGGAAAAACAGACCGAATGCATTGACCCACGATTATCACTTATGCCCCAGCCCTCGCAATAAGCGTGAACCTATACACCCCTCTGAACCAAATAAGCCAGCTGGACTCACACGAGAATGCACAAGTAGATGTTTACTTGAACTACGAGAAATGAACTAAGTCCCATATTAGTGGACCAGTCTTTATGCACCATGTAATCATGTATCATCTGCTCACGAGAATATGCACCATGTAATCATGTATCATGTGCTCACGAGAATACAAGTACACGTACGCAATCATTGCGAAGACAAATCAATCTAACAATGGCACGTAGAGTGTCCATATAACACGGTCAATCCAAGTTAGAGTCTATTAATAACAGACCTCAAACAAGCAGTAGGGTATATCATTCTATATCACTTTGTCACATGCCAAGTTTGCACGTACATATTCATATCACGTTTAACACATTAAAGTGTCTATCACGATACCCTTATTATCAGGTAGAGCCCAATACCTTAGACCCTAAACCCTAAACACGTAGTAGAATAGGTCATATCATACCTAGTCACAGTCATATCTCACGTATATGTATCGTTAATAATCGAATACATTTCCCAACACATATTGTGTTCTATAGTTATTCTTATTAACTTAATTTGTAGTATTCACGATTATATGAATTATCTTCATATCACACTAGTCCCTATTTCCTTTAGGAACCCATTTCAAGACAAGATATCTTCTTATACTTTATATACTTCATTGAGTATATACACGATTAAAACCAATCACTAGCACTTTAGTGTTTGTTCATAACACTTACAATACACACGTATCAAATTCAAGTATGTAGTAGAGTTAATCATTCTCTATCTAGTTTCATATCCCAACTCTTTTGGTTATTCATACCATGTATCAAGTAATCAAGAAGTAACATTCTATCAAGTATATATATGCAAGATTTGCATATACACATCAAGACTCTTTCAAGTTTATTACCATACACATATATTGGTGTCAAGGCACGTACAAGATTTTATAATCTTATATTCAAGTCTTAATCCAATTATTTGGATGTTCAAATCATGTACAAGATTTTATTGTTTTATACTTCAAGTTACTGTCTCAACTTAAGACATTCAAGACATTCAAGACATTCAGGACATTCAAGACATTCAAGACATATACAAGATTTTATCATCTTATATCCAAGTTCTCAATCCATTTCTTTGGATGGTTAAACATGTACAAGAGTTAAACATCTTATACTTCGAGTTCAAGCTAGGAAGATGAATTATACATCTTTCACGTATTAATTTCCAATCCTTTTCTTAGGACATTCAAGCTCAAGACATTAGTTGGTGCCCCAAAAGTACACAAACATTAACTTCAAGACACATAAAAGAGTTACTACTCTTATACTCAAGTTATCATTTTAATTATGATTCAAGTCCACATTTCATGTGATTACAAAGGGACTATTTTTCAGTACTAGAGTGTTCTACAACACTCATCTAGGCTATCTAGGGTAGTACCCTAAACCTAGATCAAGAATACTTCGAGTTCAAATTAAGTAAATGAGCTATACAACTCATACTTACAAGTTCATAATCCCATACATAGGATATTCGAGCTCAAGACACTAATTTGGTGCTCTCAAGGTGCACAAATATAGGTTCCAAGACAAGCATAACACATAAGTGCTTGTTCCTAGCACTTTCAAGACATAAAGAAGAGTTCTTCCTTTTATACTCAAGTTCTCATTTTAATTTAATGAGTAATCATGTTCAAGACTCACTTCTGATACTCCTAAGGTGTCACAACACGTGCTAGGACATCTTATCTTAAGGCTATATGCCTTAGGAGGGATAAGCTTTCAATTTAATTTAGATTTAAAACACTTTGGTTGGAACAGGGGACCGGGCAGGCGCCTAAGGAGGACCGGGCGGGCGCTCATCCAAGGCTTTTTAAAACCAAAACTTCTGGCCAAATGGGCGGCCGCTTGGTCACTAAGTGGGCGGGCGCCTGGTCAAAATTTCCAGCAAACTCAATTTCTTTCCCAGGCTTAGAATTCTCCGTCCCCAAGCGTAGGAGTATAATTTTTATCAATATATTATCAAACCCAGGAGTATAATAACAAGCTTAAATCACTCATTTCAATTATACTTTCTTATTCCAACAGAGACTTTTATACTTACAAATTCTCCGTTCCAAATGTAGGAGTATACTTTTACTAACCCATAGGCAATACACAAGACACTATTTCAAGCTCAATTCATTTCGTTTACCGTCCCATAAATAATAGGATAATTTACTTTTATTCCAATTTAATATTTCACCGTCCCCAAAAGTATAAGTACAATTTTATAATATACTAATATACCCATTTAGGGATACTTCCATTCATTTCCCCGTACCACAAATAATGATACAATTTTTCTAATAATATTTAAATCAAGTTACTATTTTACCGTCTCACGAATAGGAGTATAATTTTTCAATACTTTTTCAAGTTTCTTCCCAGGGGCAAGGCCATTCATTCTTATTTATCATACGAATACTCCCTTCGTCCCAATTTTACAAGTATCACGAAAATTGCTAAAAACATAATTTTAACAAGAACAAGTATCGGGAATAACATATATGCATGTTATTACAAGTAAGGGGGAGTCAATAGCTTACTTAGTCTGAAATCAAGTTGACCCAAATTAATTTCTGATCGGCCTGGAACGCTCTATTCAACGCCACGAATATTTATCCGGGACCGGAATCACAAACAGAGGAACAATTAATCGCGAGGAGTCGAGAATAGGGTAAAACTGAACTCCCTTCTATGAAACAGAGATAAAGAACGAGAAGACTTTGAGAAATTAACTTTCTCAGAGAAGCAACAACTAGATATACATGGAACTTTACAAAAATGACCCCTAGGACCCTCAAGTTTCACTTTTAACAAAAGCCCCCTAAACTTTCAACTTTGACATTTAACCACCTTAATTTTCTAAAGCAGTTAAATAATTAACTCAAATAAAGTAGCATATAAATATGCTAGTCAAGAATTTAACAAGCAAGTCAAAAATTTAACAAATAAGTCAAATATTTAATGAGATTAAGGATGGGCGTTACATGCATGACCCATTTTGTAAAAGATTTTTGAATTCTTTGTTGTACACAACTTGTTTTGCAAATGATTTTCAAAAGAATTGTTCTTCTTGAAAAATGTTGATTTCAAAGGATTTTTTGGTTGTGCACAATTTGTTGTACATTCAAGTTTTGGATTTGTTTGTTCATATGATTCTTGCTTGATTGCTTGTGTAAATAGCTTATTCATGCTTGTTCATATGTTGCTTGTGCATTGTTCATGATGTTAAAACAAATCGAAAATTTCTATTTTAACTCAAAAGAGAACATAGAATGGCTTCACACTACGCGCACTTGACCTTGCACGTTCCAAATACCCTTTAAACCCGGGATAGATGCCACGATGCAGCTTGATTGGTGCTCTTGTGCCCTTCTAGCGCGCACGGGTCCATTCCACCTCCCCTTCCGAGCCGAGTCAACCACACTCGTCCGTGACACACAACTACCGAGACCTTGGTTGGTTTTTGGTCTAGCTCATGTTACCACGTCCCTAATACGTGTCTGAGATTAATTGTGGCCAAGTTAATGCCCGAGTCATAACTCCTTGTGAAAGCAAGTGTGACCATGGTCAACTTTGACCCGGTCCTTGACTTACGCGTTAATGTTGACCATAATTAACCTAAGTCATGTATTGAGGATAGGGTGACACCGTGTTGTCAAGCCCTAATAAATGGTCCATACTAATCATCCTTAAGCCCAAGGATAAGATTCGAGAGCCCTCATCATAGATGATGTTATGCCGGAAGTCCCTTGAGTCCCAAAGGCGAATCTCGATCTTAACCGGGGCTTAATCATGATTGGAATGGCCCATGCATTGGGAATCTTGCGATGCACTAGACCCTAGGATCCTTCTTTCGGTCGGTGGAAGCCGCTTGCCTTATAGGACCCTCGCCCGGGACAGTCCATCCTTGGGAGTGTGCAAGGCAGGTGAAAAACGAGGGGTCTATAGGCGTAGTGATGGCCTCCACTGATCCAAGATTTAGAGTAATTGGGAAAAAGAAGTGGAATCTTTTCCAACCATTTAGGAATAAAAATGTGTTTTAAGTAAAGTTGAATGAATAAATAATTGCACGTGGCATGAGCTTGCTCCGTTCTTTGTTTCTTGTCTTCGACACATTCTTGCGTTAATAAATGTCACTTTCTTAAGTCTTTGGACGGACCCCCGTTGTCCTCCAAGACCTCCGTTAGGTGATTTCGTTAAGTCTTTGGACAGACCCCCGTTGTCCTCCAAGACCTCCGTTATGTGATTTCATTAGTCCTCCAAGACCTCTGTTATGTGATTTCATTGAGTCTTTGGACGAACCCCCATTGTCCTCCAAGACCTCCGTTATGAGATTTCGTTAAGTCTTTGGACGGACCCCCGTTGTCCTCCAAGACCTCCGTTATGTGATTTCGTTGAGTCTTTGGACGGATTCCTGTTGTCCTCCGAGACCCCGTTAAGATTCCTGTTAAGACCTTAGGCGTTGTCCCCTAGGTCCTCGCTAAACCCCTAGGAATAGTCCCCTAGGAAGTCAAGTCTTTGAATGGATCCCCCGTTGCCATCCAAGAAGTCTGTTACAACCTTGTAAGTAGACCCCCATTTGAATCTCGGATGGATTTAAGATCCATTTGATCCTGTCCACCTTTTTACCCCATAGGTCTAATCCTAGCGGTCATTCCCCATCAGTAGCATGAGCATTCACTCAGTGTTTACCCAAGCCTAAAGCTACCTTTCGTCTTCCCCGTAGCTCAGATGAAGTGGAAGAGAGCATCATGTCGCCGCCTAGTGCGTGTGGAGTTAGAAAGTTCCCCTGTCACTACAACTTCTCCGATCCGGTACCTCAGAAAGACCGCTTTGATGGATGGTAGTTTGGGAAACGACGTTGCAGACAACCCGGATAGCCTGACGAAAGGAGAGCCGCTCCAAACTCTAGAAGCCTCCGGGGCTACGGAGGAAGTCATCACGAAGAGCCACAAGGAAACACAGAACCCGTTCAATGAGTCGATGAGACAAAGAGATGTCACAACTGATGGGCCCTTCACCAAAGTGACCAACCACAATGAAAGGGCGGAATCTACCCGACCTCCAGATTGTAACCAAAGATTGTCCCCTCCATCTCACCAAAATACCGAGACCTCCATTTCTTCGCCCCAAACACAATCCACTCAAAAGGCCCACAAACCACTGTTCACACCGGTTACACCCCGAGCATCATACTCACAATACCACACCTTTCAGCTTAATGCCATCAACCAAGTCACCGGAGCTCAGTCACTGTTTAGACCATATGTGGATACCCGACCATGCATCACTAACCGGCTTCCACCGGATTTCCTGATAAGATTCCATGGTGACCCGTATCATTTCTACGATCGAAGACCTCTTGGACCACAAGCTCATTGCATGCCTCCAATGTATATTCCTGCAAGCAACCAACGTTATGGGTATGCCTACACCCATGCACTTCCACAGAATCCTCATGTTGCACCTCAATCGGGTACGTTGTTGGGAAATAGAAAGCAAATGGAAGCTAAGTTTGAAAGGACGCTCGATGGGCACCCCTTTGCATTGAGTAGCGGTGATTCTCATCCCCACCACGCTCCGATCAACAATGAAAGAAAATCCAAAGGCCGAGCCAAGCTCCATTTCACAAAGTTTAAGGATTTCGGAATGCCCATAAGTAAAGTGTTTGAAGGATTGGTCAAACAAGGCCTCATGTGGCCCCTCAAAGATTTCCTGCCAAAGAATCTTGAAAAACGTCGCGACAAGACCAAAAGGTGTGCCTTCCACAACTACCATGGCCATGATACCAATGATTGCACCGCCATAAAATGCATCATCTCGAAGCTAATCGAGAAGGGAGAGCTTGGACGCCCCCACGCCCCCGACACAGCCAATGACCCGAGCGTCAAAATTCTCAAATTTGTGACTTCCCTGATGGTCGATAAATGGAGTGATGTCCGCCCCAAGGAAAAGGAGCCCGCGGTTGACAAAATTGTCAATCCCAAAGTGGGAGAGCCTGTTTTGGAAAAGTTGACAAAATCAGTGTCCCAAATGATGGTTCCTAAACTCAGCAAAGCCGAAATGACGGAAGGCGTTTGGAAAGGATCAGCGGCACAGAAAATGTCTTAAGGGCTGAATGTCTCGGGTTGGGAAATGAATGGTGCTGCGATTGCCACAGCAGAGGACGGAGTTTCGAAACCCCTTCCATCAACCTCCCCTTAGAAAAAGGCTGTTTTCATCCTTAGGAAGAGTCAGTTGCTTTTAGGATGTGTGGTAAGTGTAAGGATCCCGCCCCAGAACAACAAGTTTCAAAGGCGAAATACCAAACACGGTTAACTTTCCTAACGAAAAAGAAACGGAGTCGCCACATTTGTTAATTTTAAACCCAACAAATGAAAATGGTTAGGGAAGGTGAGTTCGGAGGTCAGGTTACACTTTGGGAAGAACATATTTACGGTTCACCCAAAATGCCTCGGAAAGAACCGAGTCTCCCTTGTTAGTTTGAAAATGTGCATGTGTGTGTGTGTATTTAACAGAAAAGTTTCTGTTATTGGTTTTATATGAAAAAACTTAACTGAAAGGGTCTGTTTATCAAGAAAATAGGGATCAGAGGGCAAAACGGACATTTTGCCCCTCCCATTCCCAACATAGCCGTACGGATGTACAGGCCGTTTCCTGGGATTTTACAGTTCAGCCAAGAACAGTCCAGTTTCAGAGTAGAAACAGAACATTCTGCTGAAACTGGACAGAACTGTTTTGATTCCAGTTTCTTTAAAATACTTTATAAATTTAAATACAACATTCCTATGCTAAATGATCATCACTTAGTCCCCAAAACAAGTATTTGGGTGTGATCATAAGCAATCATGGGAGAAAATTGAGAAAAGTTTATGAACATGTCCTTTGGACCAAAATTGACCATTTGGTGATTAAAGATTGAAGCTTTATCCCCAAGATGGCATTTTTATGACTTATTAACCTTTAAAGAGTCAAAATAACATATAAAGATTGAATCTTTATAACCCCAAAGGGGACTTTAGAGCTAGATCATTGTTGGATGATAAAGATGGAAGCTTTATCATCCAAATGATCATTATTACCAACTAGACAAGAATGTAAATGACAATCAACAAACCATGATCATCTAGGTTTGAACCTCTTCCACACAAAGCATGGAGGGCACCTTGGATCATCTCATGGCTTGGACAAGAGAAATATAGAGTAATATATGTATATTTTCTTGAATGGACAAGTGTTTGTAGATACCCCGGGGGAACCACGGCTTTGGCTAGAGCGCGTGAATTATCCTAGGATGTCTAAGTTGTTTTTAGAGTCGCCACCTATGTTTTGAGGAACATAAGAAAAACCTATTGATAATAGCCTAAGTTTGATTACGAAAACAGAGATTCTTTGTTTTGAGGTTCGGGGGTTAGGTTACGAGATGGGAAGTACCGAAACACCCATCTCGCCCAACTAAAGTTGGTCTTGCCTGATCAAAATCTACATGAATGATAAATGTTCTTCTTATTCTTCTTTATATCATAAAAAAGGGTTTTAAAATAGCGTTTGGAATGTAGGAGATAACTCTTTAACCGACCTCAATAAGATGAGGTGATCATTAGAGTCATATCCCAAAATGATTTGGGTGATTGCACTTTGATAAAACAAAAAGAAAGAGAAAAGAGATGAAGTTAAGAAGAGGAAAGAAATAAATTTGGGTGATTGCACTTTGTAAGTGTGAAATTTTAGTGTCTTATTAAGAATGTAAGATTGAGAGCCCAAGGTCTTTGAAAATGGAGGTAAAAGGGGGGTTTTTATAGGTGAAAGAGAGATTTTTTTGGTGCCAAAACTCAGTCACCAAGAGATCTTTCCCGGGCAAAATCCTGTAAATTGAGCAAGGGAGAGAATCCTGGCCAGAAATCTGTAACCGACACCCAGAGGCTCGCGCTTCCTGCTTTGGGGGCGGGAGGCGCGCGCGTCTGGATCCTCCTGTCGGAGGTGCGCGACTCAGAGAAGGCGATTTTGACAGAATGGACTAGAAAATCAGCCTAGTTATTCAGTTTAGTCCCTGGACTTAACGAAGTCGGTCAGGAACTTAACGGAAGTGACAGAAACTAACGAGAAACACTTAAAATGGGGAGAAACACAAGATCAAATGTGCAATCGGGGTGAGCGGTCCAAGGCGGGGTGTCTATAGAGCCCCTCGGCGACGTGGATTGCAAAGCAAACCGCGTCGACGAAAGTTAAAAACACCCGCCGAGGACATCACCAAGAAAAAGAAAAGACTCGATGAAAGCAGGAATTTGAAATTGTGAGAGATAGTGGTATGCTCCCTGTGTGAGCGGCTTTTGTTGATAGAGGGGGTGGCATGATCCGTTAGGTGAACCTGCCGGCTGAATATGTTGAATGAGGCCGTTAGTGAACCTTTGAACGAGGCCGTTAGTGAACCTTTGGAGAGGCCGTTAGTGAACCTTTGAAGAGGCCGTTAGTGAACCTTTGAGGAGGCCGTTAGTGAACCTGTGAAGAGGCCGTTAGTGAACCTTTGAAGAGGCCGTTAGTGAACCTGTGAAGAGGCCGTTAGTGAACCCTTGAATGAGGCCGTTAGTGAACCCTTGTAGAGGCCGTTGGTGAACCTTTGGAGAGGCCGTTAGTGAACCTTTGAAGAGGCCGTTAGTGAACCTTTTAGGAGGCCGTTAGTGAACCTTTGAGGAGGCCGTTAGTGAACCTTTGGAGAGGCCGTTAGTGAACCTTTGAGGAGGCCGTTGGTGAACCTTTGAGGAGGCCGTTGGTGAACCTTTGGAGAGTCCGTTAGTGAACCTTTGAAGAGGCCGTTAGTGAACCTTTGAGGAGGCCGTTAGTGAACCTTTGAGGAGGCCGTTAGTGAACCTGTGAAGAGGCCGTTAGTGAACCTTTGAAGAGGCCGTTAGTGAACCTTTGGAGAGGCCGTTAGTGAACCTTTGAAGAGGCCGTTAGTGAACCTTTGAGGAGGCCGTTAGTGAACCTTTGTAGAGGCCGTTGGTGAACCTTTGGAGAGGGCGTTAGTGAACCTTTGAAGAGGGCGTTAGTGAACCTTTATAGAGGCCGTTGGTAAACCTTTGGAGAGGCCGTTAGTGAACCTTTGAAGAGGCCGTTAGTAAACCTTTGTTGACGAATCCGTTAGTGAAATTCGTTGATGAAATATTGCTTTGAAGTCGCGTGCCACTTGGAATCACACTTGACTTTTTGACTTATGGGGGTGCGGGCACAGTTGACCGCGACCAGAAGAATGTTCCTGCTGGGGATGAAATGTTGAGATTAATCTTGAGGGGGGTATGGCACCCGTGACAGAACTTAGGGAGTTCGGAATCTGGAGAAGGACAGCCTACTTTTGAGTAGGAGTTTCTATCCTACTTTCAATCTTTGACATGCCTTAAGGGCGGACCAGAAGAAGGTGTGCCCAACTGGGTGTCCGAGGACCGGGGCTGTGTCTTGATTTAGGCTGGAGATTTCTGACAAGGCCTTTTCTGAAGTGATCTAGACTTGGGAGGTGCGCGCTTTCCTCTGTAGGCATGGGACGCGCGCGCATTTCAGACCGCTGGCGGGTGGCGCGCGCGTCTGGGAGGCAGAATTCCGGGCTTGACATTTGCTGGCCAAAAGACCCCCCAACAGCTATAATATCAGCTTCTGTTCGACCACTTGATTCTCACAGCTCCTTTCTTCCATTTTTGAACATCATATTATTGCTCAACTTTGCTTGTGATCAACATTTTCCATGGCTTCCAATTCTTTTGTTCTTGATGCCAAGGTTGTTAGTGGGTATGAAAAGGACTTGGACACTTTTGTGTATTCTTTCAAGACCCATCCCAAGAAGGCCTTCATTAAAGACTTCGGGTTCCGAATTCTTTTCACTTTGCGGACGTTGAAGCCGGATTGGGATTTATTGAGAGCTGCCGCGGCTTTCTAGGATTGCGATAGCCATACCTTCAACTTTTCAGCTAATGAAATGGTGCCGACTGTTGATGATTTCGGGGCCATCCTTGGCATGCCTTTGGCCGGTCGGATTGCCGTCCCTAAATATCACCGTGGTCCCATTGACTCTTGGGTTGAGTTACTGAATCTCCCTGTTGAGGACGTGAGGAAGATGTTGCACGGTATTGTGATTGACATAACTGAGTTGCCGATGTTCTTCAGTTTACACTCGGAGGATCCGGTGGTTCAATCTTTCAAGAGGAATGCCATGGCCGCTTGTCTCTTTAGTGAAGTACTGTTTGTCACACCCTTCGGGACTGCGGATGCGCAGTTGGCTGAGATTATTTTGCAAGTCAAGGAGCAACAATTTAGTATAATCCCTCTTATTGTAGGGGAGACGTTGCACGGCCTTGATGAGTTACATAGGACGGACAAGATGTGTCGGGGAAGCCCTTTGCTCTTGACCATATGGCTCTGAGAACACTTCAAGATTTATTCCCCGGATGGTGATTTGTCTCCTTTTGTTGTTCATAGGAGGAAGCTGTTGGTTCGGGATTTATCTGAAGATGGTTGGAAGAAATTCTTTGCCTCTCAGGTAACCGTCGATATTGAGTGGTGCCCTCCTTCTTGAGGTCTTCGTCCTTTTGTGGAATGGACTCTTGGTTTTCAGCACGTGGTTATACCCGGCTTGAGAGATTCTTCATTTTACCAGCCAGAGCGGGTTCTGCGGCAGTTTGGTCGCCAACAGATAATTCCTTTTCCGAGGGACGGAATGCTTCGTCCAGTTGCTTACATGGGTCCAGACTTCTCGAGTGAGCTTCAGTCGTCTTGGGGAAATGATCGCAACCGTTGGGCTTTTTCTCCTCTGCATCGGGGGAGTGTCTTCCTTCCCGAGAGCTACTTGGATCATTTGTTTGGCACCCTTTACCGTGGCATCACTTGGGTCGATGTGCTTCGTGCCGAGTTGTTGGGAAAGGGTTTTGAGCCTAGCAGCGCCTTGAGATATAGGGAGGCTGCTGCTGATTCGAGTAACATTCTTGCTGACCCTTTCGGTACTCCTTTGGATGACTTTTATGGTAGGAGACGTGCCGCAACACAGAAGGTTTCGGTGCGTATTAGTGCTCCTCCGTTATCCAAGAAGAAAAGGATTGAGAGACGATCGGGTGGTCCTTTGAAGGCTAAGAGAAAATTGGACTTTTCTTAGTACCCTAAGAGATTGCAATTAAATTAGACCACTTTGTTTTAGGATTTAATGTTTTGATGTCTTTTGTTGCTCAATAAATCCGTTGTAATGGCTTGAATAATTCATTGAATGAATAAAAATTGCATCTTGTTATTTGAAGTGAATTGGGTATTTTTGATATGTTTTAGACTGCACCCGAAGGTTGCCTACGTTCCTCCAGTTGGGAGGCTCAGGTCTCCGTAGTTCAAACAAACAAAGACCTTTTTTTTTTTTTTTTTTTTTTTTTTTTTTGTGTACACCCTGTTTTTTGCCTAGACCGCCCTTTCGGGTTTTCAATCTAGCGGGCTTCTTTTTGCACGTGCTCTAATTTTTGCCTAGGCCGCCCTTGCGGGTTTTCAACCTAGCGAGCGATTTTTTTTTTTATGGTCTTTGTTTATTAAGCATAGAACCTCTTGAGCTTGTCGATGTTGACCTCCTTTGGCAGATGGTCACCATCTAAATCCACGAGTCGGACTGCACCGCCGCTTTGTATCTTTTTGACCACGTACGGACCGATCCATCGGGGTCCCCATTTCCCCAGGGGATTCATGGCATTAGGAGGATGTTGTCTTAAGACCAAATCTCCCACATTGATGTTTCGAGGCTTCACCTTTTTTGTTGAAAGCTCTTGCCATCCTTTGCTGATACGCCCTTGTGCGTTCGAGTGCTCTTAGCCTTTTCTCGTCGAGTAAGGCTAGCTGTTCATATCGACTTTGCATCCAATCGACCTCGTTGACTTGATTCTCGAGGAGGACCCGTAGAGATGGGACTTCAAGTTCGATTGGGAGTACGGCTTCAGAACCATAGACTAATGCATAAGGAGTTTCTCCTATTGCTGACCGTATTGATGTGCGGTAGCCCCACAATGCTAATGGTAGCTTCTTGGGCCAATCCTTTCCTGTTGAGGCCATTTTCTTGGCGATGGTCTCGATGGTCTTATTTGCTGCTTCAACCGCGCCATTTGCTTGGGGACGGTAAAGAGATGACTTGTGCTTGGTGATCTTGTATTCTACCAAAAGTGCATCCATTTCCTTCTCAAAGTGAGAGCCGTTGTCGGAAATGATTTCATGAGGCACGCCGTATCGGCACATGATATTAATCTTTACAAATTCGGCCACTTTCTTGGCGTTGAGGGTCCGATAGGCTTGTGCTTCGACCCACTTTGTGAAGTAGTCGACGGCCACTAGGACGAATGACTGCCCATTGCTTCCGGCAGGATGGACTTTACCGATGATGTCTATCCCCCAACAAGAGAAAGGCCAAGGTGTGACCATGTTGTAAAGTTGCGAGGGTGGAGCATGTTGCAGCTTAGCATGGAATTGGCACTTGGCACACCTTTTGACTTTCTCGATACAGTCTCGTTCCATAGTGCTCCAATAGTAACCAATGCGGAGTATCTTCTTGACTAGCATAAACCCATTCATGTGGGGTCCACACTCTCCTTCGTTCACTTCACACATTATCTCTTGAGCTTCGACCTCATTGGCGCATAAGAGATTGATCCCGTCGTGGTGCCTTTTATAGACTCGGTCCCCAATCAATACGTACCGAGAGGCTAGCCTTTGCAGAGCCGCTTGAGACTTCTTATTGCTATTCTCGGGATAAGTGCCATCTTTGAGGAAATTCATGATATCCGAATACCACGGAGAGTTTGTTTGAACCTCGTTGATCTCAATACTCATGCAGTACGCCGGATTGTTCCTTCGGGCAATTTTGAAAGGCTTCACCATTTTCCCTTTGGGCATTTCCACTAATGAAGCTATGGTGGCCAGTGCATCGGCGAAGAGATTTTTATCCCTTGGCAGGTAGTTGAAAGTGATCTCTTGGAATTGTTCAACCAATTCTTCAAGGTGCTGACCATACTGTTGGAGGGTCGGGTCTTGGATTCGCCATTTACCCGATTGCTGATTGATAAGGAGCAAAGAGTCGTCGAATACTTCTAGTTCCATGACATTTCTTTCGAGAGCCGCTTCAAGCCCTGCTATGCATGCTTCGTACTCGGCAATGTTGTTGGTGGCCTCAAATTCCAGACGGATGGCAATGGGAGTATAGATGTCCTTTGGATTGACAAGCAACATTCCTATACCAAAACCGTGTTTATTGGCGGCGCCATCGAAAAAAAGTTGTCACTTATTTTCCTCGGTTGTAGTACAAATTAAATGCTCATCGGGGAACTGTACGTCTTCCCTCTTCACTTCGTCACATGGGAATTCGGCAAGCTGGTCACTGAACACTTTCCCCCTGACGGATTTTAGTGTGACGTAAGTGATATCATAGCCGGCGAGCATGAAGTACCATTTGGCTATTCTTGTTGACATGAAAGGCTTCTCGGAGATGTAGCGGAGCGGGTCCACCTTTGCTACTAGCTTGATCGGAAAAGCTTCCATATAGTGTTTGAGCTTTTGAGTAACCCAAACCAATGCTGCACATGACTTCTCTAAGACAGAGTAGTTCTTTTCGCTTCCTTGGAGTCGGCGACTGACAAAATAAATGGCATTCTCCTTTGTGGACTCTCGTTGCTCTTGTGCTAACATAGCCCCTAGGGCTTCATCATTGACAGTGAGATAGAGCAAAAGAGGCTTCTCCTTGTGCGGCGGAACTAGAACAGGAGGGCACGTCAAGTAATGCTTCACTTGGTCGAAGGCTTCTTGGCACGCGTCGGTCCATTCTAGAGCCACATTCTTCTTGAGTAGCTTGAAGATTGGATCGCACATGGAAGTGAGTTGGTGCACAAACCGACTGATGTATTGTAGTCTGCCCATGAAACCTTTGATCTCTTTCTGCGTCTTTGGAGGGGGCATGTCAATTCCCCTTTCAGTGACCATATAACCAAGGACTTTGCCTCGGATAACCCCGAACATGCACTTTGCAGGGTTGAGCCTCATCTTGTGTTGACGAAGCCTTTCGAATAACTTGCGGAGATCGATTAAATGTTGACCATCGGTCCCTTTGGAGTGAATGATCATGTCGTCCACATAGACCTCGATTTCTTTGTGAATCATATCGTGGAACAAGTCTGTCACGGCTCTTTGGTAGGAAGCCCCAGCGTTTCTTAACCCAAATGGCATGACTGTGTAGTAAAAGGTACCCCACGGTGTTGTGAAGGCTGTCTTATGTTGATCTTCCTCGGCCATGAGAATCTGATTGTACCCAGCGAACCCATCCACAAATGAGCGAACCTCGTAGGCAGCAGTGGAGTCGACCAGCATGTCGATGTTAGGGAGTGGAAAATCGTCTTTCGGGGAAGCTTTGTTCAAATCCCGGAAGTCCACACAAACTTGAACCTTGTCATTTGCCTTTCTGACTGTCACGATGTTGGGTAACCATGTCGGATACTCGATAACCTTGATGAAACCCACACTGAGGAGCTTCTCGATCTCTTCTTTGACTTGCAGAGACCATTCTGTCTTGATCTTTCTGAGCTTCTGCTTTACTGGCTTGGCATCTTCTCTGATCGGAATTTTGTGCTCCGCTACCTTTCTGTCCAAACCCGGCATGTCTTTATATGACCATGCGAACACATCCACGAACTCCCGTAGTAGTGCAGTCAATCTGTCTCTGTCGTCCCCCTTGAAGAAGCTTCCGATCTTAGTTTCCCTTGGCTCTCCGTCGGTACCCAGATTAACAACATGCAATTCTTCGTCAGCCCCTGGACCATTTTCACTACGACTACGGACCTGTTGAGCAAGTTCATTTAAGTATGTTGTGTTTTCATGGTCTATTTCATCATAATTTGAATCGTCATTAACTTGTTCATTAAGTTCATTATTAGTTAATTCATCATTTATGATATTTGCAATCTCAGGGTACTCAGAAATATCAAATTTTTCATTAGCAAAGAAAGGAAACACACGCTCGGCTATGGCCTCCATATCCTCTTGGGTGAGGGTATTAGAGACACTCTCGGACTCGAAAGTAAGTGTGCGCCGCTCTTCCTTTGTTGCTGTGCGGGGTATGCAACCCATTTCTTGGACTAAGAATTCCTCGGATACCACGGGCCCTTTCGTAGAATACCAATTATTGATCGGCTCGGAGCTTGGCAGGATCTCACTGATAGTCTCATTCATGATGACGGTGTCATGGATGGCGTTGACTTGGCATTCATTCATTATGGCAAGCTCTTCGAACATGGAGGCTAAATATGTTGGTTCTTCCCCCACGATGATTTCTGTCTCGGACTCTATAGTCATCTTCCTTCCCCACCATTCACGGGGCGACATGGGAGTTGGTTCCCTTTCGGATTTCTGGATCTCACAATCGGAGAAGATTTCGAGACCGGGCTTTTTGACACCCTTATTGTTAACCCATGGCTCGGGAAAGATCATGTATGGAACGTCTTCCCCTTGGCGGATAAAATAGCCATTCAACGTCTTGCGGTAAGGCCTTAGATTAGGGACCTCATAATGACGGCCTTCTTTACGAGCTCGGGCCTTTTCATTCTTGATCGCTTGCTCTTGTTTCAAGTCCTCTCTGGAAGGCTCGTACCCCAAACCGAATGTGTTCTTGATAAATGGGACTTGCACAGGATGTAGGATTCCTTGTTGATATTTCCCTAGGCCTAAACCAGGGAAGTAGTCCATATTCCTCATCATGCGGAGGAATTTGTGATTGCTGGGGGTCCATGATCCGTTTCCCCCTTCTTTGTCAATGGCGTTGATTGAGACGCCGGAGAGAGTGGAGTCTGGTAAACCATGCTGAACTTGGTGGACGGGCTCACCTTTTCTGTGGATAGTGACGTTTTCGGCCATGACGGTCACTATTTCATCACCATTTCGGATCTTGACACATTGATGGAGAGTTGACGGGATGGCATTAGAACTGTGAATCCATGGTCGACCCAAAAGCAAGTTGAACGAGGCCGGGATGTCAAGCACTTGGAATGGAACGGACATGACCATGCTCCCAAACTCAATGTCTATTTCGATCATGCCCATGACTGTACGGGCGGTGCTGTCATAACCTCAGATTACTTGAGTAGAAGGCTTCAAATCGGAATCCTTAAGCCCCAGTATGCCCATGATTCTGCCAGGCATGAGGTTGAGTGCGGAACCACCGTCCACTAAGACTCTTGAGATGGGCCTCCCCCTTGCTCGTACCTTGAGGTAAATAGCCTCGTTGTGGTCGGAACCAAATGGTGGAAGGTCCATATCGGCAAAGGTGATGACGTTGCCAAAATGAATGTGACCGATCATTGCCGTGAGGTCCTCAGGAGTAGTATCGGGAGAAATTGATGTATCATCGAGATTGCGGATGACAAGATCTCGGTGTTTCTTTGAGGATGCGATAAGGTCCCAAATAGAGATGTTGGCTTGAGTTTTCTTGAGTTGGACAAGTAGAGGATCTTCGGGAGTGTCGCGAGCTTGCGGCCTTTGAGAAGAGGAGCTTGGTGCGGAAGTGGAAGGGTTGCTTGCTATGAATCGACCGGATCGAGTTAGCATGTTGACGTTCACATCTTGCTTCTTTTTCCTATTCTCTAGTACTTCCCTCATTACCTCATCGTAAGTCACAACATAGCAAGAATTGTCAAGTTTACTCATAACATTGGGGCCCCCATTCACAATTGGGATTGAATGGGTGGTCCCCTCTGTTGGGTTTCCAAGTGACATGCGCAGCGGAATATAGCAATTAAATTTTTAAGAAACCCAAAGCCATAGATCCGTTCATATGATTAAATCAAATACAACAAGATGAATAGAGGAATAACTAACCCTTGATGGCTATGAATTTTTTTTCTCTTTGGTCTTGGTGGAGATCTTGAAGCTTTATCACGAACAAATCACGAACTTTGTAAGATGATAAAATTCACCCTCTAGCGGTATCCACACTTCGAACGAATATCAAAGGAACTTCTTCGATCTTGGTTGCTAGACCAATAATTGTAAAACACGCTTTCACAATTTAATAAAGAACTATATGGAATTTATTTGTGAATTATTTTGTTCCTCAATCAATGAATCTTGGAACAAAATAAAATCTCTCTCAAACTCTTTGAGACTCACAAAAGCACTAGTAATATGGTCTGGCTGAATTGGTTTTTTATAAACAATAAGACCTATTCCAAATAGGTAACTTGTGCCAAAAACCTTTCCTAATCAAATTAGGAATTTTCCTGTCGGCAGATCAGGCGCCCGCCAGTACCACCCGAGCGCCCGCTCATTTGGGCAGAAGGTCAAGGCCTTTTTCCGGCTTATTCAGGCGCCCGCCTGGTTCAACCCAAGCGCCCGCTTGGTTGACCAGGAGGCCCAGAATAATTCCAGAAATTCCCTTGAGGTCCTTCGACCCTAAATTCCAATACAGTCCTTTTATTTAAGATTCGTTCTATTGTGTGTGACCCTCTAGGATTATACTAAGTGGCTATGGGCTCAAACATGATCCCATAAGATATGATTAGGTTCTAGCAAACCGTCATACCTACCCAAATAGCATAACTAGATACAAGTTCACATTCCTTTAGAATATGTCACAATCCCTTTGGTCCACGATGTCATTGAACAGAAGTCATGGTCAAACAGTCAACTTGTCTTGTTCAATACTTTCTCGATTCCGAATATGTTGATAATTCAAATGCTGTTGATCCAATCAATCCATTTGAGTCCGGCCGAACATTTCATCAAACATCATTCCTTCGAGGGGCCTAAGCTTGACATCTCTCCGTGGAGGGACAAATCCATTTAGCTTATTATTCTTCCCAACGGGAATCCGATTATGCCAATCATACCCTTTATAACTACCGTGTTAAGGTGTAGATACCCCCGGGGAACCACGGCTTGGCTAGAGCGGTGAATTATCCTAGGATGTCTAACTTGTTTTAGATTGTTTAGAGTCGCCACCTATGTTTTTAAAGGAACATAAGAAAAACCTAGGAATAGCCTAATTTATGTACAAAACCAGAGATTCGGGAGAGAAGGGTTCGGGGGTTAGGTGACGGAGTGGGAAGTACTTAAACACCCACTCCGCCCCGCTTACGCGGCTCTTGCTACTATTGGTGTTCTAATATTTACATGTCCTTCAATTAATTAAATAGAAATGTGCTAACAATTGTGATGAGAAGAAAAGGGGAAATAAAGGGGAAATAAAATAGAATTGTTTTATTTATTTAATGATAAAGATTACATATAACAAGTAATGTTAAAGAATTACATTAAGAGATGAATAGAAATTAACATGGTGAATTAAAGTTAAGATTAAAATGTAGGGAGATAACCTTAACTAACTTCAATATGTGAAGTAGTCATGTTGGTCATGTCCCATTAATGGGGATTGCATACATCAAGAAGAAGAAAACAAAGGAAGAAAATGGAGTTGTACCTTGAGAAAGAGGACTTGGAACCTTGACTTGAAAGTGTTATTGTTGTAATGAAATTGTTGTAAAACAATTTATGTAGAGTCTTGTTACTAAGAACTCTTGTTGGGAGAATTTGTGTATAATGTAGTTGGTGAATCAAGGTTGGAGTCAAAAAAGAAGTCCCTTTCCAAGGTAGAAGATGATGATTTTTATAGGTAAAAAAGAGAGGGAAATGATGGAGGGAAATTGGTCATCCATGTGAAATGGAATGGGCCAATCACAAATAAGATAAATGAATAAAAGAAAAATAAAAGAAATAAAAGAAATCAAATAATAAATGAAAGAAATATTAGTTTTTGGGAAAGGCTTAGAATTTTGGGATTGGGAGTTAATGAGAAAAGGGGGATGAATGTGGATGTAAAAAGATGGTTTTTGTGATTAAGAAAAGATGTTTGTAAATAAGAAAAGGGAGGGAAATAAGGTGCAATCCGTTACTGCCAAAGTGGGAAGCGCGCGGGTCCGGCTTTTGGGGCGGGACGCGCGCACGTCTCACTGGCAGTGCCGGAAGCGCCCGCGGGTGAAAAATGACAGAATGACAGAATGACCCTAAAAGTTAACTCTGTTATGCAGTTTAGTCCAAAACTAACGGAATCAGTTAGGAACTTAACCGAAGTAACAGAAATTAATGAAAATAAGTTAAATAAAAATACTTTGTATGCAATCGGGTGAGAGGTCCAAGGCGGGGTGTCTACAGAGCCCTCGGCGACGTGGATTGCAAAGCAAAACGCGTCGACGAAAGTAAAAACACCCGCCGAGGACATCGACAAAGAAAAAAGGAAGAAAAGAAAAAAAAGACTCGATAAAAGTAGGAATTTGAAATTGCGATTGATAGAGGTGCGCTCCCTGCATGAGCGACTTTTGCTGGAGTGTTGAATTGGAGCTCATGGAGCTTGTCTCGATATGGACCGAGTTGTTGAGTTGGGGCTCATGGGAGCTTGTCTCGATATGGACCGAGTTGCCGACTTGGGGCTCATGGGAGCTTGTCTCGATATGGACCGAGTTGCCGACTTGGAGCCGCATCTGCTTATGTTGTTGACCTTGTGGGGTGTGGGCACGATTGACCACTTCTGGTGGGGATGAAGTGCCTTGAGTAGCGGATGCTGTTGACTTCGTGGTTGGTACCTGTTATGTGTGTGCTTGACAGGTATCTGTGTTCTTGCAAGAAGATGCATGAAGTGTGAAATAAAGAGAGAGAAATTGTGCTCGTGGTGTGATGGGATTTGGAACACCCTTGCAATGAGAGAGAAGTAAGAATGTAGAGAGTGATCTTGTGTGCGGTGTGATTTTGAGGAAAGCTTTGGATGTATTCATACCTTCACTTACCATTGCCGCTTGAGTGGAGATGGATTTCTGATGTCCGCGGAGGATGCTTTGATGGAGAATGTCCATTCTTTGGATGTTGATGAGAGAACGCTCTTGATGATGGGTGGCGAGATGGTACTCTGGATGATGGGTTGGTCGTGCCAAATGCTGCCTACGTATCCCTTGAAGGGAATCAGACCAGCGTTAGTTCAAGGGTGATGGAGAACTCTGGGGAAGAAGCTATGGAGCAAGGCAAAGTAAAGCACATACTTTTGCACATAGAAGGAGAAAAAGAAAAACTTTTTTTTTTTTTTTTTTTTTTTAGAAAGGAAAGAATATGCACACATGTGAGGAACAGATTTTTTTTTTTAGTTCGTGGGTGAACCATTTTAACCATTGTGTGCTTGTGAAGCCAACCCAAGATCAAGTCATGTTCAGTCGAAGTCCGGATTGCCTCGCTTGAATTCTGTTGTCGCCGGTGTGCCCAACGAAGATTGATGTCTAGCCCCAAGAGATTTGTCGATTATGGGGCTTCAAAAGGCTTTTGATGCCGAGATGAGGGGTTGCTGATTGTAAAGCCCCTAGAATGCCTTTGATGCCAAATTTTGAGGGACTTGCTAGCTCCAAGATAAATCAGCTCTGGCCCATTCGAGTAAATCGCCCTTTGTTGTTGTAGTGAGCAAGCCCCAAGAGGAGATCGTTGATGCCAAGCTTCGAGAGATTGCAAAGCCCCAAGTGTCGTGGGCTTGTAGATGGCGGGATGTGAAGACCTTTCATTGTAAAGCCTTAAATTATCTCGTGATTGGCTCGGCATTGAGAGCGGATGTACCGTTTGGTAGAATTCTTGATAGAGATCTCCTTCTTGCTCTTACTGGGAGATGAATGGCCTCATTGTGGTCGATACCCAAATGGCTGAGGGCTTATGTCAAAGGATGCAGTAATGTCTGTCTTGCGTGCCGTCGAGGTCGCGGAGGATAAGGTCTTGGCGTGATAAAGTCTCAAATGAGTATGCTTGCTTGACTCTTCTTGAGTTGAACTAATGACGATCTTCGAATGCAACTAGTGCTGTGGCCCAACTTTATCTGAGCTGCACCTTGTGCTTTTGATCTTAGAGAAGGTGGTGCTGAATTGCAAAAACATTGGGATTGGCCGTGGCATTTCCCGCTATAACCCTGTTTTGATTAGAGTTTAGCATATTGAATCTTTTTCCTTTTCTCTAAGACTTCCTTCAAAATCTCGCTGTGAGTTCTAACAAAAATCATCAACTTCATTCATAAACATCGGAGTCTTCATTTAAAACCAAGAGGCCTTTGACTTGAAGTGTTGAGAGACCCTTGAATCTTGATTGTTCTCATGGAGCCATAAGACTACTCCACATTGCACTTGCTCGAGTATTGTTGCCCAAAAGACTGTCGGTCGCAAAGCCCTAATACTGCCCTTTGCTGAATTACTGTAATGTCGTAGCCCAAAAGATTGTAGATTGCGAAGCCCGTTGAGACCTTCGGTGCCGAATTGAGGAAGCTTCCAATGTTGCACATGACTTGGCTGGGGATACTGCTGGGAGTTAATTGCTCTTTGCCGAGGGAGCCTTTAGACTTGGCCGTAGCCCCTAGAGTGCCATCATTGATTGTGAGAAAGGTCCACCCTTGATTGGGAAACGAGCACGGGCACACATGACAAGAGGGCTTTTTGACATCCCTTTTGAGAGACTTTGAGGATAGTCTCACACATATTTTCGAGCATAGCCCCTAAGGCTTGTTGATTGTCAAAAGAAGCAAAGAAGCCCTTGTTCTTGAGTCACATAGCCCATAGGGCGTCACCATTTGTTGAGCAAAGCAAGAGTGACTCGTCTCGTGTGAGGGAATAAACATGAGAGGATATGGCAAGAGCTACTCCATTTCTCGGGAGCCTTTCGGCGTACTTTAGAAGCACATACTTGAAGAAGATTGAAAACTGAGGACACATGTTGTTGCTATTGCTATCCAAGCTAATTGACTAGCTAGGGATTATTTGTGCAACCTCATGCCCTTTTATGATGGGTTTGTTCTCGGATGGATCTTGGTTACCACGGGCCTTCTTTTCATGAACCCAAAAATGCACACTACTGGAGAATGATGCCGATAACCCAAGACAACCTTTGATGGTGCTTTTATGGTGCTATATTTGTCGAGCCTTTTGCAATCCCAAAGTTGACTCGGTGGGGAATGACTTGCTGAGGAGATTCAGTGTAGAACTTATCTTCTTTAGAGGCCGGGGATCTCCATTTCTCTTTCCTTCTCTCTCTCACTCTCTCATTTTTTTTTATAACGCACCCTGTTTTTTGCCTAGACCGCCCTTTAGGGTTTTCAAATCTAGCGGGCATCTCTTTTGCGTCTTCATTTTTTACTCGATTAATGAGGAAGTGTGCATTGACTCTAGCTGAGGATGAGAGACATGTGATTTTGCGGTGAAAACCTTTTGTCACTAAAATGAGTGACATTGACTCGACTAGGGAAGTGTCCCTAGTATGACATGTATTTTTTTTATTGAATTGAATGACTCACGAAGGCAAGTAAGTCATTAAGAGAGAAGAGAAGGAAAGCCCCAATTTGATTGCAAGAAATTGGGAGTATGCAGAAAGAATGGAAGCCCTTAGACTCGACAAGGAACGCGAAATGATTCCAAATCTAAGAAAGTTGTTCAATCTTTTTGGTGATTAATTCATTGGAAAATGAATCGTACAAGATGTCTTGACAAGTTCGAGATGAAGGCCGATCACCATAACGCGCTAGGGCTAAACATATCTTCTTTCTTGCATGAGACCGGACCGCGGGTTGCCTACGTTCCTCCAGTGTAGAGGCTCAGGTCACCGTAGTTCTTGTGGATTCTCCATTCTTCGTGATGGAATTGTTGCTTCGTAGCTTCGTCCTTTGTTGGTGGATGATGATGTTGATCTTCTTTGATTGAGGGGGGGATTTGTTTTTTTTTTTTTTTTTTTTTGTGCTCTAACTTTTGCCTAGGTTGATTTGATGGTTTCAACCTAGCGAGCTCTCTTTTTTCTTTTTTTTTTTTTTTTTTTTTAAGCCCCTTTGAAAACTTTGCTTGACTTTTATGATTGTTGCTCCACCTTGTTTGTCTTGGCTTCGTCGTTGATGTTGGCGTCGATGTTTAGCCCTAGGCGTTCAAGTGATGGCCTTCGTTCCAAACTCGTTTAGACATCTTTTCATCATTTTGCCAAGAATTAGATTGAACAACTTGGAAGAGTGTATGAGGACAAGAACGACTTTTTTTATTCGATGATAAGACTCGACACTTAACATGGGACGAGAGAAAACATTAATGCACAAAAAAGAGGACTTTGACTCTTTTTTTTTTTTTTTTCTTTTCTACTACTAGGTAGAGAAAGAGAAACGGAGATTGTTGTCGTCGTCCTCTTTGTTGAAGCCCATTTCAAAACCAAGCCACTTCTTTGATGAGTTGCTCTTCACCCACGGTAAATTCGCCGTTGTCGATCAAATCTGGATGAGTTCGGAGAAGGAAGCACCTTCGGTAGTGTGGCCACTATGCTTGTGGTAGCCGCACCATTCACTATGTGCATGATTCTTCAGTATCGCCTTCGGCTTGTACCTTCCAAAGGTTTGACCTTCCACTTGCCACCAAAGTTTCAAATGTCTCGGCTTGGGTTACTCCTAGGAGAGGAGTGAAAACCGGTTGTTTGTGGCTTCTTGGTGTTGGGGGTAACTTTTAGACTTTTGAGGGTCGGGCCACTTGGCATGCTTTACCCTTAAACTTTTCTTTGCCGGGTGAGCTCTTGCAAACGGGCTTTGAGTTCGGAAACCTCTTCCTCGTGAATCTTCTTTCATAATCAAGACGAGCCTTGAGTTCGGAAACCTCTTCTTTGTGAATCCTCTTGTCGATATCGAAACGGCTTGCCACAAATTGTCTTTACGGCGGGCCATCCTCGACAATCCTATCCATTTGTTCCCCCATTGATTTCATTATGTTGAGTAACCCTTCGTTGGACACGAAATCATTTCCACCGTTGTTGTTGTTGCCGTTGGAAGCCATTGGACCTATTGGAAGAGCACGGTGATCTTAGATTGGCCCACAAACACCTTTTGGATAAATGAATTAACCCACAAACAAAGAAAAAGACTCAACCACATAAGGAAAAACGACTCTTTTTTTTTTTTTTTTTTTTTTTATTTACAAAGTCGGAAGGACGTGGTCCTTTTGGGGTTCTAAAAAAATAGTGGAATCGTCACACTAGTATATAGACCTTCTCGTGGTCCCATATACTCATCGGATTCCACCACGCTTGTGAGACCTACATGTGACGGGATTAAACTAAATTAATGTAGTAAATCATACATGCGGGGACGGATTTTTTATTTTCGTCCAGATAGCCACTTTGGGGACGGAGTTTTATTTCGTCCATTGCAACAAATTGGCATGTATGATTTGAAAGACATTAGTTTAGGGAAATCTCGGTACATGGAAACCGACTTGAGCCACGGAGTGTTAGACCCTAACTAGAATTGTGTGGCTTGTGCTCTCCGCTGAAAATGAGGCTCAAAGGTCACCCCCGGCATGTAGTCTTGAACTACGCACGGGCTGAGGTTTACCGCTTCGAAAGAGCAAGGTCGAGTGGAGCTTGAAACTTTCTAGGGACGGGCCTCGACGGTTTGGGGTTGGACTTGTGCGACTCGATAGTGAGCAGTTGATAGATATGTGCATGTAGTGTGAGGTCTAACATGTGACAAAATTTTTATAATATATATATATATTTTTTTTTAGAAGAAAAGAAATTAAAAAAAAAAACACTAAGCACATAATTACAACTTTCGAATCACCCGTGTGACCGATAAAAAAATAAACAGAAAGTAAAAGAAATTGTATGCAGGCCCGGTGCCCACACACTGTCATTCTGTTCTGTTTCTGTGCACTGTTCTGTTCGGGGAATGCGCCCAGAAGCGCGCGGATTAAGTTGCCTATGCGGAAGGCGCGCGCGGTGAGAGGAGAAGGGCAGAGGCGAGGCGCCCGCTTCTGGGTGAGAACTGCAAATCAGTGGGTTCAAGGGATTGCCTTGACCCTTAATTAAGAAAACTTTCCCCGCAGTAATTGTTAGACACAGAAATATGGAATTGAAGGACAAGAAAGGAGGCGGGCGATTCTGGTAATTGGGGTCGGACGCGCGACGCTTTAGGCCAAGAAGGCCAGAGGCGCGCGCTTCCCACCTTTTTACCAGAATGCCAGAAAACAGTAATAAGAACACCAAAAGTTAAGAACGCAAGTTTAACCCTCTAATACATTCCCCAACGGAGTCGCCACTGTAGATACCCCGCGGGAACCACGGCTTGGCTAGAGCGGTGAATTATCCTAGGATGTCTAACTTGTTTTAGATTGTTTAGAGTCGCCACCTATGTTTTTAAAGGAACATAAGAAAAACCTAGAATAGCCTAATTTATGTACAAAACCAGAGATTCGGGAGAGAAGGGTTCGGGGGTTAGGTGACGGAGTGGAAGTACTTAAACACCCACTCCGCCCGCTTACGCGGGTCTTTGCTACTATTGGTGTTCTATATTTACATGTCCTTCAATTAATTAAATAGAATGTGCTAACAATTGTGATGAGAAGAAAAGGGGAAATAAAGGGGAAATAAAAATAGAATTGTTTTATTTATTTAATGATAAAGATTACATATAACAAGTAATGTTAAAGAATTACATTAAGAGATGAAGAGAAATTAACATGGTGAATTAAAGTTAAGATTAAAATGTAGGGAGATAACCTTAACTAACTTCAATATGTGAAGTAGTCATGTTGGTCATGTCCCATTAATGGGGATTGCCATACATCAAGAAGAGAAAACAAAGGAAGAAAATGGAGTTGTACCTTGAGAAAAGAGGACTTGGAACCTTGACTGAAAGTGTTATTGTTGTAATGAAATTGTTGTAAAACAATTTGTGTAGAGTCTTGTTACTAAGAACTCTTGTTGGGAGATTTGTGTATAATGTAGTTGGTGAATCAAGGTTGGAGTCCAAAAACAAGTCCCTTTCCAAGGTAGAAGATGATGGTTTTATAGGTAAAAAAGAGAGGGAAATGATGGAGGGAAATTGGTCATCCATGTGAAAGGAATGGGCCAATCACAAATAAGATAAATGAATAAAAAGAAAAATAAAAGAAATAAAAGAAATCAAATAATAAATGAAAGAAATATTAGTTTTTGGGAAAGGCCTTAGAATTTGGGATTGGGAGTTAATGAAAAAAGGGGGATGAATGTGGATGTAAAAAGATGGTTTTTGTGATTAAGAAAAGATGTTTGTAAATAAGAAAATGGAGGAAAATAAGGTGCAATCTGTTACTGCCAAAGTGGGAAGCGCGCGGGTCCGGCTTTTGGGGCGGGACGCGCGCGCGCGTCTCACTGGCAGGCGGAAGCGCCCGCGGGTGAAAAATGACAGAATGACAGAATGACCCTAAAAGTTAACTCTGTTATGCATTTTAGTCCAAAACTAACGGAATCAGTTAGGAACTTAACCGAAGTAACAGAAATTAATGAAAATAAGTTAAATAAAAATACTTTGTATGCAATCGGGGTGAGAGGTCCAAGGCGGGGTGTCTACATAAGGTAGCGTTTGAATATGTCAAACATAATGTTCATCAAGTGGAAGACTATAATAACTTCATGTCTAAGGATTCAAATGACATAACTAATATGAGATTTATATATGACATCGACCATGACATAAATCTCATACCGCGGGTCATGTCCAGTACTTGTTCCAAACAAGTACCTATAAATCTAACATGATCATCCCATGATCATTTAGCCTTTATACTAGTGCTTAACAAGCTCTAGGACGGAGATTATTATAAGCAAACATGAGCCATAATAATAATCTTATTATCTCTTTATTATTATGAATAAAATGATAACTTATACAACGTTTAACAAACGTGCCTAGGGCACCACACCAACAATCTCCCACTTGCCCTAGGCCAATTCCCTAGGTATCCAAACCCATGGACCTAACATGACCATCATGTTAGCTTTATGGAAGTCTCATTGTTAGCGTGTCTGTAACGTTATCATTAGTTGGTACTTTGCATATATGATACGTCTCCCTTATCAACGATTTCTCGAACGATAAGAAAAACGCCTAAGTATGTGTTTGGATTTAGGATGTGCTCTTGTTCCTTTGCTTGATCAATAGCACCAATTATTATCTAATAAGGTCTATTAGTTTAGCAATGCTAGGAACCATCTCAAGTTCTCCAATGAACTTCTTAATCCAAACAGTTTCCATCGCAGCATCCAATGCAGCAATATACTTAGTTTTAGTCGCAGAATTAGTGACTGTACTTTTTTGGAACCATTCCAACTTACAGCTTCATATTATTTATAAAACTCGATTGCGATTTCTACCAATTTTGTCGGTTGGGAAGCATGCATCCATGTATCCATATACATTGAGATCATCTTCCATCCCTCCACAGATCATAACAATTCTTTAGTCCTTCTTAAGTACTTAAGAATTGTTTCACAGCCATCCAGTGATTCTCACCGGTTGTCGGATTAATATCTACTCGTCATGCTCAAGCATTTAGATATATCCGGTCTTAGTACTTATCATGGTATGATAGATCCAATTGCCGAAGCAAATGACATCTCATTCATTTTCTCATGCTCATCTTTTGTCTTTAGGACATTGAGTCTTGCTTAGAGAAAATCCATGTAACATTGACAAATGTCCTCTCTTAGAATTTTCCTTGCGGAATCTTCTTATGACTTTGTCAATGTATGTACATTGGCTTTATCAATAGCTTCTTCGATCTATCTCTATAGATCTTAATGCCAAGGACATGTGCAGTTTCATCCATATTCTTTATTGCGAATACTTTCTTAACAAAGTCTTTCCAGATAACATATAGGAATTCGTTTCCAATGAGAAATATGTCATCCACATATTAATTTAGGAATATCACTATGCTCCCACTAATCTTCTTGTATATACAAGGTTCATCTTCGTTATTGATCAAGTCAACTCTTTTGATTTATCAAAACGGAGATTCCAACTCCCACAAGTTTGCTTTAATCCATCCAAGGATTTCTGCAACTTTCATAATTTATCAGAATTTTCTTTGACTGTCAAACCTTTAGGTTGTATCCAATACATCCTTAAGTGAGTTACCGTTGAGGAACACTTGTTTTGACATCATTTTATCAATTTTCATATTCCAAATATGAACATGTGACTACGAGAATTCTAGTAAATTTCTTTGCTATCCATGTAAAATTTTCTCCAAGAAAACTCATTCCTCTCCTTTGGTTTTACACCTTAGGTTAGAATGATCAAGTTCCAAACTTGATTATTACACATGGGTTGCCTTTTAGATTTCATGACTCCAAGTCATTAATCTAAATATGTGGAGTTGACATTGCATCTTTGATAGATGGTAAATACTTCATTCCAAATGAACTTTACCTCAATACTTTCTATTTCTAAATATCCAATATTTCTACTAATAGATTGTATCCTATCGTGTATTGCAAGTATTTGTATATCTTGAACAGATTTTTCACGACTCTTTTGTGAAAACTTGTTCAACTTCCATCTCGGGTTAAAATATATTTTCTGGGTCTCGAACCATTCGAGATACATTTTACTCCCACTGATTCTTTTAGAGATAAACCATTTATCTAGAAAAATATCATCATAATCAACAAACCATTTGTTTCTTATGAGTAAAATTATTATCCTCAAGTTTCCTTAGGATTCCCATGAAAGTATATTTATTAGATTTAAATGTGAGTGTGTCCCAGACAACTCCTTTAAAAAGGTCTCACCATCTTAAATCTTTATGAAAGACAAACCGAGTTTTCCTTCACCAATTAACCTCTTTTGATGAAATTCAAATTAGTGTAGTTACAGCGGTTTGTAATACATAACCCCAAAATTAATAATGGAAGATCAATTTGACTTTATCATCTAATGAACCATATCCATAAGGTATTGTACTTCCATGCAGACACATCATTTAAAATGATGTTCTTAGTGAAGTTAATTTGTGAAACAATTTCCCAACTTTAATGATGACTGTCAAATTCTTGGTTCAATTTATTCGTCATCATGATCCAATCAGAATCTTGAATAGTTTTACCAAGTATAATAAAAAAAAATCTTTTAGCATTGCTTCTTAATGCACCATACACATCAAAATGTATTAGGTGAATTAAGATATTAGCCTTTTACCAATCATAGTAAAGGATGTCTTGGTCCAAGTAAATAAGATTTGCATAAATCATGTGATTTCAAATCATATGACTTAAAACTCCGTCCCATGGAATTTTAGATATGCATCTTTTATTTATTTGATCAAGACAATAATGCATAAAGAATTTTAATTATTTATGTTATAGCCTTTATTACTTTGTTCTTCAAGATTTAGGATATAAGATTTATTTATATGATAACACAATGAAGTAAATCATAATAAATAAAGCACTTTTCTTATTCCAAACAAGAAATTAATATCCTTCATTATCTTTTAACAAATAATGTTTTCTACTTCATCAGTAAAGTCACTTTACAAGTGTTCTACAACATGTTGCAACCATTGCATCATTACCGTTTGTAGATAAAACTTTACTATAAGTAGTCTTTCATTTTACTAATTATTCTGGTATCCAATACCCAATAATTAAATTTAGAAAGAAATAATTTATAACAAAAAATTCCCAAGTGGTAGTCCCACTACCATTCCTTTTATTGATCATCCAGAATTTTGACTACAATTCTAAATGGTCAATCCAATTGCCATTTTTACCAAATTGCATCAATTAGAGTTATTATTTTAACCATAATTATTTCTTTTAGGTTTGACAACTCTTGTCTTACCTTTCTTTTGGCACTTGGCCCTTTTCCTTATGAACCATGAGCTCTGGAGAACCATTCTCCAATATCTTCATCTTCGCAGTTTTTCAGCATGTTAATGCAACTCGAAGAAATTCTTATTCATTCTAAGCATGTTATAGTCCATCACAAAGTGATTATAACTCTTAGGCAATGAATCAAGAATAAGATTCATGGCTAGCTCCAATCCAATTGGACTCCCAAGTTTCTCAAGATACTCTACGTAGTCATTATCTTAAGCGTGTGAGGTTCCACTTATTGCCCTTTACTCCTTTTGCAAGAAGTGGATGCAATAATGGGTTTTATACCTCTCTTGCTTAGATTGCTCTTTAAACATGTAACTCAACTCCACGCCTATCTAATAGGCTTCCACAAGTTCCAAACTTTGTTGGAGTTTAAGAGCACATAATCGTGAGCATAAGACAACTCACACTCCTAAAATCATACTCATGATTCTCGTGATTGTCTATTCCGGCATTTGGTTCTTTTAGGAATAGGCCCATCAAGAATGTACAACCCATCTCTTTCCTTAGAACAATTCTTAGGCTCAGATCCAATCCATGAAGTTTGTACCATTCTCTATGAAGCTCATCCTTCTAAAGGATTGATCGCAACGAAGTTAGTTGTCATCTACAACTTATGCAAAATTTCCAAAATTTTACAAGTACCAATCTCATTAAAGAGATAAATAATGTATTTTCCAAAAATACTCCCACTAAATTATATAACCTTCTTATACATCCAATGTATAATATAATTTAAATGGGATAAGATCCAACTTTAATTTAATTTTAAGTCCGCTATGGCGGATTACACAAAATCAAATTAATTTGGTAGACAACCCTGTCAATCATATATCATATGACTCTTAGATCCTTTTATGAGATTCTTTTGAAATTGGGCTAAGATCCAACTTTAATTTAACTTTGAGTCCACGGAGGCGGACCGCTCAAAATCAAATTAATTAGGTAGACAATTTTTGTCAATCATATCTCATATGATTCTTAGGGATCCAATTTTAAAAGCATGTTTAATCTCATCTTTGCCTAAGGCCCAAAACTGTTTTGACGCCCAATTAAGTCTAACCATTTTAAACGTATGGTTGATGTGCCTCGCTAGGGCGTGCCCACATCATCCATCTTGCTCATACATAGATAAAGTTAATCCACCTCGCTAGGCGAACCCACATTAAAATCACCCATGCACTAACAAGTGTTTTAATCATGGCGTGGCAAAAAGACTTAAAACTTTCTTGAAGGTTCATCACCATATAGCATACAACACATTTATGAGCACACAAGATAAACATGTTACGCATCAAGTTTAGCCACTAAATTAATCTCTATTAATTTAAGCACAACATTTATGTGTCATTAGTTTCTCTATAATTATGAGGATGAGACTATTTCAACTTTGGTTATTATCTCCAAATCAAGACAACAAGAAGTGCGGTCGAACTAAGCCATTAGGCAACACAATCCGCACTAATTCAAGAAACCAAGAAAGTAGTCCATGTGGCCGAAACTAAGCAATAGATGGTCTCGATGAACGTAGGCCAATTGCATTCACAATTCCACATGGATCTCCAATCATTGAATCAAGAACTTTGTTTCTCAATTTTAGCAATTATGAACTCTTCATAATTCTAACTTCGATTTATCTTTGAAACTTTGATTGCGGTCAAGTTTGGGAAACACAATCTCGATGAACGTAGATTAGCCATCCAAACCTTGAACCAATCTTAGAATAACAAGACTAAAACAAATAGGAAAATCAAACCCCAAGATCCACACCCAAACCAACTACCCAAAACCCATTCCAGATCAGCAGGTCTGGCCTGGTTTTGTTACTGGTTCGGTTGGACCTCTCAAAATTCCAAATCTAGATTTTCACCAAAATCAGAACAGAAACCTGGTACAGTGCGGCGCCCAGAAGGCACTGTGCGGTCGCCCAAAAGTGTGCGGTCGCACACGTGATTCTGTGCGGTCGCCCAAGTTGATCAGAAGGAATTTTTAAGTTCGAAAATTTGTCTCAAAATTGTTTTTCCCCGATTATTAAAACCATGATCCAATCAGAATTAATAATCAAACAATTCAGAATCCATCATAATATTTATTGCGATTGAATCGTGTGATTAAAGTTGTAAAACAATAAACCACATAAAATCACATAACACATAAACATCATATAATCCAATATTCATATCATGCTTGGCACAAAAACAATTTATATACACACAACATGATCTAGTATTGAAATAATCAACATGAACGGGGCTCTGATACCACTGTTGGGTTTCGTAGACACATGCGCAGCGGAATTAAGCATTTAAAATTTAATAGAAACTCAAGCCCATAGATCCATTCATATGATTAAGTCAATTACAACAATATGAATATTAGAATACTAACCCTTGATGCCTTGATTTTGCAACCTTGAATTCGATAGAAGCTTGAAATCTTGATCACGAACAAAGCAAGAATCACGAACTTTGAAGATGATGAATTTCACCCTCTAGCGGTATCCACATGTGAACGAATATCAAGAACACTTGATCTTGGTTGCTAGACCAAATTATGAAACACGTTTTCATAATTAAATATGAACTATATGGAATTTTCTTTGTGTATAATTTTGTTCTTCAATCTAGGATTTCTTAGAACAAAATAAAACCCTCTCAAACTCTTTGGAGGCTTGCACACACATTAGGTCTGAGTTATGGCCGAATTCTGATGTTTATACACAAGTAAGACCTATTCCAAATAGGAAACTTGTGTTAAAACCCGTCCAAAATTCGATTCCGAGTCAAATTAGGAATCTGCCCCCGACAGCACTGTGCGGCCGCCCAAACTGAGGTGTGCGGCCGCCCAAGTTCTTGTGCGGTCGCCCAGCCATTTGGGCGGTCGCCCAAAGGCCCAGAAAAATCCAATTTTTCCAAATTTCCAATATAGTCCTTATTTAGGATTCGTTCTATTGTGTGTGACCCTTTAGGATTATACTAAGTTGGCAATGGGTTCAAACATGAAACCATAAGATATGATTAGGTTCTAGCAAACCGTCATACCTACCCAAATAATATAACTAGATACAAGTTCGCATTCCTTTTAGAACATGTCATAATCCCTTTGTCCACGATGTCATTGAACACAAGTCATGGTCAACAAGTCAACTTGTATTGTTCAATACTTTCTCGATTCCGAATATGTGATATTCCAAATGACATTGATCCAATCAATCCATTTGAGTTTGGCCAAACATTTCATCAACATCATTCCTTAGAGGGGCCCAAGCTTGACATCTCTCCGAAGAGGGACAAATCTATTTAGCTTATTATTCTTCCCTACGTGAATCCGATTATGCCAATCATACCCTTTATAACTACCGTGTTAAGGTAGCGTTTGAATATGTCAAACATAATGTTCATCAAGTGGAAGACTATAATAACTTCATGTCTAAGGATTCAAATGACATAACTAATATGAGATTTATATATGACATCGACCATGACATAAATCTCATACCGCGGGTCATGTCCAGTACCTTGTTCCAAACAAGTACCTATAAATCTAACATGATCATCCCATGATCATTTAGACTTTATACTAGTGCTTAACAAGCTCTAGGGACGGAGATTATTATAAGCAAACACGAGCCATAATAATAATCTTATTATCTCTTTATTATTATGAATAAAATGATAACTTATACAACGTTTAACAAACGTGCCTAGGGCACCAACACCTACGTTCTTCTCAATGTGAGAAGCTCTGGTCAGCGTAGTTCGAGAAGAATTTAGAATAGGCAGAAGAAACGGGATCATGAATATTGAATGGGGAGAATTTACCTAAAGATTAGAGTTTAGAGGTAGTTCCTAGATCATGTTTGGGTTGATGATCCCTAGATCATCATCGGCTATGAAATAACATATTAATCATGAAGATCTAAACCCTAAATCTAGCATAAATAATGTTTTAATCTAAGAACATGAAGAACATGTAAAGAACATATTATTAATATATGAATATCATGAAGAACATATGAATAAACATGTTAAGAACATGAATATTATGGATCTAAATCAAGAACATGGCAAGAACATGACTAAAAAGGTTAGAAAACTTACTTATGTTGGCAAGAACTAATCTTGGATCTTCTTAGAAACTTTAAGGATGTTCTTGGATGCTTGAAAGGCTTGATTTGGGAGTAAATTCGTCACTTAGGAGACTTGAGAGCTCTAAGAAACAATTTTTGGAATTCTGGAATTGGGATCCTTAATTATGAGGCAAGGGAGGCCTTTATATAGGAAACTGGCGGAGAGATCTGATGGCTGAGATCATCCAAGGCGGAAGTGGCCGCCTGGCCAAGGTTGAAAGTGGCCGCGTGGCCAGAGGCGAAAGTGGCCGCGTGGCCATCCTTTCTGGCTGACGTGATTTTCAAGCTAGGGTTTGATTTGATTTATGGAAACCCTATTTTGGTTATTTTTGGGATATTCTAGAATATTGAGCTATATTTTGAGAATCCGGGACAAGTCTTTGCAAGGTTTCTAATTCCTATAAAGTCCTTGTATATTTGGGAAAACCCTAATAAACTCATTTTTAGATCGGGTACTAACAATAGGCAATACTAAATAAGGATTACTTGTATAAATTTCAACATGGCAAAGCGAATACGAGGAATAAGGCTAAAAGTTCTCCATTAAAAATCCAAGGCGACATGACATCCAAATTATAACTACTTGAAGAGGCGACAAAAATAAATTTGAAGGTGATACTTGCATAAGAAACCTTCGGGAAAGTTACTTGTATAAACTTTCCTCTACAAGACTTACATGCCACAAAACTGAAAAATCTCCCTCAAAGCTGCCCACTAGCAAGGAGCATTACGTGCCGCCATATACACAAGTCAAGAAAAAAAAAGAAGGCACAATACAAGTATACATAGAGTAAGGCTGACTAAAAACAACCTCACTTTTTCGAAGGGAGTATAGGTATAAGGGGCACATCCCGCCAGAAATAAGCTTTTTGATAGAATTACCAAAAAAAAAAAAGCAAGGCAAGAATTCACCAAGCAAGCGACATCAAGAGACTTGTGAAAGGATATCTCTCGCGACATCAATCTTGTTAAAGCATGACACTCTTGCGACATAAATATTTTTGTGGCATTCTGGGACATGATACGTATTTTATTATCAAATTCCGGTGACCGAACTTCAAGGTCGTGCATGTTTTGGCACAAGGCCTATTTTGTTCTCAAGTTTCATTAACCTCACTTCATCAAATTTATTGGGCAAGGGATATTCAAAAGGTGAAACAAATCACTTTCTATATCATGAGAATGACAAAGTGTCAACAGACGACAAGAAGACTCTCACATTATGTCTCAAGGCAAGGCGACATTCAACTTGTTATGAAAACCTTTCGCTCCACCTGGCTTGTCAATCTGACTTGACAAATATATGGAACTCGGGAGGAACTCTCTTTAGTCGACTTGAAAACAGAGGTGGCTGATGAACATCTTGATACGACGTTACCAAACACTTGATGACTCAAACATGTCGACATACATGAAATGCTACAAAGGGGAGTCCTAACTTGACTTGATATTATACATATGCTTGTTTATTCTTACTCGTAAAATATGCATACACATGATTATGACTATGAATGTTAAAATTATACATCTATATAATATGTATAGTAGTAGGTTTTAATCTCGTAAAGTGCTGATGGCTTGTAAGTAAAAGTGGCTAATGATAATCTCGGGCATCTCGGCATGATACTAGGGAGGGTACTGACTTGTCTTGATTTTATACTATGATTGCCTACTTATAATAGTATGTGCACGTATGAATTATTATATGCTTGCTCGCCCACATGTTTAAACTAATGCTTGAAACAAAAGTACAAATTCTATCTAACATACATATCAAGGTTTGTTCACTAGGTTCTAATCTGAACAAGTTGTCAATGCAAATTGCCGTATCCGAATTAGTCCCGTTATAGCAGCTAAACAGTTCTGGAAAACAATAATTGTGGTTTTGGCATTATATTCCCATAAATGTATGCCGGCTTAGACATGACTTATGCGTGAAGTGTGGAAATGGTGGATGTGTCTATTTTTATTAGGCCCGACAATTTCCATCCATTACCGGATAACCCACCCGACTCATCCCGCTAATTACCCAACCCAACCCAACCCGTTACTATATACGGGTTCAAACGGGTTACCCGATTTAACCCGTTAAAATAGGTCAACCCGCAAACCCGTCTCAACCCGCCAGAAAAAAAAACGTGAAACAAATTCGGACCTTTTTTTTAACCTGATCAATGTTTCTTCATTTTCAAATTATTTACATAATTTTGAATCAATACATACAAGAAACCACAAAACTACCTACATTAACACGAAATCAGAACCAAAAAAAAAAATCTCACTGCCATTATATATGAACAATAGCATTAACAAAAAAATTAATTTCTTTAGAGCAGAATCCCGAGTTTGAGAAAGGAGAAGGCGGTCGGACAAGGGAAGGGGGAGGAAGAGAAGTCGCTCTCACCATGTCAGATAGGTATCCACCGGCGATAAATAGGGAAGAGGCGGTGACGACAAAGATTTTTGGTTGTTGCTTGCAGTATGGTGGTGGTGGCGGCGACGGTGAGACTCGTTGAAGTGGTGGTAGTGCCGGCGGAGAGATCCATTTGAGTGGTGCTGGTAGAGGCCTTGGTGGCAAGATCCGCCAGAGAGGTAGCGACGGTGCAAGATCCAGTGTTGTCGTGGAGGTGATTGGTTGTGGGTTATGAAGTGAGAAAAAGAGAAGAGTAGAAAAAAGGAGAGGCAGAGACAAATGTTGGAGGCCTGGTAATTGTAAAAGGTAAGTTAGGGTTTCTTAGACTAATCTAATGGTGGGGATTAAAGGGGTTATATCCAAAGGCCAGAATTGATAATGAAATATAAATAATAAAAAGTACATAAAATTAAATCTAAACTTCAAAGCTCAGATTTTCGGCAAAGTTTATTCCAAAAAAAACATTAAAATAAATAAATTATAATCCAAGTTTAACGGGTTAACCCGGTTTAACCCGACCCGTTTGACCCGTAAAACTAAACGGGTTGTAACGGGTTGGACCCGTCCCAACCCGTCAACCCACCTTAACCCAACCCAACCCGCGAAATTGCCAGGCCTAATTTTTATTCATATGCACACGTATGTATGTGATTATTTGTTTGATTACCCACAAATGGTTAAACGGCTCGATGTTTGAAACAAGTATATTCTTCTCTAAGTTCATATATGGCAAGAGCTATTTGCAGGATACTATCTTGTCAAGTTGCTGACAGAAGTCGCTGTAATTTGGATTCATCTCGCCTATCTCCTTATTTATGCATCTGTACCCATCTCGCTCTAAGGACATTTTGCAAGTCACAGGAAAAAAGGAAAAACAACACTTTGAAAATTCTGGAAGCATTCTCAAGTATAAGTTATTTTCTCGATCTTGAAACGACTTGACCATGAGGCTTCAATCTCTATGAAACGAGCTCTTTGTCGAGCATTACTATTTGAAACAAATCTCTTTCAAGAATTGGTCTTATTTATTATGGAAATTAAATTATATGAGACCTGTCTCGGGAACAAAGACTTGGTAAATCTGTTCGAAAATCATTTATTATTGTGGCTAAAGAAGCGGATTTTGACGACGATATCATCATAAATATTATTATGATCTGGTATTCATATTTTCTCAATGTCATCATCTTCTTATAATTGAAGCAATTGAACTCGAAACAATCTAACATCTCGTTTACTTGGATGGTCTCCGGTTATCTCAATGTTTTATAGTATTTGCTCAAGTATCTTATATTCGAAAGCGATATTCTAATCTTGAAAGAATCTAGCATCTTGCTTACTGGGGCCCTCAACCAATTATCGTGTCTCAACTTCTGTCCTTCTCTTATATATTTTACATCTTGAGTTATTTCTCGAAGTTACTTAAGACTTCTATTATGGGCAAGAAAATCAACTCGACGTGCCTGGCATCTATGTTATTTACTCCTTTAGCTCGATCATAAATAATCGAGCTAAGGATTCGGGGGCTTCTGATGCTACCATAGTAAAATTATTTGGCCCAAATCCATGAAAATGGCTCACTAATATGCATCGGGCCCAAGAAGAAATATTACCCATCTAAAGTATCTAATGGGCCTTTATTTCATAAAAGAGCTTGTCAAAATGAGACTTATCTAGATGAAATTTACAATCAAGGCCTAACAGATGAAAAGAGTCACATGCTTGCCACATGATGAAGGGGGCTATATAAGGGACATCTCCAACCCTAATTGGTAGGTTCACAAGCACACATACATCCACCATTTTACATACTTGTACTTTCCTTGATTATTCCTGTACATGCCGTTGCTTATTCTTGCACCCGAAGGGAGTTAGCCGGAGACGGCCCCGGCTTAGTTTACGGTTGTGTGTGTGCATATCACGACGGAGAAGAAGGCTTTTATCCACCATAGACTACGAGCTTGGATCTCGGTTTCCGCCCATTTTTTGAGGTAGCATCACCATCATAACCACTCCATTAGCTCCATGACCTGTGACCTCCACCACCATCCCTCGCTACTGCAATCACCATCCCCACCACCAACCCTAAGGAAACCCCAGGGTTTTTCAAAAAATCGCAGAACGATTAAAAGAATGAGCTATTAACGATCATCTTAACTTGACTATTAACTTTCTTAAACAATATTTATCATATTAGTTTTATAAAATAATTTTCTAATATTTTAAGTAGGGTGGTGATGTTGGTGATAGATTTTTGCCACTTTTGACATTTTAAGTTTAAGTTGACAAAATTGAACGTGAGTCCTATATAAATTAGTACCGCTATGTGGACTTTAGGCGATACTTTATAATTTACCCAGGAAAATATAGATTTATGCCCTGGTACTTAGGTCTAAGATGCAGATCTACCCTTAAACTCAATAATTGACATCCTTGCCCTTATACTCAGGAAAAATGAGGGTATATTTGGCCACCGTTAACTTTTCATCCAAAAATTAATGAAAATACTGACTATACTGTTTAAGTGGCTATTTGAGTGATACACATGGAAAACAAGGGCCTCACTTGTAAAATAGTAAAGTATAAGGCATTACATGAGCTTAAAAGAAAGGAAACAAAGAATATTAAAAAAAAATAAAATCACAACCCAAAGTCTTTCCCCAGGTTCTTCTTCGTCACCCAACCTCAACACCACCCCAACCCAACCCACCCCCCCAAGCCACCCACCAACCCTCACCCGGCTGCTATCCCATCCCTCCCTCACCCTAGTGTGAAAAAATATTTTCAATCAAACTTTGTCTCCCTTTCCATTATTTGTTATTACATCCTAATTCCTCTAATTTGGCTCACCAAATTTTCATTGCCAAAACAGAATGGCATCAAAAATTCTTTAAGTTGATAGTTAAATGTGTCCCCAAAAATAAATTAGTTATGAAGAGAGGCTAAATTTTTTATTATATTTTCAATTGGGGAAATTGCATACACTCCGTGCACCACACCCATAAAAATTTCAACAAAACAATACAAACTGCAGCAACCAATACACTCTCTGCAACTGACATTAAAAAGAAAATCAGAAAAACTAAATCAAAATGAATTTGCAATTTATTGAAGGTTTTTTACTGTTCTTTTGAATCCATCGATGGGGTGGAAGTGTAAGGGGGGGGGGAAGGGGTGGATTTGTGATGGAGGGTGAAGTAGATATGATAGGTTTCATATGAACAAATTTAAGCTTCTTCTTTTTCGGTTTTTTTCTGCTGTAGCAAAACAGATCTATACCACCGACGGGGGAAAAGGGAAGAAAGAGGGAAAAGGGCAGCGGGGTGGTAAGAGGGGGAGGGGTGGAAGGATGGAAGGGCATGGCCAGGGGAGAGGCCGTGGATTGGAGTGTATGGGAGTTTCATAAATTGGGGGTAGGGTGGATGATGGTGGTAGAGTTTGAAAAAGGTGAGGGAGAGGGCATAAGGTTAGGGACGATCTGGGAATGGGAATGAGAATGGTAATGGGTGGGGAATGTGATTTTTTTTCTTTTTTCATATAAGTACCTTATACTTTTCTATTTACATTTAAACCCCTTTTTGTCTACGTGTATTATTAAAATAACCACCAGAGCAGCTTAGTCAGCATTTTCATTTTTCATTAATTTTTGGATGAAAAGTTAACGGTGGTCAAATATACACTCATTTTTCTTGAGTATAAGGGCAATGATGTCAATTATTAAGTTTAAGGGTAGATCTGCATCTTAGATCTAAGTACAATGGCATAAATCTATATTTTCCCTAATTTACCCAATACTAAATGACGAATACGCTCTAACTCGATTCTTACATGATGACACGTCACTAGTTAGTGATGATTTTCAATGAAAATAGTCAAATAGTCATATTTTAATTAGTTTTGACTTCTTTGATTTTAAATTGACAAGTGAGACCTCAAATTTGTAAAGTATTGCTCCTGAGATATGGGTCTCTTTTTTCTAATTTCGTTTCTAATACTACTTTGTGGCTATAATATACAATATTAAAACAATTAAATATAAATACTCCATACTCCATTTATTTTGAAAAGATAGTTTTATTTGATTTTTTATATTTTTTAGATTGTCTAATAACACAAGTGAACTTTGATAAAATATTAATAACCATCTAATCACTTTCTACATATTGTACTGATAAATCATTAAGTGGTTCATCAACAACAATTTTCAAATTTTTATTAGAATGATTCAATTGAAGTTAATCTTTGGTCATAGCTCGCTTTTGCTTACTACAAAAGTTACATGTGACTCTCTTTGCGGTACAGCGAGAGTAATTATTATATATTCTTTTTTATTACTTATCCAACCTGAAATAGTCTCATTTAACTTTTTATTATCAACGCAGGTAAACTATGACCAAACATTAATATCAATTTAATAATTCAAAAAAAAATTATTTATAAATCACTTAATCATTTATTTCTAACTAGCCTTACACCCGTCCGTTAAATACAAAACAAATAAAGTTGACAAATCAATAAAAAAATAAATATTTTCTATTTAAACAAATACTAATTAAAAATATTATTTTGAAAGCACTTATTTCAACTAAAATAAAAATCATCCTACCAATCCAATAATTTTACAGATTCTTTTGAAAAAAAATCTTATACATGACGTTTATAGTTTTATTCATAGTCTCTTTGTCTCATATTATAAGGTATGTGATTTACTTATTTGTACATAGCTTGTGCAATGATAAAATGCATTATTTTGTTTTCACAAAATATAAAATCTTCTTTTGAAAAACATTATTATTTTCCTGTGCACCTTGCCAGCCTCAACACCGTAGCCCTTCACACCTTTCCCGACATCCGTGTCTATACCCAACAAATCACGCCTGTAATCCCGTCTGCCCGCCATACTTTCGTCAAAAGGCATAGGGGTGGTAGTAAACTTCAACCCCGTAATGGCGGCGAAGCCCGTAGGGGTAATGGTAATCTCTCCCCAACTGAGATGGAAAGTGTGAGTGGTGTCCCACCAAAACTCTCGACAGACCTGGATCACCGCCGCCACCTTCAATGTATCACTGACCATGTGGACAACATCAAAGAAGGGACCAAATCTTATGGACTCAATCCGAGCAAGCAAACCACCCTGCCCCTGTTGGATATTATGCCCTAGACCCTTGAGAAAGATCTATGTGTTACATCATAGCTTCATTGTTATAAGGATAACAAACCCGATTATTATATCTTTTGAATGTTTATTATAATGATCATTGTCCCTAGCACTTATGAAGAGCTAGCATGAGTTTAATTGATAATCATATGATGATTATGGTGCATAGGATGCGGATTAAACTTGTGGGTACTTGTTGGAGAACAAGGTACTGGATAGACCCATTATGAGATTTATGTCATGGTCAAATTTCATAATTAAATCTCATAATAGTCATACCATTTGAATCCTTAGACCTGAAATTATCATGGTCTTCCACATGATGAACATTATGTTTGACGTACTCAAAATCTACCCTTAACCGGGTAGTTATAAAGGCTACGATTGACATAATCGGATTCTTGTAGGGAAGAATCATAAGTCAAGATGGGATTTGTCCCTCTCTCAAGAGAGATATATGTTTGGCCACTCGATGAGTGCGATTGATGATAGTGCATGGCCATGCCGAAATGAATTGACGTGATGAATGTCATTTGCTCATATCAATCTACTCAAGATCGAGAAAGAATTGGACAACATAAGTTGATGTGGACCATGACTTATGTCCAATATGATATCGCGTGACAAAGGGATTGTGATATGTTCTATAAGGTAACTTTGGTCTTTCAAAGTTATACTAATTGGGTAGTCATAATGGATTGCTAGAGTCTGCTTATGACTTACGGGTTCTGACTTGTTCGGACTCGTTACCAACTTAGTATAATGATATTGGGTCACACACAATAGAATGGATTGAAAAATCTGGAAAAATCTGGGAATTTGGTCAAACCCTCATATAAATATATGCAGCCGGGATTGACAGCTTCAATGGTTGATTTTAGAAATCAATAACAATTGTCTGAGAAACAATAAACCATAGAGAGAGAGGATTATTTATTTTGAGATTTAGAATCATCAAAATACAATAATCAAAGAAGCAAAACAATTCCTACGAAAAAAGTGTGTTTCTTCATCAAGCCTTTAGATCTAGCAGTCACATCAAGAAGGTGTTCTTGAGTCTGTTCGACGTATGGATACCGATAGAGGGTGTTTGCTTTAGCACCTTAAAGTCCGTGTTCATGGATGCGATCTTCAAGGGTTAGTTTCTTTCGTCTTGTATTTAATTTAATCAACATGGACGGATCCGGGCTCATGGGTGTTTGATTTTATGTTTTTTATTCCGCTGCGCATGATGCATCAAAACCCAACAGTGGTATCAGAACCCCGTTCATCGTTGATTATTTTAATATATCATGTTTAAATTGTTTAATTCGATTATATGATTTGCATGATAATAAGATGAATATGTTATTAATGTTTATGAGCATGATTATATGGAGATTATGTGATTATTATATTGATTTGATCCATATGAATAATTGCATGTTAGGTTTATCAATAAATAATTGGATTATGTGTATTGATAATTTAGATCTAATTTTTATATGTAATAAATTGTTTATTCATGATATTGATTAGATCTATCTAAATTCATAATCTGTAAATTCATGTTGGTTTAATCTGATTAATGAATGTACACGATAATGGAATTGATCGAATTTAAAAATTCTGGAAATCTGGAATAAGGCACCATACGTCGCACTAGGAGGCATACGCCTCTTAGAGAGCCGTACGGCGCCCTAGGGTTTTCTGAGCAGATTTGTTTTGTTGTCTGGTTTTCTGATTGTTCTGTAAATCGTTTACAGAATTCGAATCAGGAACTGAATCTGGTTTCAGATGGTAGGTTTTCGAAACCGTGTTTTCTAAAATTTAATTTAATCCAGAAAATTACAGAAATCAGAATTCTAGAGCTCAGAATTGATGTATTTTATAAAATTGGTGAGAAAATAAAGGATTTTAAACAAGTTATCATTCCATACGGAATTGTGGTTGCCTCATAGGCTTAGTTTCGGCCGTATGGAAGATTATATTGGTTTCTTGATTTTAGTATGGGATTGTGGTTGCCTAATGGCTTAGTTTCGACCGTACGTTTTGTGCTCTCAATCTATAGATGTTCTGCGGATTCAAAAGTTTCAGAATTTATCCCTATAAACAAAGTGCAAATTGTTTGCAGAGAAAGAAACTAAAATTGGATTCATCGTAAGGGCTAATGGCAGGCTTATGCCTTGTTTCTGGACACACGAATGAAATATCCAATCTGTAAATTGTTTACAGAGAATTTAGAATCCGTTCCCATAATTTTGCTACATAATTAAATCACAAGATTTTACTTCTGTTAATTAATTTGATTAGTTAACATTCTTTATGCAAAGACTATATTATATTATGTTTGACATAATTAAATATATGATGTATGTCTCTATGTAAATAAACCTTCACAAAATTTTAAGTCTTGTGCCAACCCATGATTAAAATACTTGTAAGTACATGTGTAGTTTTATGTGGGCTCTAACCCTCGCGAGGCGCATTAATTCTATGTTTGTATGAGCAAAATGAGATTAAAACATGTTTGACTTAATTAGGCTATCAAAAGATTTTTGGGCCTAAGGCACAGATGAGATTAAAACATGTTCGACATAAGATGTCTAAATAAATCTCATAAAGAATCTAAGAGTCATATATGATATGATTGATAAAGAGTTATCTACCTAAATAACTTGGTTTTATGCATCTTGCCATCACGGACATAAGATCAAGTGAAATATGGATCTTAGCCCACATAATTTATATTATACAATTATTGTATTTGAAGGTGTATAATTTAGTGGGAGTATTTATAAAATACATTAAATATCTCTAAATGATAATGGTATGAAATATATGTGTATATTTATTTGCATATTTTTGTAAGATAATTTAAACTTTAATCATGTATAATCATTGCGATAGACCCCACTTAAGGAGAATAAGATTAACTTCCTTGACCTAATCATAAGCTTAAGAATTGTTCTTAAGCAAGAGCGGAAGTTATGCAATCTTAATAAATCTTATTCCTAAGAAACCTAATGCCTTAAGGACGGACAAAGACATTGATTAGAAATATGTGGATGATTCTATAGATGTTAATTGTCTTATTACTTGCTACCATATGTTTAGAACTTGAGAAGTTGTAGATACCCCAGGAAAACCACGGCTTGGCTAGAGCGGTGAATTATCCTAGGATGTCTATTTGGTTTTAAAGATTAGAGTCGCCACCTATGTTTTTAAAGGAACATAAGAAAAACCTTGTCACGACCCGAAAACCCGTATCTATTTTCTTAGTAATAAATGATTATTTATTTATTTAATTGCTTAATTATTTATTTAATTATTTATTTATTTCTTATTTAATTGCTTAAATTATTATTTAATTAATAATTTATGTGTGCATTTTATGTGTTATAATAATTTATGCCTAGCATGTAATTGGTTAATTGTGCTAGTGTAGAGAGTTGGGTCTTAATTGTTGGTGGGGAGTTATTTGTATTGGGTAGAGTAGGGGAGGGGCCCTAAGTGTAACATTTCAAATTATAATTCAACTACTCCGTCTCTTCTCCCTCATCCTCACTCCCATTCCCAGCATACTCTCTCTCTCTCTCTCTCTCTCTCTCTCCTTGGTTTGGGTAAGTTTTCTTCTCTCCCTTCTCTCTTCAATCTAGCTATCTTCCCCTCATTATCTCTCATTTCTCATAACTTGAAACATGTTTAGATCGTCGATAGAATCGTAGGAAGCTAAGAAATTTCGAGTTCCGTCACCTTTGAGAAATCCAGGTAAGTTACTTTTCCCCCATTTATGCTAAAAATGTTCATCCTATGCTTAGATGATACTATGATTACCATTTATTGCTTCTTTGGTTGATTTTGAGATGATTTGCATTTTATTCCATTTTGTGAAGTTTTGATGTTTGAATTATCCCTTGAATTGAGTGGTCTAAATGATGTTTTATGAGTTGTTTTAGGTATATAGGGTGTTTGGGTACCTTAGTATACCTATTGGAAGCATTGGGTTTGAGTTATGTTGTTTGGGCAAAAATTTTGGGAGAAACCCAGATGGTTCTTGCCATTTTCCGGCAACCTGGGTGCGTGGGCGACCGCCCATGGGTGGTTCGGGCGACCGCCCATGAGATCAGTTGATCCGGAGTGTTGAAGTCAGGAGTTTTGGGTGACCGCCCACTAATGGGTTGGGCGACCGCCCATGGGATCAGTTAAGTTTGGTTTTGGGTTGTTGGTTCTGGGCGACCGCCCGGGTTGGTTATGGGCGACCGCCCATAATAGCTGACCTGAGTACTTTTGCTTTTAAATTGTTTAGGGATTCAAGCTCAGTCTAGGCTTGAAGTGCTATCCTAGTTGACTTAAGTTAATGTTGTGGAACACATTAGTGTTTGAAAATGGTTCCTTTCCGAGCAATTGTGTTGTGGAATTTGCTTATATATGGTTTGGGAATGTCGGAACATCGTTTTGATGTATTGTTGGAATGATGCACCTTTTTGGTGATTTACGTGGAATGGTTCCCTACTTTGGAATCATGAGTTGTTTATTTAAGCTAGTATTTATTACTTGGCATTTATTTGAAAGTCCAGCTGGTATTTGTGTCGTGTTGGGCGATGCGAAACATTATGATGGCACAAGCCAAGTCCATTATGATGTTGACCATTGTTTTGCCCCATTATTCCCCTCCTCCAGATTGGCCTTGGATGTGAGATGAGCTATCCCCTTTGTGAGCATTTTAGCTATTGATTTTGGGCTTTGACTGTGTGTCACTGTCCCCTTATTATTATTGGTTCCGGTACCGGGGGTTTTCTCTTCAACTTTCATGCTACTATGAAGATGTTGATTGTTGATTATTGAAGCTGCGCAGCGACCTTTATTTGGTTCTATCAGTTGGGAAACCTTGGCTAATATCCTTTGTTACTTGTTTATTTCCGCTGCTATCTGTTAATTGATAAATGCTATGTGCTAAGTGATATTTAGTATTGTTTATTGCTTGTTGCATCATAGCATGTCATGTAGTTGCATTAGTAACTTATTGAGATTTATCTCACCCCCTTTCTTTTATCTTTGTTTTTCCTTAACCCCCCCCCCCGAAGGAAAGGATTAGACTCGCTGATCACGAGGAGGACGTCGCGAGGGTTGAGCTTTTTGGGCAAGTTGTTATTGGTGGGTTTACATTACATAAATGTGTAACCTTTTTGGGAATAGTTGTACCAAACTTGACGTCATTAGAATTTGTATATTTCATTATTTTGGGTGTAAGCTTATGGAGCTTACACTAGTTTATATTTTGTGGTTCAAGTTGGATTTCAAAACTTTGTGTTATCATCTTTTGGTATAAAAGGAAATTTTTATCTTCATTATTTTAGAGTTTATTGTTTAAGTCGACGTCCAGCTCGCGCACCCCGGGCCGCGGGGTCGGGGTTGCGACAAACCTAATATAGCCTAATTTTATATACAAAACCAGAGATTCGGAAGAGACAGGTTCGGAGGTTAGGTTACGGAGTGGGAAGTACTTAAACACCCACTCCGCCCGGCTAAAGCCAGTCTTGCTACTAAAGGTGTTCTAAGTATGAAAAAAAGTCATTCTTTTATTAATATAAACTTGTGCTAACAATTACATCAAGATTAAAGGGGAATTACAAAGGAGAAGAAAATTATTTTATTTATTAATCTATGTTAATTACATTTTAGATAAATAAAGGAGAATTAAAATATAGTTTGAAATGTAGGGAGATAACCATTATCCAACTTTAATATAGTAAAGTGATCATTTGGTCATGTCCCATTTGATGGGGATTGCATACATTAAAAGACACAAAAGAAATAAGAAATAGAAGAGTTGTACCTTGTTGGGAAGAAAATCAAGACTTCAAACTTTGTGAGGAAATGAAGTGCTTGTAGAGAGAAAATAGCGTGTAGAGATTTTAGTAGAGGTTTTGTTCTCTCTTTTAGGTCCCTTGAAATGAACCAAGAAGATCTTTTATATAGGTGAAGAGAGGAGGAAAGGATGGTCATTGGACCAATCAAAATAAAGGAAAATAAAAATAATAAAGAAAAAATAAAATAATAATAAAGAAAAAATATTTTGTTTTTAGGGAAAAGGCTAGAGATGGGGGATTGGGAGTTACAGAATAAAAGGGGTTTAATGCTAGAATAAAACATGTGGTAAAAAGATGGTTTTTCAAATCAGAAAATGGAGGGAAACTTGGTGCAATCTGCCACTGCCAGGTAAGGAGGCGTGCGGGTCCCACCTATAGGGTGGAACATGCACGCGACGCACTAACAATACCGAAGGCGCCCGAGGGTGAAGATGACAGAATGGCACTAAAAAGTTAACTCTGTTACTTAGTTTAGTCCAAAACTAACAGAATCAGTTAGGAACTTTAACTGAAGTAACAGAAATCAACAAAAACAAGTTAAATAAAAATACTATGTATGCAACCGGGGTGAGCGGTCTAAGGCGGGGTGTCTACAGAGTCCCTCGGCGATGTGGATTGCGAAGAAAAACGCACCGACGAAAGAAAGACATCCGCCGAGGACATCACAAAGAAAAAGGAAACAAAAGAAAACAAAGACTCGATAAAAACATAAATTTTTGAAATTGCAAGGGATAGATATGCGCCCCCTGTGTGAGAGACTTTCATTGATGGAAGAGGTACGATAATATGAGACATCCCATCATGGCCAAGGTTTAGATTCCGGTAGGCGGACTAAGGCTGAAGCCATTTAGTGGAACCATTATGCTTGTTTAGAGTCCGTTGAGCGGACTGGCTGAATCCGTTTGGCGAATCTGTTTTCCTATTTAGAGTCCGTTGAGTGGACTGGCTGAATCCGTTTGCCTGTTTAGAGTTCATTGAGCGGACTGGATGAATCCGTTTGGCGAATCCGTTTGGCTTTTTATAGTCCGTTGAGCGGACTGGCTGAATCCGTTTGCCTGTTTATAATCTGTTGAGCGGACTGGCTGAATCCGTTTGGCGAATCTGTTTGCCTGTTTATATTCCATTGAGCGGACCGAAGTTGAATGGGATTCCGTTGAGCGAACAGAAGTTGAATCCGGTTGGCGAACTCATCATGTCGTGCTTGTTTTGTTGAGAGCGTAGTGATTGTGCGGTTCACCTTGACCAAGATTTGATTGAAGTTTGCTGTTGATGTGATTCTGATGCTAACCTTTGGTGTACTACTTAGGCTTGCGAATGGTCGCTACTTCTGCCCGGAGGACTCACGCGGCACCTGTCTGTGGTAGACTTGCAGTGTGACATCTGTTGCTGAAGATGGCGGTGATTTTAGTGGTTCACCATGGACCAAATTACTATTCGGAGCCGCATTTGCTGTCTTATTGTTCGGAGCCGCATTTGTTGTTTGCTATTCGGAGCCGCATTTGCTGTTTGCTGTTCGGAGCCGCATTTGCTGTTTGAAGGTATTGGATGCCGGGGGACTCACTCCTTTACCTGTTAGGTGTGTGCTTTGCAGATATATGTGCTTGTGTGAAATGGAAATTATGAGAGAGATTGTGCTTGTGGTGCGTTGTGATTTGGAAAGAAGGTTTGCATGAGAGAGAGAGAGATTTTGCAAGAATGGAGAAATTGCTTTTGCGTGTGATGTGATTTGCAAAAAGCGTTAATGAATGATGTTCATACCTTCACTTACCATGGCCGCTTGATTCAGGATGGATTTCTGATGTTGTGGCTTTGATGAAGAATGTCCATTCTTTGGATGTTGATGAGTTGCTTTTGCTTTTGATGGAGGACAGTCATTCTTGATGATGGGTTGGTCGTGCCAAAGGCTGCATACGTATCCCTTGAAGGGAATCAGACCAGGATGGAGAGCGCTGGGGAAGAAGCTAATAGAACATACTTTTACGCAAGTAAGGAGGTAAAGAAAGTTTATTTACAAGAAAAAGAAAATGAAAAATCTTTTTGTCTTTTTTTTTTAGATTAGAAGGAAAAGAATATATACACTTGCGAGAAAAAGTTTTTTTTTTTTTTTTTTTTTTTTTAGTTCGTGGGTGAACCATTTTAACCATCATGTGTTTGTAAAGCCAACCCAAGATCAATTCATGTTCGGTCGAAGTCCGGCTCGTCTCGCTTGAATTCTGTTGTTGCTGTTGTGCCCAACGAAGAGTGATGTCTATCCCCCAGAGATTTGTCGATTATGGGGATTTAAAAGACTTTCGATGCCGAGATACCAAGGGGTTGCTGATTGTAAAGCCCCTAGAACACCTTTGATGCCAAACTTTGAGTGACTCGTGAAGCCCCAAGATAAATCAACTCTCGACCCATCTGAGTAGATTGCATTTGTAGTTGTCATGACTGAGCCCCAAGGGAAGATCGTCGATGGTAAATCCATGGAGGGATCATTGATTTCAAAGTCATTGAATGATCATTGATGCCAAGCCCCAAGAGACTTGATGTTTGCGGTGACTGCGAGCTTCGAGAGAGCCGTAGAGCGTGAGGCATTCCAAGAGATTTTTGATGCCGAGAGTCTGGAGAATTTGCATTTGCCATTGCAGTGAATGAGAGATGTAATTACGAGCCCCTTGAGATTTTGATTGTGAAGCCCCTGAAAGATCATTGGTGTCAAGCCTCAAGGGATCCTCATGATTGATCATAGCCCAAACGGTCCAAGTGAGATGCATTGTTGTTGAGGTGGCTAAGAAGCATACTGAAAAGAGCCACGAGATGGTGGATTGTAAAGGCCTTCGATGTAAATCCCCAATAGACCCCTTGAACCGGTTAGGTTCAGTAAAGCCTTAATATTGCTCTCCATTCGGCCTAACCCATTAGATTGCATTGTTGTATCGTCGAAGCCCTTTGAAAGATCTTCGGTGTCAAACTGATTGAGAAAGGTTCCAATGCTTGCATTTGACTTTTTGAGTAGCTCCGTCCACTGTTGGGGAGGTAAGGTAAATTGCATTCTCATTGAGGAGGTTTTTTAAGCTCGAGCATAGCCCCTAAGGCGCAAGCATTCCTGATGAGCTCTTTGACATTCATTCTTCTGATTTCAGGGGTTGTCCCACGTATCATTATTGAGCGTAGCCCTTAGGGTGTTTTCATTAACTGTCAAATGAAGTAAGAAAGGCTTCTCTTCATGTGGCGTGCCTTTGTTCTCGAGTATGCATAGCCCCTAGGGTGTCATCATTTGTCGAGCAGAGTAAAAGAGGCTTGTACTCGTGATGAATGGTACTTCATTACTCGAGAAGTCTTTGACATTAATTGCCCTTTGTTGCTCAAACCAATCGGTATATTGGAGGCAGCCTATGAGACTTCTTACCCTTTTCTGAACCTCGTGCGGTGTCACGTTAATGATGAACCCAAAACTCTATTTTGCTGGAATAAACCCTTTTACGTGAATAACCCCAAAAGACTCTTTATGGTACCATGCCTCGTTGAGCCCCTCACAATGTTGAGATGGACTTTGCAGGGAACTTGATGAAGTTGAATCTGTGGGGAACCCAATGCATAACCGTGAGGTCGTCTTCTTTGTTGGAGGCTGGAGATCTCCCTTTCTCTTTCCCTTATCTCTCTCACTCTCTCATCTTTTTTTATGACGCACGCTATTTTTTGCCTAGACCGCCCTTTCGGGTTTTTAATATAGCGGGCATCTCTTTTGTGTCTTCATATTTTTTTTTACTCAGTTAATGAGGAAGTGTGCATTGACTCTAGTCGAGGATGAGAGACATGTGATTTTGTGGGAGATGGAGGCCTTATTGACTCGACTAGGGAAGTAGCCCCTAGTATTGACTCTGTTTATTTGTTTTTTGAATGACTCACGAAGGCAAGTAAGTCATTTAGAGAGAAGAGACGAAAATCCCTAATTTGATTGCGAGCTGAAAGAAGAGGAACCCCTAGACTCGACAAAAAACGCAAAATGATTTCAATTCTATGAAAGTTTGTTTTGCGTTTTGTTCTTTGGCAGATGACTCTTACAAAGATGTCTTGATAAGTTCGAGAGGATGGCCGATCACATTAACGCATTAGGGCTAAACATGTCTTCTTAATTGCATGAGACCGGACCCGAAGGTTGCCTACGTTCCTCCAGTGTAGAGGCTCAGGTCACGTAGTTCTTGTTGATGCTCCTTTAGTCGTGATGGTTATTGATGTTGCTTCGTCCTTCGTTGGTGGATGGAATGGTGAAGTTGTTGTGAACTTCTTTGAATGAGGTGGATTTATTTATTTTTAATTTTTTTTTGTGCTCTAACTTTTGCCTAAGTTGTTTTGAAAAGTCAACCTAGCAAGCCATTTTTTTTTATCCCCCTTGAAAACATGGCTTGATATTTCTTCATGGTTGTAGCTCCACCTTGTTTTGGCACTTGATAGCTTGACTTCGTCTTCTTGATGTTTAGCCCTAGGCATTCAAGTGATGGCCTTCATTCCAAAACTCTTTTAGACATCTTTTCATCATTTTTCCAAGAATTATTTAGATTGAACAACTTGGAGGGGTATATGAGGACAAGAACGACTTTTCTTTGACTAAGACCGTCTCAACTTTTTATATGGGACGAAGGAAAACTTAATGCACACTTTAGAGGAAATTTTGACTCTTTTTGTTTTGGTAGAGAGAGAGAAAGGGAGTTTTCCCTAGCCTTCATTATTGTAGTCCTCCCTGTCGTTGTAGTCCTCAAACCATTGTAACCTTCCATGTCGCTGCTTGAACTATCCGGGATATCTTCGGTGTCGGAGCTTGTCTCATAGGATTCCTCAGTTACTTCTCAGAGAAAATGGCTGATTCTAATCCCCGCATCATACATGTATGAAAAATATGGATAAAAGGCCCACTAAGATGAGCTCGGTAGTCCATATTTAAGCACTTCAAGAAGATCTCCATTTTTCCTTCATTGAGGGCCTATCAACAATCTCGGCCAACTTGTCATTCCAATGGCGGGAGAATTCCCCAAATGATTCATTGCCCTCTTGTATGGTGTTCTCCAATTATTTCTTCGTGGGACGGTGCAAGTAATTGCCTTCATATTGTGACTTAAAGGCAAGCATAGAGGCATCCCAATTGACGCGGGTGGAACCGGGAGACTCATATACCAATATTTTGCGACCCCATCAAGAGTAAGTGGGAAGCATTGTGCCATTATTGAGGAGAGACTTTCTTCGGTAGCATGGCCCAAACGTAGGTATTAACATGGGCATTGGGACAAGAATTCCCTATGAATTTTCCGATATCGGGCATCTTGAATTTCTCAGGAAGGGCCACCATAGTGTTCATGAGAAGAGAAGCATGATGGAGATCGGAGCTTGGACCTTTGTTCAAATTTAGCCCACTAAAACGTTGGTCAATGTATGCCATGAGAGTGTTGACCAAACTGTTATCAAGGCTTTGGACCATTTTTCCGTCATTTGTGAGCTCCTTCAATTGGTCCTAGAGCCTTGCAAGTTCTTTCTTATGGTCCATTCTCATATGCTTGAGACAGGATTGCCACAAATCATCCTTGCGTCGGGCATTCTCGGCGAGTGTATCAATTTGTCCTTTCAGTGCTTTGATCATGTTGGCTATTTCTTCGTTGGACCGGGAAAGATTGCCACCGTTGTTGTTGCTGTCGAAAGCCATTGGACCTATTTAAAGAACACGGTTGATCTTAGCATGGCCCACAAACACCTTTTGAGTAAAATTATTCAACCCACAAACAAGAAAAAGACTCAACCACATAAGGAAAAAGACTCTTTTTTTTATATTTATTTAAGTCGGAAGGACGTAGTCCTTTTTGGGGTTTCTAGAAAAATAGTAGAATCGTCACACTAGTATATAGACCTTCTCGCGGTCCCATATACTCATTAGATTCCACCACGTTTGTGAGACCTAAGTGTGACGGGATTAAACTAAATTAATGTCATAAAGCATACATGCGGGGATGGAGTTTTATTTTGTCCATAATAATCACTTGTTTCTTTTGGAAATGACATGTATGATTTGAAAACATTAGTTTAGGAAAATCTCGGCACATGAAAAACCGACTTGGTCATGGAGTGTTTGACCCTAACTAGAATGTGTTGGCTTGTGCTAGGTTAAAGAGAGGCTTAAAGGTCACCCCCGGTATGTAGTCGTGAACTAAGCCACGGGCTGAGGTTTACCTCTTCGAGAGAGTCAAGGTCGGGTGGAGCTTGAAACTCTCTAGGACGGGCCTCGACGGGTTTGGGGTTATAAACTTGTGCGACTAGATAGTGAGCAATTGATAGGAATTTGTGCACGTAGTGTGAGGTCAAACCAAGTGACAAAACATTTTTTTAAAAGAAAGAAAAAGCAAATAAGCACATATTTACAACTTTCGAATCACCCATGTGACCGATAAAAATGAATAGAAATTAAAACAGTTCTGTGCAGGCAACCGTGGCCACACACACCATCATTCTGCCCTGCTCTGGACTCTGTTTTGTTTCTAAAAAATGCCCAAAAGCGCACGCATTGGGATGCCTATGTGGGAGGCGCACGCATTAGAAAAAGAGCGGCAGAGGCGCTCGATTCTGGGAAAACCTGTAAATTAATGGGTCCAGGGGACTGCTGTGACCCTATATAACAATTCTTTCCCCCTACAGAAACTGTTAGCACAATAACATGGAATTGAAGGACAAGATGCAGTGCGAGCGCTTCTGGTGGTTAGGGTCGGAGGCGCGCGCCTTAGGCCAATAAGTCCAGAGGCGCACGCTTCCCACCCTTTGTCACCAGAATGCCCGCAGAAAACAGATAAAATAACACCTAAAGTAAAAAACTCAAGTTTACCCTCTAACATCCCCAGCGGAGTCGCCACTGTAGATACCCCGGGAAAACCACGGCTTGGCTAGAGCGGTGAATTATCCTAGGACGTCTATTTGGTTTTAAAGATTAGAGTCGCCACCTATGTTTTTAAAGGAACATAAGAAAAACCTAATATAGCCTAATTTTATATACAAAACAAGAGATTCGGGAGAGACGGGTTCGGGGGTTAGGTTACGGAGTGAGAAGTACTTAAACACCCACTCCGCCCGGCTAAAGCCGGTCTTGCTACTAAAGATGTTCTAAGTATGAAAAAATCTTTCTTTTATTAATATAAACTTGTGCTAACAATTACATCAAGATTAAAGGGGAATTACAAATGAGAAGAAAATTCTTTTATTTATTAATCTATGTTAATTACATTTTAGAGAAATAAAGGATAATTAAAATGTAGTTTTAAATGTAGGGAGATAACATAACCTTTAACCAACTTTAATATAGTAAAGTGATCATTTGGTCATGTCCCATTTGATGGGTATTGCATACATTAAAAGACACAAAAGAAATAAGAAATAGAAGAGTTGTACCTTGTTGGGAAGAAAATCAATACTTCAAACTTTGTGAGGAAATGAAGTGCTTGTGGAGAGAAAATAGTGTGTAGAGATTTTAGTAGAGGTTTTGTGCTATCTTTTTGATCCCTTGAAATGAACCAAGAAGGTCCTTTATATAGGTGAAGAGGGGAGGAAAGGATGGTCATTGGACCAATCTAAATAAAGGAAAATAAAAATAATAAAGATAAAATAAAATAATAATAAAGAGAAAATATTTTGTTTTTAGGGAAAAGTCTAGAGATGGGGGTGTGAGAGCCCGCGCTCGAACCTCTCGATCCGCGCTCAGTTTCACACAAATGGTTTCCTCTCGAAGTTTTAATTAAATTGCAAGATTCGCCACCTCACTTTATTTTAGGAAAAATGAAGACAAAACATTTTATTTTGAGAAGTAGGTTCGGGGGCTAAGTTACGAGAAGAGAAGGGGTTAAACACTCTCCTCGCCCGTGATGGTCTCTAGCATGCATGCCTCTTAAATTCATTTTATGTCTTGTTTTTATGCCTTAACATAAGTGGTGATTTTATGTACAAAGGAGTCTTCCTATTCTAGGTATGTTTGCTTGAACTCACAAATGAGAGCCGGTTTGAGTGGACTCTCACTTGGTTTTGAAAATGGTTTTGAGCATTCATATAAAGTAAAGGATAGAACAAAAGGGGTGAGGGATTATTGTGTACAAAGTATGAATAAAAGGGAGACAAATCCCATATCAAAATAAATGTCCAAGTTCATGTCCATGTCCATGTCCAGTTTATGGACTGCTGTCCATTCTCTTTGATGTACCTTTCCCAAAACTCATGAAATCTGGAAAGAAAAGGTGATAACTTCTTTCTAACATGTTAAAAATCACACATGATTTTTATGTTTATTTTAGGAGAATTTTATGATGTCCAAACAAGTTTTACAAGAGGAACTCATAAGCAGTCTGAATAGGAGAAATAGTGCACACCCACAAAAGATCTATCATTTACATCATGAAAACGTGGGAATGAGGGAAAACACCAAACATGAAACTTGTTCACAACATCTTAAAAATTAATTATGACAAGATGAAAGTCCAGAAAGAATAATTAATTATATCAAAACACCTCTGACATTTTGATGTCAGAGCAGAAAACACATAAGTCTGAGAGCAAAGATTAGAAACAAAAAAAATGGAAAGAGCCACTTCTACTCATGGTAAAAAATATGATATTTACATTATAATTTTCCTTTATACGTTTAGAAAAAAAACTCTTTTATGGACTAAGACCAAAAACCACATTTTACATGAGAAATGGAGGTCACAAGACAGAGTGGTCTGGACTCAAAACTTACTGGACAGTCACATACATCATGAAAACTAATATCAAAACTCAACCAAATGAAATGCTATGAACATGAAATCTTGTGTGTGCATATACATACATGCTAGTGACACATAAGGTATGGAAAATCACCTATTTAGTCTTCATTGGATGATATTTCACATGGCAAGAGAGGAACAAGGACAAATTTGGGGGTTTTAGATGAAAACACATGTAGATCTTTACAAATCTCCCCAAATCCACAACATGAACATTAAAAATGTATAACATAGATAATATGTACAATATCTACAACAATAAAATGTGATGACAACTGAATATTAACATCATGACCATTCTTTGATCAAGAATATGGCAAAGAGCATCAAACATTACATCTTTGGTTCAACAATGGAGGTCTATCCTAACAAGTGGCTAGACCTCTTAACAAAATATATGAAAAGCTACATTTTACATGTAGAGATTACAAGAAGAATATATTACCTAGGTTGTGCTTCCTTTGCATCCAAGGGAAGACTTTTCTGGTTGCTTTTCTAGAGATGTGATTGTGTTTGTGTTTTGAGAGAGTTGTTTGTTGTGAGTTGTTTGCTTGTTTTGTGTGTGTTTAGAGTGCTGTTATGGTAATGATTATGGTGGTGTAGTGAAGGTGTATGCATTGAGATTATGGAGGTGGAAGGGGTGTGTTTCTTGAGAGTGATAGAGAGAGAGCAATGTATGCAATGTGTAGGATGGCTTGGTGTGTGAATGGGGTATGAATGGCGTCTCTTGTGAATCCCCTTGAAAATGGATGAGTGTGGGAGGTAATATGGATGAGGGAGGAGGTGAATGACCTTAGGTGCCCTTCCTTAGGCTTAGGGGGTAGTTTAGGGGGCAACTACCCGGGTAGGAATGGCTTGAATCAACCTTAACGTTGGTTTGAATGACCAAATGGACAAGTTGAAAATCTGATCTGCCAACCCAGCTGAATGGAACCGTACGGCACATGTGAAGACTTACCACTATGGTGCAGCCGTACGGCTGTGATGCTGGATGCTGGGGAAATCTGATTTGCCACGTGTCGCGCTCCGATTGGTCCGTTTCTTATCCAATTGCCCAACTACCTTTGGCCACTTGTCTGCTGGTGCTTGACTTCATTACTCCCTTGTTTGAATGTATTAGACATGCATGACTTCAAATAATGCTTCCGGTATTGGTTCTGCAACAGTCCAAATTTTGTCCGAGCGTGCGCATTGCGGTGTCCCGGTTGTCCGCGGCCCCAACATGAAAGTTGCTTGAAATAATCTCGTGGTCACGCACGTCTATCTGAAACATGTTTATAATCAAGGGATGACAATAATATATTTTTAAGTGCATAGATGGACGATAACGAGCAGTTCTAGGGGTGCGGGCCCCGCAGCTCAAAAATTAAAGTACATGTTTGTTTACTCATTTTTTCTCTCTGATCATGAATTTGAAGTCCGTTAATCTATTTGATGAACCGATAGGGCTCATGGCACTCCCGTGTAGCCAAATCGAGGACTCTAAGTCAATTTTAGGGTTTAGACCATTCAAAAAGGGTTTGTCGGGGGTGCGAGATCGGGGATTGGGAGTTACAAAATAAAAGGGGTTTAATGCTAGAATAAAACATGTGGTAAAAATATGGTTTTTCAAATCAGAAAATGGAGGGAAACTTGGTGCAATCCGTCACTGCCAGATATGGAGGCGCGCGGGTCCCGCCTATGGGGTGGAATGCGCATGTGGCCCACTAACAATGCCGAAGGCGCCCGAGGGTGAAGATGACATAATGACACTAAAAAGTTAACTCTGTTACTTAGTTTAGTCCAAAACTAACGGAATCAGTTAAGAAATTTAATCGAAGTAACAGAAATCAACAAAAACAAGTTAAATAAAAATACTATGTATGCAATCGGGGTGAGCGGCCTAAGGAGGGGTGTCAACAGAAGTATCTAAAACACATGGATGCTTATGTGATAAGCAATCATGTAGGAAGCGTTCCTACAAGAAAGAAAGGCAAGAAAAGTTTGAGATTGATTAGAGCGTACCATTCATGTGATGACTGAAAGGTATGTTAATAAGTTCTTATGTTTTGAACATGGAGAGACATATTGATCACCTTAAAAGGCTTGGTTATAAAGTTAGTTTGGAAGTAACAATTGATTTGATATTAATTCATAAACAACATTTGATGTTTAAAATGCTAGTCTTAATATCAAATGGAAACATTCTCAAACTCTAAAGGTTAATAAGGACAAGGATTTAAGATACAGGCAAGACAAGAGTTGTCAAGCCTTAAGAAAATATTTGTGGCTAAAACCTAAAATCCAAAGGATGTAATTGTTACCATGGAAATAATATTGATCATTGGAGAAATTACAATTTTAATTAAAAGATCAAAAGGAAAGATAGTGAGACTATCACTTCAAGTATTTAAGTTAATCTTCTATATCTAAGTTCTTGGGTATTAGATACCGGATATGAATCCCACATTTGTATACATGTGTAAGACTTGAGAAATAGAATGACTACTTAAGAAAGACAAAGATTAACTTGTATTGATAATGATGCAAAGGTTGCAACATTAATCATAGGGACTTACGAAGTGTCTTTACCTAGTAGGTTCATGTTTGTTTTGAACAAATGGTATTATGTTCCTACTTTAAGTAGAAATACTATTTTTTGTTTCTTCATTAGAAGATAATGGATATTTTTTATTTTGAATAAAGAAGTGCTCCATTAAATATGATTTATTTTATTGTATTGCTAATCATACAATGGGACTTTATATCCTTATCTTGGAAGAACAAAAATTAATAAGTATAACATAAATAATGGAAATCTGAATCTAAGTATGTTAGCGTTACATTTTATAGCATTAAAGTCTCGATCAAATGATAAGAAACACATATCTAAAATTCTATGGGATGAACTTTTAAATTCACATGATTTCGAATCATGTAATATATGTGAATCTTGTAAATTAATTAAGACACCACTTACTAATAGTAGTAAAAGGAAAATACTCTTTTGGACTAATACATATTGATGTATGTAGTTCATTAAAGTAACAATGCTAGAAAGGATTCCAATAACTCATGGCAAAAGTATTAATGTACTCTAATCTGATCAAAGTAATGAATATTTGAGCCTTGGACTCGATGAGAATTTTACAGAAAGTCTGCAGATTAAGAAAAACGTTAATCTGAAAACAGCAACCGTACGGATTGCTTGGAGGTGTACGCCTGCCTAGCACCCGTACGGACGTTGTTCCAGAAGTTTACAAATTGTCTGCAAACTATAGTTTTTCGCCTCATGATAAGTCAAAATTAATCTTTAATTAACTTTCTGGATTATGTGCTAAAAACAGCTGCGCTTACACTAAATTAAGTTTCATATAAGGAGGTTCGACATATACCATATTAGATATGGAATGAAAGAAAAAACCTAGTTTGTCTTTCATAAAGATTTGTGATGTGACACTTTTGCTAAAAGTATTGTCTTTGACAAAATCACTCCTAAATCTAGTTAATGTATTTTTATGGGATATCTTAAGGATATTAATTTACGCCCTTTAGAGTACAAATCGTTTGTTTCTCAAAATAGTACTTTCTAGATAAATCGTTTATCTCTAAAGAACTAGTGGGAGTAAAATATATCGCGAAGAGTTAGAGACCCAAAAAATGACATAGAACCTAAGATGGAAGTTGAACTAACTTTCACAAGGGGTTGTGAAAATTCATTCAAGTATACACAAGCTATTTGCATATATGATAGGATACTATCTATAACAAGAAATATTGATTTCTCGTAATAGAAAGTAATAAGGAAGATATCATTGCGAATGATTGAACTATCACCTATCAAGCTGCAATGTCCACTCCGGATAATAGATTAATGACTGGGAGTCATGAAATCTAAGATATAATCCATGTATGATAATTAAGTTTGGAACTTGATCGTTCTACCCTAAGGCTTAAAAACCATAAGGTGGAAAGTAAGTTTTCTTGGAGAAAACGGACATAGATTGTAAAGTGCATATTGATAAAGCATGACTAATTGAATAAAGTTAATCTATAATATAGATTATGATGAAACTTTGTCACCTACAATCATGCTTAAGCATATTAGAATTCCAATTATCATGACCTCATATTGCAAATATGAAATATGACCAATGGATGTCAAAACATCATTCTTTAATAGGAACATACTTTAGGATGTGTTTGATACAACCTAAAAGTTTTGTTAATCCATAAAATTCTAATGAAATATGCAAGTTGCAGAAATTCATGAGATGGATTAAAGCAAACCAATTGGAGTGAAATTTTCATTTTTGATGTAGTATTCAAAGAGTTTGAATTCATCAAAGATGAAGCTTGTTATTACAATAAATTTAGTGGGAGTGTAACATAATTCTTAGTCTAATATATGTGGTTGACATATAATTCATTTTGAAAGAGTTTCTCAATGAAAGACTTGGACAAAATCCGCCTATTTCCTTGGACTGATTTATGGAGATAAATCTAAAATGATTGATTGGTTGAAGTCAAAGTGTTAGTGTTGGTGCCCTAGGCACATTTATTTAAACGTTATGTATGTTATCATCTTATTCATATTAATAAAGAGATGTTTTGATTGTTATTGTTGTTCATGTTTACTTATAATAATCTCTGTCTCTAGTGCTTATGAAGCACTAGTATAAGTCTAAATGATCATGGGATGATCATGTTAGACTTATGGGTACTTATTGGAGAACAAGGTACTGAACATGACCCGCTCTATGATATTTATGTCATGGTCAATGTCATATATAGATCTCATACTAGTTATGTCATTTGAATCCTTGGACATGAAGTTATTATAGTCTTCCACTTGATGAATATTATGTTTGACATATTCAAACGCTACCTTTAACTAGGAAGTTATAAAGGGTATGATTGGCATGATCGAATTCACGTAGGGAAGAATAATAAGCTAAATGGATTTATCCCTCTTCGGAGAGATGTCAAGCTTGGGCCCCTCGTAGAATGATGTTGATGAAATATTTGGCCAAACTCAAGTAAATTGATTGGATCAATGTCATTTGGATTATCAACATATTCGGAATCGAGAAAGTATTGAACAAACACAAGTTGACTCAATGACCATGATTTGTGTTCAATAACATCGTGGACAAAGGGATTGTGATATGTTCTATAAAGGAATAAGAACTTGTATATAGTTACACTATTTGGGTAGGTATGATGGTTTGCTAGAACCTAATCATATCTTAATGGTTTATGTTTAAACCCATTGCCAACTTAGTATAATCCTATAGGGACACACACAATTAGAACGAATCCTAAAGGACTTAATTGGAATTTGGGTCGAAGGGCCTTTGAGGGATTTTAGGAATTTAGAGGAGAAAACAAGAAATCTAGAGGGTCCGGGCGGACCTATGTAAGGACCCGATCGGACCTTGCATAGGACCCGGCCGGACCTCCTGTAAGACCTGGGCGGACCTGTCGGTTTTGGCCTGGGATTTTCTTAGTCCGATTTATTGCGGGTTTGACCACTTGTTACCTATTTGGAATAGGAGAAACAAGTATAAAAAACCTCCTCTAGTTTCCCTAATCAGTCCAATGCATATTGTGTGCCTCCAAAGATTTTGAGAGAGTTATTTCTTGTTCTAAGATCCTTAGATCGAAGAACAAGAACATCACATAAAATTTCATATAGTTCTAAAACAATTGTGAAAGCGTTTTTCACAATTTGGTCTAGAAACCAAGATCATGAAGTGTTCTAGATATTCGTTCGATGTGTGGATACCAATAAAGGGTGAAGCTTATCACCTCCATAGTTCGTGTTCTTGCTTTTGTTCGTGATCAAGTTTCAAAGCTCCACCAAGAATCAAGGTTGTTGATCAAAGGCTTCAAGGGTTAGTATTCTAGTATTCATTATGCAGTATTTGATTTAATCATATGAATGGATCTATGGGATTTGGGTTTCCATGAAAATTTTAAATGCTTTATTCCGCTGCGCATGGTTATAAAAAACCCAACAGTGGTATCAAAGCCCCGTTCATGTTGATTATTTCAATACACTATCATGTTGTTTGTATATAAATTGTTTATCTGTCTAGCATGATTTGAATATTGGGATTGTGATGTTTATGTGATCTATGCGTTTTATGTGGTTTATTGTTTTTGTAAACTTTAATCGAACTATTCAATCGCAATAAAAATTATGATGGATTTAAAATTGTCTTGGTTATCAAATTTTGATTGGATCAAAGTTTTGATAATCTAGAGATTCATGAATAAATGTTTTATTCAAGGTTTTGATGATCATGGTGATTGGATCACCAAGAACACCAAATCCTAATTGAATCGGGGAAAAGCAATTTTTCGATAACATTTAGAACTTTAAAAAAATCAGATTTTTCAGAAGGTCCGACCGGACCCATGTAGAGACCCGGCCGGACCATGGGTTTCGGCGCCAGGGGCTTGTTCTAGGGTTTGGGTTGGATCTTGGGGTTTAAGTTTCCTATTTATTTTAGTCTTGTGAATTCTAAGATTGGATCAAGTTTTGGATGGCTAGCCTACGTTCTCGAGACTGTGTTTCCCAAAATTGATCGCAATCAAAGATAAAACGAAATTAGAATTATAAAGAGTTCATAATTGCTAAAATTGAGAAATAAAGTTCTTGATTCAAGATTGGATATCCATATGGAATTGTGATTGCAATTGCCCTACGTTCATCGAGACCATCTATTGCTTAGTTTCGGCCACATGGACTACTTTCTTGGTTTCTTGAATTAGTGCGGAATTGTGGTTGCCCATGGCTTAGTTCGGCCGCACTTCTTGTTGTCTTGATTTGGAGATGATTAACAAAGTTCAAAGAATCTCATCCTCATAATTATAGAGAAACTAATGACACATAAATATTATGCTTAAATTAATGGAGATTAATTTAGTGACTAACTTGATGCTTGACATGTTTATCTTATGTGCTCATAAATGTGTTATATGCTATATGTGATGAACCTTCTTTGAAATTGTAAGTCTATGCCATACCATGATCAAAACACTTGTAAGTACATGAGTAATTTTGTGTGGGCTCACCAAAGAGAGGTGCATTGATTTTATTCATGTATGAGCAAGATGAGTGAATAAGAGTTTCCTATGCGTTTAAAATGGTTAGACTTAATTAGGCGTCAAAACAGTTTTGTGCCTAAGGCAAAGATGAGATTAAACATTCTTTTGAAATTGGATTTCTAAAGAATCTCATAAAAGATCTAAGAGTCATATATGATATGATTGACAAGAGTTGTCTACCTAATTAATTTGATTTTGAGCGGTCACGCCAAAGCGGACTTGAAATTAAATTAAAGTTGAATCTTAGCCCATTTAAATTATATTATACAAATGTTGTATAAGAAGGTTATATAATTTAGTGGGAGTGTTTTTTGGAAAAATACATTATTTATATCTTTAATGAAATTGGTACTTGTAAAATTTTAGAAATTTTGCATAATTGTAGACAATGACAATCAACACTCAATCTATTTCGTTGCAATCGATCCTTGAGAAGGATAAACTTCAAGAGAATGGTACAAACTTTATGGATTGGATCCGAATCCTAAGAATTGTTCTAAGGCAACGCACCTAGGGCGGAAAGAGACAATCACAAGAAACATTAGAATGATTCTAGGGATGTGAGTTGTCTCATGCTCGCGACCATGTGCTCAAAACTCCAACAAAGTTTGGAACATTTGGAAGACTTTGAGATAGGCGTGGAGTTGAAAGACATGTTTCAAGATCAATCTAGGCAAGAGATGTTTGACACCATTATTGCATTCACTTCTTGAAAAATGAGTGAAGGGAAACTGTAGACACCCCACCTTGGACCGCTCACCCCGATTGCACACTTGATTTTGTGTTTCTCCCTCTTTTAATTGTTTTCTGTTAGTTTCTTTTACTTTGGTTAAGTTCCAGACGGACTCCGTTAAGTCCCGGGACTAAACTGAATACCAGTCCTAACTTTCTAGTCCATTATGTCAAAAATTGCTTCTCAGAGTCGCGCGCCTCCGCCCCTTGAGGCCAGACGCGTGCGCCTTCCGCCGCCTAGGTGGGATGCGCACGCTTCTGGGGTGTGTCAGTTACAGATTCTGCCCAAGAATCTCTCCCTTGCTCATTATACATGATTTTGCCCGGGAAAGATTTCTTGGAGACTCCGTTTGGCTCCAAAAACAGTCATTTTTCAACTATAAAAACCCCTCCAATCCATCATTGGAGGAGGACCTTGGACATCATTACTTTTAGACTTTCTACTCACTTCTTTCTTAGACTTTTTCTTGGTATTTCTTCAACTAAGTGTTCAACCTCTTCTTCAAGGCTTTACAAGAGGTTCCCTTTGAAGAATACTATAGGTAAATGTCTTAAGCATTTCTCTCTTCTTCTTCTTCTTCTCCTCCTTCAATCAAATGTGCAATCACCCAAAACCATTTGGGACATGACACCCACGGTCCTTTCATTACATTGAATTGGCCTAGGATTCATCTCCCTACATTTCAAACTCTAAAACCCCTTTTTATCATTATTTCAATAGGAAGAACGCATTTATCTTTAAAAGTGAATTATGAACAAACAAGACCGACTTTGCTCAGGCAAAATGGGTGTTTAAGTACTTCCCATTTCGTAACCTAACCCCCGAACCCCTCATCCCAAAGAATCTCTGTTTTCGTAAATCAAACTTAGGCTCATAAACATTAGGTTTTCTTACGTTCCTAAAAAATGTGGGTGGCAACTCTAAAACACAATTAGACATCCTAGGGTAACTCACGCGCTCTAGCCAAGCCGTGGTCCCCCCGGGGTATCTACAGTGGCGACTCCGCTGGGGAGGCTTGAGGGTTAAACTTGTGTTTCTGCTCATAATTCACTTTTCTGGGCATTCTGGAAATTGACATGGGAAGCGCGCGCCTCGGGCTTTCGTGGTCCAAAGCGCGTGCGTCCCGTGTCAAATTCCAGAATCGCCCGCCTTCCATGTGTTCTTCTTATTATTCCTATTATTCCGTGCTAACAAACATTGCAGGGGTTCCATCACACAATCAGGACCAGGGCAATCCCCTGAGTCCATAAGTTTCTGATAATCTGACAGGTGAGCCCAGAAGCGGGCGCCTCCCAGACACAATGCGCCAGGCGCGCGCTTCCCACAACGCTAGCCCGAGGCGCGCGCTTCTGAACATGATCTAGGAACTACCTCTAAACCCTAATCTTTAGGTAAATACTCCCCATTCAATATGCATGATCCCGTTTCTTCTGCTTATTCTAAATTCTTCTCGAACTACGCTGACCTGAGCTTATCACATTAAGAAGAACGTAGGCAATCTTCGGATCCGGTCTCAAAATACCGCACACAACCTACACCCCATCATGATAGAAAGACTGATAATTCGGGCGATAGAAGTGATAACGCTTAATATTCTTCTCTTATTGTAATTTGACATCCGAACCCATTTACATGAAATAATAGCTTTTTCTCAATATTTTGGCTAATTAAAACGACGTGGCGACTCTCATATTTTTATGTTGCTATGAATACATCTTTTTATTAAATAATAATCACATGAAACTTCCCGCGCGTTGCTGCATCGGAAAGGGGTATTCACACCACCCCAGTTAATTATAGGAGCAGTTATACCCACCTCCCCCACTTTATATGCATAGATATTACTAACAGAAATAATTGTTTGTCTATTTAGATTTTCCAAAGACTAAAACAACTAACAATCAATAAACAAGCCTAAAACTATGCTTCTACTTTTCCCACATCACTCTATATACAATAAAATAAAATAATATCTTGTTTTAATAAAATAGAGAATCTTTATAAAAATCTCTAAAACTATTCTTTCATCCATTCCAAAATTTAAATTTGTTTTTGATAAAAAAAAATAAAAGAAAATTGATCATTCGTTTTAATAAAAGATAGTAACATAATTGTGAGAGACAGGGTAGATTGATTTTATAGTTATAGGGTAGTTGTGACGTCATAACTTCTATATTTGTTACATCTCAAAAATGTTGAGAGAACGTATAGTCATTGTTGTGGCAAGAAGGAGATTTGGGAGAGAATAAAGCTCTAAAGAGTGCTATGCATTTCAACTTTTATATTTTGACAGATAATTGTAAAAATTGTATTAAACTAATTAAATTATCACTAATATCATTAATGTTGAATAGTTTTAATGTCAAAAAGATAATACTCCATCGATCTCACTTGAAATAGGATTTTCAAAAATGACAAGGGCACTAAAGAAAAATGTTACTAGATCCATCTATTTTAAAATACATGTTGCTTTAAGATTTACTCTCTCTAGTCCAAAATAGTTGTCGATTTTAATTTTTCACAAGTTTTAAGACAAATAATTATTGTTGCAGTTTAATGATTTAACTATGAAGTTTACCCAGAGAGATAAGAAAGATAAGAGATGAATGGGAAAGGAGAGAGATATATAAGAAAGATGATTTATATTTCTTCAAAGGATGCCTTATAAATGAAAACCTTACTCCCTATTTATAGTACATAGGGGGAGGATACAAACAATAAACCTTAAACTAAGAGATAAGAAGAATCTTATCTTTTATTTTACAACCACACAAACATAAAACATAAAAGAGGTTATCTACTTTACTTGAAGATAAGGGAATTTAATTTTCTTAAAAAATCAGCCATGGAATAAATAATGACCTAAGCGCTTACATCATTATAATCAACTTCTGAAACTAATGATGTAATCATGATGGATGGTGCTTGTCATCAAGTAAATGCTGAATTTATTTCCAATTGGAATATGGATGGGATGGGTCATCTTCATATGTATCATGGGTCGGTTCATCTTTACATGGATCATGAGTCAGGGCTTTATCATATGGAGGGAGAGGGAAAACACTTGGATCTATGAAAAAACTATCAATGAGATAGTTAGTACTTTCTCTCTTATTGATGTGTGATGCACGCCAAGACTCTAGAGCTGAGATCCATTTTGCCACTACTGGGTGATCCAGATTCCAAACAAACATTCCCAGAAGGATATGTTTCGGGATTGATTTTGGGTCCGCACTATATGCTTTTGCCATTTCTACTCGCATGCCGTAATGATTGTCAGCATATTTCAAACTGCGTTGGAGATCTTTATTTCCTGACATATTGAACCAGTCATGGATAAATGCAATTGGAGTATGGTAGACAAACGCTTGATCTTGGTTTTTTATCATTGTCGGAGGGAGATATGAGCACTGCCTTTGGAACATTCTTACCACATGACTTTTACACTTGCGAGATGAAAACATTTGCATCCATTGGTGATATGGGAGAAACCACTGAAGCATCTTGAAAAAGTTCTTGGATTTAGGTGGTAGATTATGAAACTGACACTGAAGGAGGTAAGATTGCAATCTGATCACTTCAAAGGTGATGGCAATAGTATAGGACTCAAATAAATACCAGAAAAAACAGAGTGCTTCTTTTGGGAAATTATGCAAATCAACTATACGAAAGATGTTCAGGTAAGGATAATCTTGATGAAAATATAGCTGCCAAAGGCTACACCATGGTTTTGAAGGAGAACAGTGTATAGGGTTTGGTAGTTTTCAATTGCCCTTTGGCTGAGTGTCAAATAAGCTATGGATTCAGAGACTTCTTCGGGGAGGTGTAGAACAGGAAAGATCTCATTGGGTTCTGTGGAAGAAGTGTTTAGGGTGGATAAAGAGGAAGCTTGGCTGGCAGGGCCAGTAGAGGAAGGGGCTGCAGTGACAGGGAACACCATGGGAAAGATTTTTGGTAGATGGTGTGAAACCATGGAGGTAGTGAATGCCTTTTTATAGTCCTTTGGCCTTGAAAGGAAATCAGCAAGAACATTTATCGTACCTTTGATATGCTTCACAGTAAACTTCCATTGGGAAAACCAATTTGACCACCGTAAAAGTTATGGTTGGGGAGGTGCCCTTCTCTTGAATTCTAGCATACGTGGAAAAGAGGACATGTCCATTTCAACTTGGAATAGTTGTCCAATTAGATGGAATTGGAACTTCTCAATTCCCATTTTGACTGCCAGAATCTCTTTGAATGTGGAGTGGTGGTGATGTTCTGATTGTTTAAACGTGCCACTCTTATATCCACATATTAACCTTACTTTATCCTTGCTTTGGACAAATAACAATGCTCCCCATCATTCATCACTAGCATCTATTTGGAGTATCCGCTGCTCTGATGAAGTGGGAATCTTTAAAAGAGGCATCCCATCAGTCAGTTTCTTGATTGCTTTGACTGTTTTTGTTTGTTTTATTGTCCAGGGAGGAGGATTCTTTTTTAGCATGGGGAACAACCAGACTGTATGACTTGACAACTTGGGTAATAAATCAGCCTTTTAGTTGACTAACCCAAGGAATTGCTTGTTGGGTTTTGATGCATCATGTGCAGCGAAATAAAAACATATAAATCAAACACCCAAGAGCCCGGATCCATGAATGTTGATTAAATTAAATACAAGATGAAAGAAACATACCCTTGAAGATCGAATCCATAAACACGGACTTTGAGGTGCTAACGCAAACACCCTCTATCAGTATCCACACGTCGAACGGATATCAAGAACACCTTCTTGATCTGGATTGCTAGACCCAAGCCTTGATGAAGAAAAGGTTTCTTCATAGAAATTATTTTGCTTCATTCATTATTATATTTTGATGATCATGGATCACAAAATAAATAATCCAACCTCTCTACAATTTATTGTCTCTAAAAAAATTGTTTATGATTTCCAAAATCACCATTAGAGGCTGTCAAACCCGGCTGTATATCATATATAAGGGTCAAACCTAATTCCGTTTGGGATCGGGATTCCTTGTCCAACAAGAAAACTGAACAAACTGACCAGTGTCGGGGGGCAGCCGTACGGCTAGATAGGAGCCGTACGGTGGCCTTGGTGCCGTACAGTCACTGTTCCAGAAATCCCAAATTTCACCTTTTTCTAATTCGTTCTATTTTGTGTGACCCAATAGGATTATACTATGTTGGCAACGAGTCCGAACCAGTCAGAACCCGTAAGTCATAAGCGGACTCTAGCAAGCCATTATGACTACCCAATTAGTATAACTTTGAAAGTCCAAAGTAACCTTATAGAACATATCACAATCCCTTTGTCACGCGATATCATATTGGACATAAGTCATGGTCCACGTCAACTTATGTTGTCCAATGCTTTCTCGATCCTGAGTAGATTGATATGAGCAAATAACATTGAACACTTCAATTCATTTGGGTACGGCCGTACACTATTATCAATCTAACTCATCGAGTGGTCAAGCAGATGTCTCTCTTGAGAGAGGGAAAAATCTCATCTTGACTTATCATTCTTCCCTACAAGAATCTGATTATGCCAATCATAGCCTTTATAACCACCCGATTAGGGATAGCGTTTGAGTACGTCAAACATAATTTTCATCATGTGGAAGACTATGATAATCTCAGGTTTAAGGATTCAAATGATATAACTATTATGAGATTTAATTATGACATTTGACCATGACATAAATCTCATAACGGGTCTATCCAGTACTTGTTCTCCAACATGTACCCACAAGTTTAATCCGCATCTTATGCGCAATAATTATCATATGATTATCCATTAAACTCATGCTAACTCTTCATAAGTGCTAGGGACAATGATTATCATAATAAACATGTAAAAGATATAATAATAGGGTTTGTTATCTCTATAACAACGAAGCTATGATATAAGCCTTTCTCAAGGGCCTAGGGCATAGTATCCAACAATCTCTTACTTGCACTAGGCCCAATCGACGTGTATCCAATACCCATTGAGCTTAGTTATGATCTCCATCATAATTTCAAGCGAGCTTATGTAGGATGATTATCCTTGTGATCATCATAAGGTATTTTTGCATATTTTGACATCTTCCATCTTTGACGATTTCTCGAGTAAGATAAAAACGTCTGAGTATATGTTCAGATAAGATATTAGCCCCTTATATTGTGTAATAACAATTATTGACACAATGAAGGTACATTAAATTAGGGACTCTAGAAACGATTTCTAGTTTACTAATTAGAATCTTAATCTTAACATTTTTCTAGTTGCATCTCATGCCACTAGATACTCAACCTTTTGTGGAATAGTAATGGTCTATTTAGAACTTTTCTAACACCATTAGTAGACGTAAACATGTATTTATACTGCAATATTTATCTTTGTTGGTTTGTAAGAATGCATCTATGTAACTATTACAAAATCATCTTTCATTCCATCAAAGATCAAGAATGCATCCTTTAGTTCCTATTCAAGTACATAAGGATGTTTCCTTAACTAGTGACTTTCACTAGGATCCGATTGGTATTATCTCATTATACTACAAGTATATGAGACATCCGATCTTGGTACATCAATATGGCTTACATGATAGATCCAATTGCCGAAGCATATGGAATCCTAATCATGTACTCTTGCTCATTAGTCTTCCAATAAGACTAAATCTTGCAAAGATTAATGCCATTAGACCTTTTGCATGTAAGCTCTCCAAGAGCCTTGCAAAGTGAACCTTTCACTATCTTGTCTATATTAGTACCTTGATTTCAACCAATCATCCTTTTAGATTTATCTCCATAAATCAGTCCAATGATATAGGCGGCTTTATCCAAGTCTTTCATTTAGAAACTCTTTAAAAATAAATTATATGTCAACCACATATATATGACTAGGAATAATGTTACGCTCCCATTAAATCTACTGTAATCACAAGTTTCATCTTTGATGAATTCAAACTCTTTGAATACTACATCAAAATGAAATTTCACTCCAAGTAGTTTGCTTCAATCCATCTCATGGATTTTTGCAACTTGCATATTTTATTAGAATTTTATGGATCAAAACTTTTAGGTTGTATCAAACACATCCTAAAGTACGTTCCTGTTAAGGAATGTTGTTTTGACATCCATTCGTCATATTTCATATTCAAACTATGAGATCATGACAATTAGAATTCTAATAACTTTAAGCATGATTGTAGGTGACAAAGTTTTATCATAATCAATATTATGAATTAACTTTACCCAATTAGTCGTGCTTTAATAATATGCACCTTGCGATCCATGTCCGTTTTCTCCAAGAAAACTCATTTTCTATCATTTGGTTTTTAAGACTTAGGGTAGAACAATCAAGTTCAAAACTTGATTATGATACATGGATTGCACTTTTAGATTTTATGACTCCAAGTCATTAATCTAAATCTAGAGCGGATTTTACATCTTGATAGGTAATGGGTAAATCATTCGCAATGATATCTTCCCAATTACTTTCTATTAGGAGAAATAAATATTTCTTGTTATAGATAGTATCCTATCAGTTATGCAAATATCTTGTGTATACTTGAACGAATTTCCACAACTCCTTGTGAAACTTTGTTTAACTTCCATTTTAGGTTCTATGTCATTTTCTGGGCCTCAAACTCTTCGAGATACATTTTACTCTCACTAGTTCTTTAGAGATAAACGATTTATTTAGAAAGTGCCATTTAGAGCAACAAACGATTTGTACTCTGAAGGGTGTAAAATTAATATCTTTAAGATATCTCATGAAAATACATTTATTAGATTTAGGTGTGATTTTGTTCAAGATAAAACTTTTTTCAACAGCATCACATCATAAATCTTTATGAAAGACAAACCAAGTTTTTCTTTCATTCCATATCCCATATGGTATATCGAACCTCTTTAGACGAATCTCAATTTAGTGTAAGCGCAGCTGTTTCTAGCACTTCATCCAGAAGGATAATTAAAGGTCAGTTTGACTTATCATGGGGCGAAAAATAACAGTTTGCAGACAATCTGTAAACTTCTGTAAACAGGAGCCGTACGGCTTATTACTAAATGTATGCCTAAATAGCAGCCGTATGGTTGTTGCCTTCAGATTCTGTTTTTCTTATTCTGCTGACTTTCTGCAGAATTCTCATCAAGTCTATGGTTCAAATATTCATTACTTTGATCAGATCAGAGTACAGTAATACTTTTACCATGAGATACTGAAATCCCTTTCAAAGCATTATTACTTTAATGAACTACATACATCAATATGTATTAGTCCAAAAGAATACTTCCTTTTACTACTATTAGTAAGAGGTGTCTTAACCAATTTACAAGATTCATATAAATCACATGATTCGAAATCATGCGAATTTAAAACTCCATCCCATGGAATTTTAGATATATGTTTCTTGTCAATTGATGTAGACTTCAATGCTTTTAAGAATGTAATGCTTACATCTTTAGATCCAGATTTCCATTACTTATGTTATAGTCATTATTTTGTTCTTCTAAGATATGGATATAAAGTCTCATTATATGATTAGAAATACAATAAATCAAATCATATTTAATAGAACACTTTCTTATTCAAAATAAGAAATATCCATAATCTTCTAATGAAGAAACCAAAATAATATTTCTACTTAAAGTAGGAACATCACAACATTGTTCATAACAATTATGAACCCATTTGGTACAGACACTTCACAAGTTCCTATGATCAATGTTGCAACCATTGCATCATTATCAACACATAGGTTAATCGTTACCTTTTTAAGTAGAATTTTAACATAAATACCTGAAGTGGTATTCCTACTACACTTCTTTTTGATCTTTTAATTCAAATTGTAATTCTTCTAATGGTCAATCATATTGCCATGGTAGCAATTACATTCTTTGGATTTTAGGTTTTAGCCACACATATTTCCTTAGGCTTGACAACTCTTGTCTTGCCTTTATCTTAAATCCTTATCCATACTAACCTTTAGAATTTGAGAAGGTTTCCATTTGATATTAAGACATAGCATTTTAAACTTCAAATGTCGCTTATGATTTAATATCAAATCCATTCGTTAGTTCCAAACTAACTTGAACCAAGCCAACTAAGGTAATTAATACTCCCTCTGTTCCAGGTAAGTTGCAACAATTTGCCATTTTAGGCATTCCACTTAAGTTGCAACAATGCCAAATAAAGAAACTCTTTATTACTTTTATAATCCTCCATTCATTCTCTCTTTTTGTCCCAACCACTCATTATTCTCCAATCATTCTCTTTCTTCCTCCCAACCACTCATTATTATCCTTTCTTAATTTTTGTGTTTCCCTTTCCATGTTTCAACTTACCCGGAACGGAGGGAGTATGTCTCTCTATGTTCAAAACATGAGAACTTATTAACATACCTTTCATTCATCACATAAATGTTAGGCTCTTAATCAATCTTCAAACTTTACTTGCATTTCTTGCTTGTAGGAACACTTCCTACATGATTGCTTATCATATAAGCATTCATATGTTTCAGATACTTCGAAAGTTCTAAATATATGGTAGCAAGTTGTAAGACAATTGACATTTATAGAATCATCAGCATGTTTCTAATATATGTCTTTGTCCAACTATTAAGGCATTAGGTTTCTAAGGAATATGATTCATTAAGAATTCATAACTCCCGTTCTTGCTTTAGAACAATTTTTAAGCTCATGACTAGGTCAAGGAAGTTAATCTTATTCTTTTTAAGTAGTGTCGATTGCAGTGATTATACATGATTAAAGTTTAAAACATTCTACAAAATATGCAAATAAATATACACATATATTTCATACCATTATCATTAAGAGATAATTAATGTATTTCAAAAATACTCCCACTAAATTATGCACCTTCAAATACAACAGTTGTATAACATAATTTGTGTGGGCTAAGATCCATATTTCACTTAACTATGAGTCGGCTTTGGCACAACTGCTCAAAATAAGTTATTTAGGTAGATAACTCCTTATCGATCACATCATATATGACTCTTAGATCCTTTATGAGATTTTAGACTTTAATCCTTAACTAGCGCAACTTATATCACATAAAATTAATTCGGTTAATTGATTAACTTTATGTGTGTGAACCTTCAATTAAAATTTAAGTTCCGTGCCAACCCATGATTAAAACATTTGGGATTACATGGGTACTTTCATGCGTGCTCTAACCATCGCAAGGTGCATTGACGTATGAACAAGATGAGTGAAAGAGTGGTTCCTATGCGTTTAAAGTGGGTTGACTTAAATAGGCTATCAAAAGAGTTTTGGGCCTAAGGCACAGATGAGATTAAAACATGCATGACATACGATGTCCTGATATAATCTCATAAAATATCTAAGAGTCATATATGATATGATTGATAAGGAGTTATCTACCTAAATAGTTTAATTTTATGCATCTTGCCATCGCGGACATAAAATTAAATGAAATATGGATCTTAGCCCAATTAAATTATATTATACATTAGATGTATATGAATGCTATATAATTTAGTGGGAGTATTTGTGAAATACTTATATTTATAATATCTTTAACAAAGTTGGTACTCATATTAAATTATATGTTTGCATAATTGTAGATAATGGCTCAAAGTACAAACTATTTATCATTGCGATCTATCCTTGAGAAGGAAAAGCTACAAGAAAATGGGGATAACTTCACGGATTGGATCCGAAGCCATAGAATTGTTCTAAGGCATGAAGAGAAGCTCTATATTCTTGATGAGCCCGTTCCTGAAGATGAACCTGCTACCTCTGCTCCTAAGAATGAGAGAAACTCCTACAAGAAGCACAAAAGTGATTCTCGTGAGGTGGGTTGTCTCATGCTTTCTGCCATGTATTCAAAACTTCAGAAAACTCTGGAACACTTGGAAGCCTATTAATTGAACATTAAGTTGAAAGACATGTTTCAAGAACAGGCTAGGCAAGAAAGGTTTGACACTATATGATGCGAGCATGGTTGGGACAACACCAAGAGAGATGGAAACTTAAAAATTACAATTATTTAAGTGGATTTTCAGCCTTAACCATTGCCTACCCATGGTTCATTCCATGGCCATGGTTTTCATGAAGCTTTAGAAATTTCAGCATTTACAGAAATTTTTGTGACAACTTCGGTGGACCTCCATAGACTCAATTTTCATGATAATAAGGTGTTTAATACATTTTCGGAAAGCTACGGATGTCTAGTTTCCAACGCATTTTTTGGAGTGACATTTGGATCCTTCTAGAATAAGTTATGGCTGATTTACTCAAGGGTGGTCCTTCTAGACGGGAAATGACAAGTTTTTGACTCTTGGTTCATTTTTTAGTATGTTCATCCTATATGTTCATTCTCTTTTGTTGATTATACATTTACCACATTGAATAATAAGTGTGGACACACCTTTAGAGTTTCCTATACATTTATTATGATGCATATCTTCTTTTGTATTGAGCACTATTGTTAGTACCCGACCTGAAAATGAGTTTATTAGGACTTTTTCAAAAATACAAGGACTTTATAGGAATTAGAAACCTTGCAAAGACTTGTCCCGGATTCCCAAAATATCTCATTTATGACAAAATCTATCAAAATAGGTAACAAATGGTTTCCTTAAAACCATGCAGAAACCCTATCTTAAGAATCAAGTCAGCTAACAGGATTGGCCACGCGGCCAACATTGTTACGCGTTGATCTTGGCCACGCGGCCACTATTGTCACCGGCTTCAAACATGGCCAGGCGGCCAACCTTGCGCTGGATGATCTGGACCGTCAGATCCTCCCCTCAGTTTACTATATAAACCAATCCCATGCTATTGGTTTAGGGTCCGATTTTGAGAGTTCTAAAGTACGAATTTTGGAGTTCTTAAACACTATTTTGCTCTCTAATTAGCATTCAAACACTCAAGAAGATCCAAGGTTTATTTCTTGCCAACATAGGTAAGTATTCTAACTTTTTCTTCGTGTTCTTGCATTATTTTTAATGTAGATCTTTTATATTCATGTTCTTACATGTTTATTCATAGTTTCTTCATATTCTTTGCATGCTCATTCATATGTTCATAATATGTTCTTCGCATGTTCTTCGTGTTCATAGATTAAAACCTTATTTATGCTATATTTAGGGTTACGATCTTCATAATTACATGTTATTTCATAGCCGATGATGATCGAGGGTTCATCAACCCGAGGATGATCTAGGAACTACTTCTAAACCCTAATCTTTAGGTAATACCCCCTCGTTATGCATGATCCTGATCCTTCTGCCTATTCTAATTCTCTACGAACTACGCTGACCTGAGCTTCTCACATTGAGAAGAACGTAGGCAATCTTCGGATCCGGTCTAAATCACTAACACACTACTAACACATTCATCATGATAGAAAGACCGATCAATTCGGGCAATAGGAGTGATAACGTTCAATATTCTTCTCTTGTTGTAATTTGACCCCCGAACCCACTAAAAATGCTTTTTTCAATGTTTTGGCTTTAATTAAAACGGCGTGGCGACTCTCATAATTTTAATGTCGTTAAGAATATTCCCTTTGTAAATAAAAATAATCACAAGATACTTCCCATGCGTCGCTTCATCGGAAAGGGGTATTCACATTGGCGACTCTGCTGGGGACCGCTTTGAAACTTTTTCAAACTTAGTGGGTCTAACTTTCGTTCACATCATGATGTCTTCCATGTTCTCACATGCACCTTACACTTTGCCATGTTCTCACATGCACCTCACACTTCGCCATGTTTACACATGCACACACTTGCCATGTTTACACATGCACACACTTGCCATGTTTACACATGCACACACTTGCCATGTTTACACGTGCACCTCACACACACTTGCCATGATTACACATGCACCTCGCATACTTGCCATGTTTACACATGCACCCGTGCACCCCGCAATGTTAATACTTGTACTCTGTTGATACTTGTACTTTGTATGTGCCTTGTATCCTTGTACCCCTGTTGTCTTCGCTTTAGTATTAGGGTCAAACAAAACTCTGCTATGCTCCCTTGTACGTGGCTCTCTCTCCCTCTCTCATGCATTGCATTGCATCATCCTAACATCAAAAACTTCTCTCTTTTCTCCTTAAAAAGAATTAGTTTCTTACCACATACTACCACAGTCCGTGTCAGCACTGCACAGGTCCCCATTACCCTGAGTATTCGATGTGCAGGAATTTGTGTGCTACTGCCGCACTCTTTTCGAGTCACTCACTGTATACGGTGGGAACCTTTTACCTAACCCGTGTCAACCCACACTAGTATAGGTAACACACCTAGGTTTTGACCGGTTGGTTTGGCTAGCTTTTTCTTAATAGTCAATTAACGTGCTGTCTATGTCGAGTCATCCCCAAGTCAATGATGAATCGAGATCTTTGAGAGAAAGTGCACAAAAAAGTGATTTCCCTACAAGGGACGTGCCATGGTGAGATGAGTGTTTGTTGTTAAGATCTCCGCTCATCATTAACTTGCGTAGGATGTAACATAGACGTCACGTTAAATGCCTTTAAGGAAGGGTTAGTCGTAGGATCCGATGGTTGGTGGAAGCCGCTTGCCCTATAGGACCCTCGCCCAAATTGTCCGTTTGGGGGTGTGCAATACAGGTGAAAAACGAGGGGTCTATAGACGTAATGATGGCCTCCACTGATCGTAGTCTTCTAACTAGTTGCGAAAAAGGGGTACCCCTTCCAACCAATTAGGATGTAAATAATGTATGTTTTTGTAAATTAAAATATACTTTGCATGAGCCTTCCCCTTATCCTAAAGCTTCATTACCCTTCAACCTTTCAGCAAAGCAAGTTTGGATCCGCTCGGGTGGTCGACTACAACGCGAAGCTTCTACTCCGTCCACGTTCTCAGTCTCATCATCAGCAATGTCGACTCCCGCTTCAGCTTCAGCCTCTGCTCCTCCTTCTAGTGCCGCCGAGCTCAACATCGAGACCACTCTCAATGGTATTCCCCCAAGCCTCCAGAACTTCCTCGCCGGTCTCGAAGCCAAGATCAAGAATCTCGAGGAAAGCAACAAGATGTTGGAAGACCAGAACCAACAGTTGAAGGGTCACATTCAACAAAAGGGGACTAAACTGGTGCCCGATGGGGAGAATTTCATTTATGTCGAGGATGAAGAGGTCAATACCAACTGTCCCCCCAACACCAATGCTACTGCCTTCCCATTCCCAAGCTACCGCAATGTTCCACCTCCTTCTCTCTACACCCAACAAGGTTTCACTACCATGAGCAAGAACAAGGCTGTCTATGAACCTTCCCCTGAACTGCTTGGTGGCTACCTCTCCGCTAGCAAACTACCCGCACCCTCGTTGCCTCTGAGTATTGGGATGGCCGCTGCTACTGCTTCCACTACTCCTCCCATCATTCTATCAGAAACTATCCCCGACATCTCCAATCACCCTGTGGTTATGGCCATGCAAGAGCAAATGCGAAAGTTGATCGAGACCGTGGATAAGCAAAGTGCACCGACTACCAAGACAATCAACCCTAGCCAAGTGGGGGCTCTCCCAAGGATTTCAAGATGCCTAAGGTGGAAATGTTTCATGGTGACTCGTGTCCTAAGACTCATTTGGATAGTTATGTGTTGGCCATGAGGGCTCGTGACTGCACCAACGAACAAATGGCTCGCGTATTCCATAGTACTTTGGATGGTATAGCTCTGCGTTGGTTCTTGGGGCTAGAACCAAGCGAGAGGCAAACGTGGGATCAAATCAGCGCCATTTTCTGTGAGAAGTATCAAGCTAACTTGGATTGGCATGTGAATCGAACGGATCTTGAGAACACTATGCAAAAGCCCGGCGAGGCTATTTATGATTTTTACAAGAGGTGGAATCATCGGTTGTGCGAGGTCCAATACCCACCAAAAGCGAAGGAACAGAAACAGATTTTCTACAAGTGCTTGCTACCGGAGATGAAAGCAGCTATAGGTAATGGTTACTTCCCTGATTTGCGGGAGATGGTTGACGCCGGAGTAAGTACGAAGCAGGGTTCACTGGGATTGTGCCGCCAAGGGAAAGTCCAAAGACCAACAACAACAACTCCTTCCGCTACAAGGCTCCTACTGTGCCTGCGCCTCCTTGGGGTGGAAAGGAGGCCGTCGGCCAAGTGAATATGGTCCAAAAAGAGGTCCCGCTAGATGTCCAAGCCGTAACAAGGAACGGGGCTCCGCCGCAAAGAGAGAGGGAACACTTTGACGATTTTGGAATGCCTATGGGGAAAGTCTTTGACGTGTTAGTCAAGAGAGGTCTTATCAAGCCTTTGGAGAATTACCAGCCCGCCTACCCAAGAACTGATTTGGACGCCTCCAAGTTCTGCAAGTATCACAAGCACATCGGGCACACAACGGATGGTTGTATTCAATTGAAGCGCGTAGTACAAGGGTTGATCAATGACAAGAAGATTGAGAAGCCGAAGGGTCCTAATGTGGTGAATAACCCTCTTCCTAACAATGGGGGTGGGGTGAATATGGTGCAAACATGCGAGATTAGTATCCTCGAGCTCATGGATGCCTTCAACAAGATAGGGCTCACGATGGTGGATATCTTCATGGCATTAGTGACGTTAGAAATACTCGAACCATTAGAAGGACATCTCCCCCGTCTTGGTTGCGATTTGTCAAAGTTTTGCCACTACCACAAGTGCACCGGTCACACTACCGAAGAATGTTTTGAACTCAAGAAAGCCGTGCAAGAGCTCATCCACAAGGGAGTAGTCGAAGACCCTAGAGATTATGTAGCTAACAATGTACTCATGGTAGAACTTAGTGAGATCACCGATCCGGCCAAGCCTGTTGTGGGGGACTGTGATGAGATGGGCTGTATTCCAATGACTAATAATAAAGAATCTTCTTGCTACTTGTTGTCTTTAGAAGAACTAGTGAGTGAAGTAGAATCTCTAGAGGAAGAGAGCCCCAAGCACTCTCAACCTCTTTCTTGGGCCGAAATCTTCGAGGAGGCCGAAAAGACCGAAGTTTCGCCCCCTTGTCATGACTCGCCATTGTCTTTGGAGGAGCTACGTGCAGAAGTTTGTCTCCTTACAAGATCCGGTCAAGTGTACCAATCCGACCCGAAGGGCGCAAAGAAAGTCTTTGGGAAGGAACCCGAGCAAGCCGACCTAGACAAAGAAGACCCTATCCTCACTCAACTCAAACAAACCCAAGCCCATATTTCACTATGGTCCCTACTCACCTCCTCCCTAGCCCATCGCCTCATGCTCGAGCAAAACCTCGCCGCCACCATGGTACCATCCACTATTACCCCGAAGGACGTCACCCACATGATTGGTAATATCCACTACGGAAACATCATCACTTTCTTGGAGCTAGACAAGCCAGCGTTCGGAGTTGATCATAATGAACCTTTATACATCACTGTCGAGGTAAATGGCAAGAAAATCCCCCGTGTATTCATTGATAATGGTTCTGCAATTAATATCCTGCCTTCAAGGATGATGGATGTGGTTGGCATTCATGGTGTTGATTTACGCCCATCCAAGCAAACCATCAAAGCTTATGACTCTACATGCCGCGCCGTGATAGGCGAAGTCACCTTGCCCATTACCATCGGAACAAAGATCCTGCCAACCGATTTCCATGTCATAGACATCCCCGCAACCTTCTCACTCCTCCTCGGCCGGCCATGGTTACATCAGTCGGGCGCTGTCCCATCTTCCCTACACCAGTGTGTGAAGTTTCAATCTGGTAATGAAGTGACCATCATCTACAGTGATCTCGTAACTGCCCAAGGGACGGACACCAAGGGCGTTCCTGTCTTACAGATTCAGCATGGGGAAGAGAGCCGACTCTTCAATGGCTTCGAAATAGTCGCTCAAGCACAGATCTGCACCATCGACCTCACCAAAACAACGGACAAAGTGGCACCTGTTGTCAAGATACTGCGTAACATGGGTTTTATACCGGGGCTGGGGCTAGGTAAGAACTTGCAAGGCCCCACAGAATTGGTTGAAGAGGTTAATCATCGAGGGTTGTTCGGTCTAGGATACACCCTTACTCCTGAAGACAAGATGGAGCAACAAAGGATAGAATTGCTTAAAAAGATGAAGCTTCCCTGCAAAAAGCCTGAAATGCGGCCATATCGCCTGTCCCTGAATAGCTACTTTGTCAGGGAAGGCGAGGAGTTTTCGTGTTTTGAGTTCGCCGAGCCATGGATTGACCACACCGGGAAATTATAGAAAGGGTTCGAGATTTTCAGAGATGTGGAATTCGATCGGTTCAACATGAAGCTGACTTACATGGAATATGACAAAGCCACGGGCAGAGTTAGAACCATCAGGCATGAGTACTCCACCAAGGTTGCAGATGACTTGGCAGATCAACTTGAAGCCGCAACCCTTGACAAGCCAGCAATAGAAGCCGCAGAAACTCCAAGTTTGACTGAGACGTGGGACGGCCAATATCTGCTTCAACATCTGGGTAATCTGGGGCTGCACGAAGACATGGTTACCGTCATCAGGGACGATTCTGAAGATAAGGTGGACCCAAGGACATTGGTGGTACCCATGGGGGACAAGCTCAAGAATTGGTGCATCATTGGGGGACCTATAGCTACTCCGGAATTTATGATGGGAACACTGGGGCTTACTCCTTCTCCTGTCGCCACTCCTGCAGCATCTCCTGTCACTCACCCAAAATCCCCGTCCCCAGAGTCTAGTGTTTTACATTTTGAATTTGAGTCTTCCTCTAAGTCTGACGACCTTACGTCTGAAGACTATGATCTTGTTGCAAACGCTATTTTCCCTTTTGCCATGAATGAAACCCTCGACCTTTCCGAGTATCCCTCCATAGTCACTCTTTTAACTGATAAATTGGCTAATAATCAAACTAATGATATACACTTAGTTAATAATGATTCATTAGAAGAGGCAGACACAGACACATTAAATGATGAATACATTAAAGAAATCTCAGAACAGGTTATTAATCAAAAAGAATCTCAAGCCCAAGCTGCCGATGAGGTGTTAACATGCGTGAATTTGGGAACCGAAGCTGAGCCTAAGGAAACGCAGATTGGGAGTTTCTTCAGCGGAGCCGAAAGGGAAGCACTGATTGAGCTACTCAAAGAATATGTGGATGTGTTTGCATGGTCTTATAAGGACATGCCGGGGCTCGACAACTCGATCGTAGAGCACAGAATCCCGACAGCACCGACGCTAAGCCAGTCAAGCAGAAGCTGCGCCGCATTAAGCCGGAATGGTCTTTGCAAGTGAAGAAAGAGATTGAGAAGCTACTCCGTGTGGGTTTCATCAGGGTGATCGAGTATCCAACTTGGTTATCAAATCTGGTGACTGTCAAGAGATCCAACGGTAAAGTCAGAGTATGTGTGGATTTTCGGGATCTCAACAAAGCTACGCCAAAGGATGACTTCCCCTTGCCAAATATCGACATGTTGGTGGATGCGACCGCCCACTATGAGGCCAAGTCATTTGTGGATGGGTTTGCCGGCTATAACCAAATCAAGATGGCCGAGGAGGACCAAGAAAAAACAGCTTTCACCACCCCATGGGGGACTTTTTGCTATACTGTCATGCCATTTGGGCTGAGGAACGCTGGGGCTACCTACCAACGGGCAGTAACGACTTTATTCCACGATATGATCCACAAGGAGATTGAGGTGTACGTGGATGACATGATTATACATTCAAAAGGGTCTGGGGGCCAACACTTGATAGATCTCAGAAAATTCTTCAACAGGTTGAGAGAGCACGCCATGCGTTTGAACCCGGCGAAATGCACCTTTGGAGTTCGTAGAGGGAAAGTATTAGGTTACATGGTCACCGAGAATGGGATCGAAGCCGACCCAAGGAAGATTCAAGCCATCCTGGAGATGAAGCCACCCCGTACCGAGACGGAGATAAAAGGATTCATGGGACGCCTGCAATACATCAGTCGGTTTATCAATCAGCTGACCACCATCTGCGAACCAATTTTCAAGTTAATGAAGAAAACAGCCAGTGTGGAGTGGGATCATGACTGCCAGATAGCCTTCGAAAGGATCAAACAATATTTGGTGAATACCCCAATCCTGCGCCCGCCGCATAAGGAGAAGCCGTTGCTACTATACTTAACTGTGACAGATACCGCCGTCGGAGCCATGTTAGCGCAAGAAGCCAAAGATTCCCGGATTGAGAATGCAGTGTACTTTGTCAGTCGAAAGTTACAAGGTAGCGAGCTCAATTACTCCGCGCTCGAGAAGACCTGCGTAGGCCTAGTATGGGTGGTGACGAAGCTCAAGCACTACATGGTATCCCATCCGATCTTACTAGTCTCGAAAATGGATCCTATCAAGTACCTGTTCGATAAACCATCCCTTTCTATGAGACTCGCTAAATGGTCAGTATTCTTGGGAGATTTCGACATTAATTATGTACCGAGGAAGGAAATCAAGGGGAGGGCAATGGCCGATCAGCTCGCAAACGCTCCGAGCACTGAGACAAGAGGACCCGACCCCGAGTTCCCGGATGATGACATTTTCGCAATTGAGGTCGCAGAAAGGTGGCAATTATTCTTTGACGGAGCTGCAAACAAACGAGGGAATGGAGTCGGACTCCTACTTATTGATCCCAAAGATGAGCACACTCCCATAGCCATCAAGCTAAACTTTTCAGCAACCAACAACGCCGCCGAGTATGAGGCGTGTATAGCCGGATTGGAGGCCGCCCTAGAACGCAACGTGAAAGAGTTAGAAGTGTATGGAGACTCTGCTTTGATTATTAACCAAACGACGAAGAAATGGAAAACTATCGATCCTTGCCTGCAGCGGTACCAAGGTTACATGGATGAGTTGATAGCACAGTTCAAAGAAGTTACCTTCCATTTCCTGCCGCGAGACAGAAATAGGTTCGCGGATGCTCTATCTACATTGGCCTCCTTAGTTGAAATTCCAGAAGGAAGGTCCGTGAAACCATTCAGGGTTGGACGAAGGGAGAACCCCGCCTATTGCTGTGAAATCCAGATCGATGCAGAGGTAAACGGAGATCAATGGTACGCCCAAATCTACAAGTTCCTTAAGCACGGAGAGATGTCCTTTGAAGGAGATGTGAAGGCCAAGAGTCTGCAAGCACTCAAAAGATTGGCGGGGCAGTTTGTGCTGTTAGACGATACTTTGTACAAGAGGCATTACGACGGTCTGTTGCTCTTATGTGTCGACAACAAGAAAGCTGAAGCAATAATGGAAGAAGTACACAACGGGTTGTGCGGACCCCACATGAATGCAAGGATTCTTAGACAGAAGATCACTCAGCTGGGCTATTATTGGATTACCATGGAGACAGACGGTATTCAATGGGTTCGACGGTGTCACAAGTGCCAAGTATGCTCCAACCTCAACCACATCCCCCACACGAATTGTATAGTTCCACCACGCCTTGGCCATTCGCCATGTGGGGTATAGACATTATTGGGAAGATCTCGCTGGCCGATAGTAATGGTCATGAATTCGTCCTCGTCGCGGTCGACTACTTCACAAAGTGGGTCGAAGCTCAGTCTTACAAGGTGCTGAATTCCAAGAAGGTAGCGCAGTTTATCAAAGAGAACATTATGTGTCGGTATGGGGTTCCTAACCTCATTATATCAGATAATGGCAGTCATTTCGAAGCCGAGTGTGCTCGCTTGCTTGTAGAATTCAAGATCGAACGAAAGAAATCTTCCCCATACTATCCACAGACTAACGGCGCGGTTGAGGCGGCCAACAAGACGATAGAGCAGATAATTCGCAAGATGGCTTCGCAAGGACGGGATTGGCCCGAGAAGTTACCATTAGCACTTTAGGGGTACAGAACGTCAGTCCACACCGCTACTGGAGAGACCCCTTATGCTTTGACATACGGTATGGAGGCAGTGCTCCCTATTGAGTTGGAGGTGCCATCTTTGAGGATCTTGCTCGAGAACCAAGTGAATGAGGTAGAATGGCTTCGTAGTTGCTATGATCAGTTGGCAACGCTCGACGAACGCAGATTGAAGGCCATGGAACACATCCGGGCCTATCAAAGGAGAACGACAAAAGCCTTCAATAAAAAGGTCAAGCCTGTTGACATAAAGGAAGGAGACTTGGTGCTCAAAGCACGCTTGCCCAACAAATTCAACCCCCTCGGGAAATGGGCCCCCACTTGGGTAGGGCCGTTTGTAGTACAGAAGATCTTCTCCGGAGGAGCGGTCAGAATGGCAGATTTGGATGGCAACCCGTTCAAGGAACCAGTCAACCTCAGCAAGCTCAGACGCTACTACGACTAGCACAACCCCCCTCTCAAAAAAAAAAATGTCTACTACGCAAAAAGAAGCCCGATAGACTGAAAACCCGTAAAGGGCGGTCTATGCAAAATAAGGGTGCGTACAAAGCTCGCTAGACTGAAAACCCGCAAGGGCGGTCTAGGCAAAAGTTAGAGCATTCCCCTTCTATCTTCCCTTTCTCTAAAATCATTCTAGTCCGACTGGAGTGAACTACGGTGACCTGAGCCCCTTAGTCCTATTTGTAAAAGGGGAACGTAGGCAGCCTTTCAAAAGGTGCGGTCTAAAAAAAAAAAAAAAAAAAAAAAACAAATAAACATCCAAATCTTGTCAAAGCAATAAAGATAGAAGTTGTATTTTTCTGAAAGCAAAAACTTTTATTTCCATAGTCATCGCATGTTAACACTTATTTGATGAGTCTAAGCTTGACATACTTTTTGAATGAATAACATATTCTGAAATTGAAACTAAAACAAAAGTAAACTAAATTAAATCAATGTGTTTGCAACGACTATGGAAGGATCCTCGGAACTACTCTTTAGTGCCACTCGTGCCTTCGGTCCATTTCTTCTTGCTTTGACCACGGCGAACCTTCTTCTTGTTAGGGTTCTCACAAAACCTCCTCTCAAATTCACTAACCCTTTTGCTTTGACACTAGGAGTTTCTCCATCCTTTCTCTTCCTTGAAGTCCCCGCTCCATCTCCATTAGCCATGCTCTGACTCCTCTTTCTCTCATAAGCCATCGCCTCCTTCATCCTCAATGAACAACTAGGAGCACAGGATGCCAAAATAGTGCCCCTTAGGGTCTCTAGAGTCTGCTCCGTTTGCCCAAGTCTCTCCATAAACCAACCCAAATACTCTCGTGATAGGTAGGTGTTGTTGGAGCGTGTGATGAGAGTCCTATGGCAAAAACCGGCCTCGCCCCACATTTGAGAAAAGAGAACCGAAGCGCTATCGTCCAAATGAAGTATGCCAAAAGGAAAACGGGTCCTCTCCTCATCCCAACCCTCGGGGATGGTTTGCACTAGACCGTACTGACGGAGTACTCTAGCGGGGTAGTAGAAAGTGGTCCCAGAAAATGATGGAACTTTAATCATGTACAGTCCCACTTGCTTCTCCTTCACGGAATTAATGTGCCAATGGGGCACCACCCACTTGATGTCATCGGTCACCATCTCCGCCAAGTACCTCTCCCAACCCTTGAGAGTCATTCCCTCGAACCTCTCCTCCATACCTCTAATACGATGCATCCATGGGGACACCGCCGAAGAAACCGCTGGCTTGTTTACTCGGAGCCTTTCTTGCAACCACATGGTCAAAAGTCTATCACTGCCGCACGGCATCCCGCCATAAACCCCAAGGTGAGGAATCCCACAAATGATCTCCCCAAGGATGGCCGGTACAATGTCATGTCCCGAACGAGCCGCATTCACCATAGTCAAACATCCCGCACTAGCACATCCGACTTCGGAAGGAAAAAGAACGGAAGCAAATAAGCACAAGGCAAGATGGTCCAAAGAACGGTCCGAGGTCACATCCGCATGCATGAAGTGCCTTGGCATCCAAGAAAGGTCGACGTAGCCACCCCTGGCATACTTGCCAATGTCATCCGCAGGCACACCAAAGGTTATCAACTTGACATGCAAAGAAATAAGATCAAAGGGCAACGCAAGTGTACCCTTCCCTTCACAACCGCAAAGCGCCTTAATGTCTTCATAAGTGGGTACCATCTCATTAAAAGAAAAGTTGAAAACATGAAGAGTGTCGTTCCAAAACTTCCCGCAAGCTTGCAAGAGGTTAGTGTTGGAGTTCATGTGCAAGAATGACCAAAGACACTTAATCCCATAGCGCTTCTCAAATTTCCTGCGACAAGGACCGGATATCTTGGCAACCCACTTCTCCAAAGATGTTATGAAAGCTCCTTTTTCAAGTCTAGAAAGCCTTGCATTGTGATCCATGACAAAAGAAGAGCAAGTTGATGATTGGAACTCAAAATTGATCAAAAGAGCTGCTGGTACGAAGTTGAATAGGACACAAACTCCCATTAAATACTACACAACTCCCGATTCTTGCTAGGAAAAGGAAAACCGGAGGCGGCGCAGGATTTGGCCACGCGGCCACATATGCCCTTGGCCCCGCGGCCGATATTGTCCTTGGCCAGGCGGCCAACTTCGTCCTAAGCCACGCGGCCAACATTGCTCCGGATCTTGCCATGGCCAGGCGGCCAACATTGTTCTGGGCCTCGCCATGGCCATGCGGCCAACATCGCCCCATGCAGAAATCCAGTTTGTTTCTTCCCACTCCGTGACGGATCCATGCAACTACGTACCTGCCCCCTTCCGTGGCTCATGCATTGTATAAAAATAGGAACATTTGTAAAATAACTAGTTTGCACAAGTAGGCTCCTACAATAAATTTGCATTTTAGAAACATGATATACATACATGCATTTTATACATTGGTTCTATACATACATATCTTTCTGCTCTCTACTAGCTAACAGTGTAGGAAATAAAGATGGACCCCGCATAATCAGAATCTTCCTCCGTGGTGTCTCCACGCCGCGCTAAAGCCCGAGAGCTACCGGCACCCGAACTCCGTCCCCGGACCGCTCGACCACCAAGGTGAGAAGATCCCGCACCGTTCGGAGACCGCTCATGACGCTGGGGTGATGCAACGTCGTCCCTCTTACAAGTACATGAATGGTACGCCTCCCTCAGTAAGCGTATCAACACGTTCTCCCGCCGAGCTGAACGGATATATGCCTCCCGAGTCACCTGAAAGGGAAGCCAAGTAAAATGATTACAATGCAGAAAGAAATAGGTGTGTGCAAACATGACTAATATAAAGCACAAAGCCGTACCCCAGCGTCGGGTGGAGGAGTGAATGTCTCCTCAACGAGATCTGTATCAGTCGGCTCCAAGCTATGCTCCACCTCCCGACCGCCCCTCATCACTCTCACGCTACTCGAGCGAAGGAGCATATCAACCAAAGGTCTACTCCTACCTACATAACGGGCCGAGCTCGATCCATCTCCCGATAACATCCTAGCCCGAACCTGAGGGCTGATCAGCCGTGTCCTCACGTAGCCGGCATAGTCATCACTCCCTCTGTAATGCTCTGCCGAAGTAGGAGCCAAGAAAGTCGCCAACCTCGCAGGACGGAGCATATCCCGAGGAGGGTCATAAGGAGCCCACGGTAACGCACCAGCCCTGTGCTGACGAACCACCCTCTCTCCAAGATACATGGCCTCCCAGGTGAGACCCACAAGCAGAACCCTAGAAGCGGTCAAATCCACTACATAGGGACCCACCGAAGCCTCATTGGCCGGGCTCCATGGGTAAAATCTAACCCCAACAGGCTCAGACATCGCGAACACCCTCCTCAGATCAGCAGCATCCACCGTCTTCCTATCGGTTTCGGCGGGGAGGAGCCCAGTTGCCCTTGCACCAGTACGACATGATGGGAACAACCTTGTTAGCACACATCACCAACTGAAAAGGGGCGACACCGAAGACCTCGTACACCCAAGCCTGTGCATATAATAAGAGAGACATTTCAGACCAAAGCGTGGAGCAGAAATCTCAACAAGTGAAAAGAAGGGTAGTCAAGAGCGTACCTCAAAGGCGAACTGGAACCCATCAAAGGCCGACGAGCTAGCCCTCGAGCAATGGTCCAAAGCCCGGTAAATCTCAGCCAAACCAGCTCCACCCCAAGAAATCCCACCGACTAAGTCCAAGTCCACAAGAGCCCCTATCAGTGAGTACCGGCAGACAGTAGCCCCACTGGGAAACAAAATCTCTGAAAAGTTGTACCATAAGAACAGCCGGACCAAGCAATCCAAATCATATTCCCCCCTACTAAAGGCCTCAATAGCCACCTCTACCAAGCGATTCACCTTCCCGGCCTGCACTCCATAACCCTTGACACCTCCTCCCAGGTCGGTGTCGACTCCCAGCAGAGCCTATCTATAGTCCCACCGCTCCGCCAAGCTCTCATCAAAAGGCAAAGGGGTACCAGTAAACCTCAACCCTGTGATGGCCGCGAACTCCGTCGGCGTGATGGTAATCTCTCCCCAACTGAAGTGGAAGGTATGGGTGGTATCCCACCAGAACTCCCGGCACACCTCTATCACCGCTGCCACCTTCAGGGTAGCCCCGACTATGCGGACACTGTAAAGAATGGGCCAAAGCCCATAGCCTCGATCCGAGCACGCAAACCGCCCGGTCCCTCCGGCAGGGACGCCCACAGTTTGCCCACAGTCACTGTGGACCCACGAGCCTTGATCCTCTGCAGGTAAACACAGCATAGGTATGTTACCATTCTAGCAATTTACAATTCTAGCATTCCATTATTCTAGCATTCCGTATTATGTGCATAAAACATACAAATGTGCGAGAAGGAGAGGAATGAAAATTTGAAATTTACCTCTCGCGTCTCCGGAAGCCCCATCGACCAATGACGCTCAGAGTCGATGTAAAAATCGTAATCTTGGTCGAACGTAGACCGCAGCAGATTATCGCGATAATTCCGAGTCGCGGCTCGTGGTCTCAAACCGCCCCGTGGAATCAAGGGCGCCGCTTCAAAGCCCGCTCATGGGTCAGCCCCTACATTTCCTCCGCCCTGAGCATTACCGTGCCCCTCTCCTTGTTGCTTTTGTTGTGGAAGCATATACCCACCTTGGCCCGAGAAATCCCTAAATAACGCCTCATTGATCCAATCTTCCATAGCTTCAAGAGATATGTGAAATGAAGTCTCCAAGATTATCAAAATCCAAACTTTCTCTCTCTAAAAACCCAATTTTCTCTCTCTAACTCGTTAACAATGGAGGAAGGGAGAAGAAGAAAGAAGAAAAGAAGAAGAAGAAGAGGGAAGGTGTCTGGTGATGTGACCAAGGAGTCAGCCCGTCGGCATCCTTGTTGGTGTTGGTGCCCTAGGCACGGTTGTTAAACGTTGTATAAGTTATCATTTTATTCATAATAATAAAGAGATAATAAGATTATTATTATGGCTCGTGTTTTCTTATAATAATCTCCGTCCCTAGAGCTTGTTAAGCACTAGTATAAAGGCTAAATGATCATGGGATGATCATATTAGATTTATAGGTACTTGTTTGGAACAAGGTACTGGACATGACCCGCGGTATGAGATTTATGTCATGGTCGATGTCATATATAAATCTCATATTAGTTATGTCATTTGAATCCTTAGACATGAAGTTATTATAGTCTTCCACTTGATGAACATTATGTTTGACATATTCAAACACTACCTTAACACGGTAGTTATAAAGGGTATGATTGGCATAATCGGATTCACGTAGGGAAGAATAATAAGCTAAATGGATTTGTCCCTCTTCGGAGAGATGTCAAGCTTGGGCCCCTCGAAGGAATGATGTTGGTGAAATGTTTGGCCAAACTCAAATGGATTGATTGGATCAATGTCATTTGGATTATCAACATATTCGGAATCAAGAAAGTATTGAACAATACAAGTTGACTTGTTGACCATGACTTGTGTTCAATGACATCGTGGACAAAGGGATTATGACATGTTCTAAAAATGAATACGAACTTGTATCTAGTTATACTATTTGGGTAGGTATGACGGTTTGCTAGAACCTAATCATATCTTATGGTTTCATGTTTGAACCAATTACCAACTTAGTATAATCCTAGAGGGTCACACATAATAGAACGAATCCTAATTAAGGACTATATTGAAAATTTGGAAAAATTGGATTTTTCTGGGCCTTTGGGCGACCGCCCAAATGGGCTGGGCGACCGCACAAGAAATTGGGCGGCCGCACAGTACTGTCGGGGACAGATTCCTAATTTGATTCGGAAAGGAATTTTGGACGGGTTTAGACACAAGTTTCCTATTTGGAATAGGTCTAACTTGTATATAAACATCAAAATTCGGCCAAGAACAGAACCTAAGCTTTTGTGCAAGTCTCCAAAGAGTTTGAGAGAGTTTATTTTGTTCTAAGAAATCCTAGATTGAAGAACAAAATTATACACAAAGAAAATTCCTTATAGTTCATATTAATTGTGAAAACGTGTTTCATAATTTGGTCTAGCAACCAAGATCAAGTGTTCTTGATATTCGTTCGTGGTGTGGATACCGCTAGAGGGTGAAACTTATCATCTTCAAAGTTCGTGATTATTACTATGATCGTGATCAAGTTTTCAAGTCTCTATCGAATTCAAGGTTGCAAAATCAAAGGCATCAAGGGTTAGTATTCTAGTATTCATATTGTTGTATTTGACTTAATCATATGAATGGATCTATGGACTTTGGGTTTCATAAATTTTAAATGCTTATATTCCGCTGCGCATGTGACTACGAAACCCAACAGTGGTATCAGAGCCCGGTTCATGTTGATTATTTCAATACTAGATCATGTTGTGTGTATATAAATTGTTTATGTGCCAAGCATGATATGAATATTGGATTATATGATGTTTATGTGTTATGTGATTTTATGTGGTTTATTGTTTTACAACTTTAATCGCACGATTCAATCGCAATAAATATTATGATGGATTCTGAATTGTTTGATTATTAATTCTGATTGGATCATGGTTTTAATAATCGGGGAAAGACAAATTTGAGACAAATTTTCGAACTTCAAAATTCCTTCTGATGCATTTGGGCGACCGCACAAATCTCCCTGGGCGGCCGCACATGTTTGGGCGACCGCACAGGAGAGTTTGGGCGGCCGCACAGTTCACTGATTCTGTTCTGATTTTGGTTAAAATTGGAATTTGGAATTTTCGAGAGGTGCAACCGAACCAGTAACAAAACCAGACCAGACTTGCTGATCTGGAATGGGCTTTGGGTAGTTGGTTTGAGTGTGGATCTTGGGGTTTGATTTTCCTATTTGTTTTAGTCTTGTGATTCCTAGATTGGTTCAAGTTTTGGATGTCTAATCTGCGTTCATCGAGATTGTGTTTCCCAAAATTGATCGCAATCAAAGTTTCAAAGATAAAACGAAGTTAGAATTATGAAGAGTTCATAATTGCTAGAATTGAGAAACAAAGTTCTTGATTCAAAGTTTGGAGATCCATGTGGAATTGTGAATGCAATTGGCCTACGTTCATCGAGACCATCTATTGCTTAGTTTCGGCCACATGGACTACTTTCTTGGTTTCTTGAATTAGTGCGGGATTGTGGTTGCCTAATGGCTTAGTTCGACCGCACTTCTTGTTGTCTTGATTTGGAAATAATAACCAAAGTTGAAATAGTCTCATCCTCATAATTATAGAGAAACTAATGACACATAAATGTTGTGCTTAAATTAATAAGAGATTAATTTAGTGGCTAAACTTGATGCGTAACATGTTTATCTTGTGTGCTCATAAATGTGTTGTATGCTATATGGTGATGAACCTTCAAGAAAATTTTAAGTCCTTTTTGCCACGCCATGATTAAAACACTTGTTAGTGCATGGGCGATTTTAATGTGGGTTCGCCCTAGCGAGGTGCATTAACTTTATCTATGTATGAGCAAGATGGATGATGTGGGCACGCCCTAGCGAGGCACATCAACCATGCGTTTAAAATGGTTAGACTTAATTGGGCGTCAAAACAGTTTTGGGCCTTAGGCAAAGATGAGATTAAACATGCTTTTAAAATTGGATCCCTAAGAATCATATGAGATATGATTGACAAAAATTGTCTACCTAATTAATTTGATTTGAGCGGTCCGCCTCCGTGGACTCAAAGTTAAATTAAAGTTGGATCTTAGCCCAATTTCAAAAGAATCTCATAAAAGGATCTAAGAGTCATATGATATATGATTGACAGGGTTGTCTACCTAATTAATTTGATTTTGTGTAATCCGCCATAGCGGACTTAAAATTAAATTAAAGTTGGATCTTAGCCCATTTAAATTATATTATACATTGGATGTATAAGAAGGTTATATAATTTAGTGGGAGTATTTTTTCAAAAATACATTATTTATCTCTTTAATGAGATTGGTACTTGTAAAATTTTGGAAATTTTGTATAAATTGTAGATGACAACTAAAATCGTTGCGATTAATCCTTGTTAAGGATAAAGCTTCAAAAGAATGGTACAAGCTTCATGGATTGGATCCTGAGCCTAAGAATGGTTCTAAGGCAAGAAGATGGGTTGTACATTCTTGATGGGCCTATTCCTAAAGAACCCAAAGCCGGAATAGACAGTCACAAGAATCATGAGTATGATTCTAGGAATGTGAGTTGTCTTATGCTCGCGATTATGTGCTCAAAGCTCCGGAATAGACAATCACAAGAATCATGAGTATGATTCTAGGAATGTGAGTTGTCTTATGCTCGCGATTATGTGCTCAAAGCTCCAACAAAGTTTGGAACTTGTAGAAGCCTATTAGATAGGCGTGGAGTTGAGTTACATGTTTCAAAGAGAAATCTAGGCAAGAGAGGTATAAAACCATTATTGCATTCACTTCTTGCAAAATGAGTAAAGGGAAATAAGTGGAACCTCACATGTTTAAGATAAGGGCTACGTAGAGCATCTTGAGAAACTTGGTTGTCCAATTGGGTTGGAGCAAGCCACGGATCTCATTCTTGATTCATTGTCCAAAAGTTATAATCACTTTGTGATGAATTATAACATGCATGGAATGGATAAGAATCTCTCCGAGTTGCATGGGATGCTTAAAACTGTGGAAAGTGGAGAAAGGTTCTCCAATGCTCATGGTTCATGATGGAAAGGGGCCAAGTGCCAAAGAAAGGTAAGACAGATTTGTCAAACCTAAAGGAAATAATTATGGTTAAAATAATAACTCTAATTGATGCAATTTGATAAAATGGCAATTGGATTGACCATTTAGGATTGTAGTCAAAATTCTGGATGATCAATAAAAGAAATGGTAGTGGGACTACCGCTTGGAAATATTTATGTTATAAATTAATCTTTCTAAATTTAATTATTGGGTATTGGATATCGCAATAATTAATAAATTGAAAGACTGCTTATAGTAAAGTTTGATCTATGAATGGTAATGATGCAATGGTTGCAACATTATTCATAGAACACTTGTAAAGTGGCTTTACTAACGAAGTAGGAAATATTATTTTGTTATAAGATAATGAAGGATATTCATTTCTTATTTGGAATAAGAAAGGTGCTTTATTTATTGTGATTTACTTCATTGTGTTATCATATGAATAAATTTTATATCCTAAATCTTGAAGAACAAAGTAATAAAGACTATAACATAAATAATTAAAATTGTTTATGCATTATTGTTTTGATCAAATAAATGAGAAATACATATCTAAAATTCCATGGGACGGAGTTTTAAGTCATATGATTTGGAATCACATGATTTATGCAAATCTTATTTACTTGGATCAAGACATCTTTTACTATGATTGGTAAAAAGGCTAATGTCTTAATTGACCTAATACATTTCGATGTGTATGGTGCATTAAGAAGAAATGCTAAAAGAGAATTTTGGTTATACTTGGTAAAACTATTCAAAAATTATGATTGGATCATGATGATGAATAATTAAACCAAGAATTTGACAGTCATCATTAAAGTTGTGAAATGGTTTCACAAATTAACTTCACTAAGAATATCAAATGATATGTCTGCGTGGGAGTATAAGAACCTTATTGGATATGGTTCGTTGGATGACAAAGTCAAAGTGATCTTCCATTATTCATTTTGGGGTTATGTATTTAAAACCGCTATGATTATACTAATCTGAATTCCATCAAGAGAGGTTAAATGGTGAAAGAAAACTTGGTTTGTCTTTCATAAAGATTTAAGATGGTGAGACCCTTTTTGAAAGGAATTGTCTGGGACACACTCACATTTAAATCTAATAAATATACTTTCATGGGATATCCTAAGGAAACTTGAGGATAATAATTTTATTCATAAGAAACAAATGGTTTGTTGACTATGATGATACTTTTCTAGATAAGTGGTTTATCTCTAAAAGAATCAGGGGGAGTAAAATGTATCTCTAATGGTTCGAGACCTAGAAAATATATTTTAACCTAAGATGGAAGTTGAACAAGTTTTCACAAGTGGTTGTGAAAATCCGTTCAAGATATACAAGTACTTGCACACATGATAAAATACAATCTATTGGAAGAAATATTGGATATTTCGAGATAGAAAGTATTGAGGTAAAGTTCATTTAGAATGAAGTATTTACCACCTATCAAAGATGCAATATCAACTCTACATTTAGATTAATGGCTTGGAGTCATAAAATCTAAAATGCAATTCATGTATAATAATCAAGTTTGGAACTTGATAATTCTAACCTAAGGTGTAAAAACCAAAGGAGATGAATGACTTTTCTTGAAGAAAAACTTACATGGGTAGCAAGAAACTTATTAGAATTTTCATAGTCACATGTTCATATTTGGAATATGAAATTTGACAAAATAATGTCAAAACAAGCGTTCCTCAACGGGAAATCACTTAAGGATGTATTGGATACAACCTAAAGGTTTTGATAGTCAAGAAAATTCTAAAAAGGTATGAAAGTTGCGAAGATTCATTGGATGAATTGAAGCAAGCCTTTTGGAGTTGGGATCTCCGTTTTGATAAGTCATGAAGCTTGGATTGATCAAGAACGAAGATGAATCTTGTATATACAAGAAGGTTAGTGGGAGCATGGTGATATTCCTTATCTAATATGTGGATGACATATTGCTCATTGGAAACGACATTCCCACACTTTAATCTGTAAAGATTTGGTTAAGAAAGTGTTTCGCAATGAAGAATATGGATGAAGCTGCATATGTCATTGGCATTAAGATCTACAGAGATAGATCAAGGAAGCAAATTGGTTTAAAGCCAAAGTACATACATTGACAAAGTCATAAGAAGATTCCGCAAGGAAAATTCTGAGAGAGGACATTTGTCAGTGTTACATGGAGTTTCTCTAAGCAAGACTCAATGTCCTAAAGACAAGAGATGAGCATAAGAAAAATGAATGAGATGCCATTTGCTTCGGCAATTGGATCCATGATGCCATGATAAGTACTAAGGCGGATATATCTAATGCTTGGAGCATGACGAGTAGATATTAATCCGATAACCGGTGAGAGTCACTGGATGGCTGTGAAACAATTCTTAAAGCACTTTAGAAGGACTGAAGAATTGTTTTGATCTATGAAGGGATGGAAGATGATCTCGTCGTATATGGGTACGCGGATGCATGCTTCCAAACCGACAAAGATGATAAAAGATCGCAATTGAGTTTTATAAATAATAGTGAAGCTGTAAGTTGGAATGGTTCCAAGCAGAGTCACTAAATTCTACATACTAAATCTAAGTATATTGCCGCATTGGATGCTGCGAAGGAAGTGGTTTGGATTAAGAAGTTCATTGTGAACTTAAGATGGTTCCTAGCATTGCTAATTCAATAGACCATATTAGTGATAATAGTGGTGCTATTGACCAAGCAAAGGAACCAAGAGCACATCCTAAATCCAAACACATACTTAGGCGTTCTCTTATCGTTCGAGAAATCGTTGATAAGGGAGACGTACATATATGCAAAGTACCTACTAATGATAACGTTACGGACACACTGAACAATGGGACCTCCACAAAGCTAAACATGATGGTCATGTTAGGTCCATGGGTATTGGATACCTAGGGAATTGGGCCTAGGGCAAGTGGGAGATTGTTGGTGTTGGTGCCCTAGGCACGGTTGTTAAACGTTGTATAAGTTATCATTTTATTCATAATAATAAAGAGATAATAAGATTATTATTATGGCTCGTGTTTGCTTATAATAATCTCCGTCCCTAGAGCTTGTTAAGCACTAGTATAAAGGCTAAATGATCATGGGATGATCATGTTAGATTTATAGGTACTTGTTTGGAACAAGGTACTGGACATGACCCGCGGTATGAGATTTATGTCATGGTCGATGTCATATATAAATCTCATATTAGTTATGTCATTTGAATCCTTAGACATGAAGTTATTATAGTCTTCCACTTGATGAACATTATGTTTGACATATTCAAACACTACCTTAACACGGTAGTTATAAAGGGTATGATTGGCATAATCGGATTCACGTAGGGAAGAATAATAAGCTAAATGGATTTGTCCCTCTTCGGAGAGATGTCAAGCTTGGGCCCCTCGAAGGAATGATGTTGGTGAAATGTTTGGCCAAACTCAAATGGATTGATTGGATCAATGTCATTTGGATTATCAACATATTCGGAATCGAGAAAGTATTGAACAATACAAGTTGACTTGTTGACCATGACTTGTGTTCAATGACATCGTGGACAAAGGGATTATGACATGTTCTAAAAAGGAATGCGAACTTGTATCTAGTTATACTATTTGGGTAGGTATGACGGTTTGCTAGAACCTAATCATATCTTATGGTTTCATGTTTGAACCCATTACCAACTTAGTATAATCCTAGAGGGTCACACACAATAGAACGAATCCTAATAAAGGATTATATTGGAAATTTGGAAAAATTGGATTTTTCTGGGCCTTTGGGCGACCGCCCAAATGGGCTGGGCGACCGCACAATAAATTGGGCGGCCACACACCTCAGTTTGGGCGGCCGCACAGTACTGTCGGGGACAGATTCCTAATTTGATTCGGAAAGGAATTTTGGACGGGTTTAGACACAAGTTTCCTATTTGGAATAGGTCTAACTTGTATATAAACATCAAAATTCGGCCAAGAACAGAACCTAAGCTTTTGTGCAAGTCTCCAAAGAGTTTGAGAGAGTTTATTTTGTTCTAAGAAATCCTAGATTGAAGAACAAAATTATACACAAAGAAAATTCCTTATAGTTCATATTAATTGTGAAAACGTGTTTCATAATTTGGTCTAGCAACCAAGATCAAGTGTTTTTGATATTCGTTCGTGGTGTGGATACCGCTAGAGGGTGAAACTTATCATCTTCAAAGTTCGTGATTATTACTATGATCGTGATCAAGTTTTCAAGTCTCTATCGAATTCAAGGTTGCAAAATCAAAAGCATCAAGGGTTAGCATTCTAGTATTCATATTGTTGTATTTGACTTAATCATATGAATGGATCTATGGACTTTGGGTTTCATAAATTTTAAATGCTTATATTCCGCTGCGCATGTGACTACGAAACCCAACAATCCTTGGCCACGCGGCCACTTTTGCCCTTGCAACCCCAGCCGTCAGATCAGCGATCCGCGTAAAAGAGATCTGACCACTCAGCGGTCTTGGCCACGCGGCCACTATTACAATTTAGTGTGTTTGGCCACGCGGCCAACCTTGTCCCTTCAGATAAAATTCCACTTTTGTCCCTGATCTTTTCCCTTTAATTCATCTTAAATGCCCTTAGCACAATTTTGACTGATATTCGTTACCTTTGGGTGCGGAAAGCCCTTTAAAATTTCCATTCTTCACCGAATATTTGCTTAGGATTCGTATGGTTGTAGAGACTTCGGCGCCTCTATGACATACCATCCTAGATCAATCGTAATTGGCAGAAGCCTCGGCGTTTCTGTTTGCGAGCGATCCAGCATCTATTTTAGGATTCGTATGGTTGTAGAGACTTCGGCGCCTTTATGACATACCATCCTAGATCAATCGTAATTGGCAAAAGCCTCGGCGTTTCTGTTTGCGAGAGATCCAGCATTTATTATTAGGATTTGCATGATCGTAGAGACTTCGGCGCCTCTATGACATACCATCCTAGATCAATCGTAATTGGCAGAAGCCTCGGCGTTTCTGTTAGCGAGATCATAGAGACTTCAGCACCTCTATGACATACGTATCCTTGATCGATCGTGGTTGGCAGAAGCCTCGGCGTTTCTGTTTGCGAGAGATCCAGCATCTATTATTAGGATTCGTATGGTTGTAGAGACTTCGGCGCCTCTATGACATACGCATCCTAGATCAATCGTGGTTGGCAGAAGCCTCGGCGTTTCTGTTCGCGAGAGATCCGACATCTATTACTTTAGCACAATCGGCAGGAGCCCTGGCGATCCTGATTGCGTTTACCATTCCATCTTGGGATTATTTAGACAACGTAGTCTTTAATTTTCCCAAATAACTTCATTGCTTACGAATGTTCGTTCTTCATACAAGATAGTATCCGTAGGTTTATTATCCGCAGTAGAAGTTCGATGTCTCGTCTTTCCCCAATATCTCTAAACTACGACCGGCTTGATTCCTCAGAGGATACGTAGGAAACCTGAAAAAGTTCAGCCACCCGACCAACATGGTCATCTATCATCCCCAGCAGGTGCATTTTCCCCAGCAGAAGACATCGTTTCCCATCAGAGGACAATCATTCTAAATTTCCCCATCAGATTTGAACTACGTTTGGCTTGATTCCCCCGCGGATACGTAGGTCGCCTGTCAAGGTTCAGCCGTTCCCTTACCTTTCATCTGTTTTGAAACTCATGTTTCAGACGGATCCTTCTTTTATCGTCGACCCCACATTGCCTTGCAAGAAGCGTCGCCGAGGGGCTACTGTTAGTACCTGACCTGAAAATGAGTTTATTAGGACTTTCCCAAAAATACAAGGACTTTATAGGAATTAGAAACCTTGAAAAGACTTGTCCCGGATTCCCAAAATATCTCATTTATGACAAAATCTATCAAAATAGGTAACAAATGGTTTCTTTAAAACCATGCAGAAACCCTAGCTTAAGAATCAAGTCAGCTAGCAGGATTGGCCACGCGGCCAACATTGTTACGCGTTGATCTTGGCCACGCGGCCACTATTGTCACCGGCTTCAACCATGGCCAGGCGGCCAACCTTGCGCTGGATGATCTGGACCGTCAGATCCTCCCCTCAGTTTACTATATAAACCAATCCCATGCTATTGGTTTAGGGTCCGATTTTGAGAGTTCTAAAGTATGAATTTTGGAGTTCTTAAACACTATTTTGCTCTCTAATTAGCATTCAAACACTCAAGAAGATCAAAGGTTTATTTCTTGCCAACATAGGTAAGTTTTCTAACTTTTTCTTCGTGTTCTTGCATTATTTTTAATGTAGATCTTTTATATTCATGTTCTTACATGTTTATTCATAGTTTCTTCATATTCTTTGCATGCTCATTCATATGTTCATAATATGTTCTTCGCATGTTCTTCGTGTTCATAGATTAAAACCTTATTTATGCTATATTTAGGGTTGCGATCTTCATAATTACATGTTATTTCATAGCCGATGATGATCGAGGGTTCATCAACCCGAGGATGATCTAGGAACTACTTCTAAACCCTAATCTTTAGGTAATCCCCCCCTCGTTATGCATGATCCTGATCCTTCTGCCTATTCTACTTCTCTGCGAACTACGCTGACCTGAGCTTCTCACATTGAGAAGAACGTAGGCAATCTTTGGATCCGGTCTAAATCACTAACACACTACTAACACATTCATCATGATAGAAAGACCGATCAATTCGGGCAATAGGAGTGATAACGTTCAATATTCTTCTCTTGTTGTAATTTGACCCCCGAACCCACTAAAAATGCTTTTTTCAATGTTTTGGCTTTAATTAAAACGGCGTGGCGACTCTCATAATTTTAATGTCGTTAAGAATATTCCCTTTGTAAATAAAAATAATCACAAGATACTTCCCATGCGTCGCTTCATCGGAAAGGGGTATTCACAACTATATAAACCAAGTGCTTCAACATTTTTGTAATCATCCAATTTTGAATTAATACATGAGAGATTTCTCTTTGTCCTTTAAACTTTGAACTCATCAAGATTGTCTCTTTTTGTGTTCGAGTCCGACTTATCAAACGGATCACACCACCGTTTGTGGCGTCATTCACTTAGTCCAAGGTTGTCGTTACATTGGGAACGAAGGTCTTGGTATCCACCATTCCATTTCAATTCACTAAAGTCATTGGTTTGCGTCACTTGGGGGCGTTGGGTCAAGGTATCCGCCAATCATCAACGATTCTTCAATTAGAACGATCTAGGGTTCCATTTGGATAGTTGGGTCTTGTCGTTTCGGGCAAGGTTCACATCATTTGGTATCAGAGCCTGGTTTAATTGAGGTTTCATCTATCCTTTTTCTTTTTTGTTTTTACTTATCTATCTATCTCATTTTCTATCTTCTATATTTGTCTTTCTATCTTTTCTTCCTATTGATTAAAAAAAAAAAACTTTAAGTTCTTGTTCTTTTTTTTTTGATAAAAGTAAAAAAAAAATCGTCTCATTGGAATCATCAATCCGATTCTCGTTTTCATCAATTTCTTGTTTTCATCAATCTTTGTTTTCATGATTTTTTCTCACAAAAAAAATATGTCTCAAAATTTCAAAGTTTTGAAGGAGGAATTCTTGGGTGAGATGGAAAGAGAAATCAAGTTACAAATGGGGCTATTTCATGAGAGGCTTGATAAGATTGAAAGATCGTATTACGAGCCACCCAACCTATCTCCAAAATCAAGAAAGAGAGAAAGAGTCTCTCCATTGCGAGATAAGACGAGACTTGAAATCTTGGAGGAGCAATTTTCCAACAAACTTCAAAATATTATTTTTGATCTTGATAGAAAAATTAGAGAGAATCAAAAGAGTGAGAAGAAAGAGAAGATTGAGGGAGAAATAGAGCATGAGAAAAAAGGAGAGAGTGTGGGAAGAGAAAACGCTATTGAAAAAAAAAAAAGAGGGTGAGGAAGAAAGAGAGTGTGAGAGAAAAGAAGAGAGTGTGAAAAAAAAAGGAGATTGAGAATGAAAATAAGTGTGTGGGAAAAGAACAGGAAATTGAGAGTGAAAATAAGTGTGTGGAAAAGGAAGAAATAGTTGAAAAGCAAGAAAAGGTTGACAAAATTGAGGTTGTTGAGGGCGTACAAGTGAAAATTGAAAAGGGTGATGAGATAAAAATAGAAAATATGGAGGAAAATGTATGTGAAATGGAAAAAGAGATTAAGGGTAGAGAGTGTGAGGAGTTTGTTGTAGTTGAGGAGGTTGGAACCATACAAGATGAGGGAGAATATAAGGATGAGAAAATCATGTTTAGTAAATTTGAGGACTTCAAGTCAAATCCTTTTTATAAGGACCCTTTTGACATCCCGAGTTCGAGTTTTTCTCCATCTTGGTTCATTAAGAAGTTGATAATCGATTACTTTATAGCTACACAATGGGCCGAATGGATGGGAATCATTACAAGTTCCATCAAGTTTAAGGTTCAACGAGCTTGTAAAGTGAAATTTCAAAGTGTGCTCCATCACATATTCGTCCTTAATGCAGTGCTTAAAATTCGAGGACGAATTTTCTTTAAGAGGGAGGGAATGATGCGAGCATGGTTGGGACAACACCAAGAGAGATGGAAACTTAAAAATTACAATTATTTAAGTGGATTTTCAGCCTTAACCATGGCCTACCCATGGTTCATTCCATGGCCATGGTTTTCATGAAGCTTTAGAAATTTCAGCATTTACAGAAATTTTTGTGCCAACTTCGGTGGACCTTCATGGACTCAATTTTCATGATAATAAGGTGTTTAATACATTTTCGGAAATCTACGGATGTCTAGTTTCCAACGCATTTTTTGGAGTGACATTTGGATCCTTCTAGAATAAGTTATGGCTGATTTACTCAAGGGTGGTCCTTCTAGACCGGAATTGACAAGTTTTTGACTCTTGGTTCATTTTCTAGTATGTTCATCCTATATGTTCATTCTCTTTTGTTGATTATACATTTACCACATGGAAGAATAAGTGTGGACACACCTTTAGAGTTTCCTATACATTTATTATGATGCATATCTTCTTTTGTATTGAGCACTATATAAACCAAGTGCTTCAACATTTTTGTAATCATCCAATTTTGAATTAATATATGAGAGATTTCTCTTTGTCCTTTAAACTTTGAACTCATCAAGATTGTCTCTTTTTGTGTTCGAGTCCGACTTATCAAACGGATCACCACCACCGTTTGTGGCGTCATTCACTTAGTCCAAGGTTGTCGTTACATTGGGAACGAAGGTCTTGGTATCCACCATTCCATTTCAATTCACTAAAGTCCTTGGTTTGCGTCACTTGGGGGCGTTGGGTCAAGGTATCCGCCAATCATCAACGATTCTTCAATTAGAACGATCTAGGGTTCCATTTGGATCGTTGGGTCTTGTCGTTTCGGGCAAGGTTCACATCACTATAGCTGCCTTGGTATCATGTAAGATGAGCGAAGGGCAGGCTGTGAGCCCTCATGTTTTGAAGATGAAGGCTCATTTTGAGCATCTAGAGAGGCATGGCCATCCCATTGATGTTGAGTTGGCCACTGATTTTATTCTTAATTCATTGCCTAAAAGCTATAATCAGTTCGTCATGAACTTTAATATGCATGGGATGGATAAGTCCATGTCTGAGTTGCATGGGATGCTAAAGACAGCGGAAAAGAAAATTGGTAAAGAAGCTGCTCCTGTGCTCATAGTGTCAAAGGAAGGAAAATGCCAGAAAAGAATAGGAAAAGGGGTTAAGACAAAAGTTGTCAAACCCAAGATTAGCAAGGCAACTGTTGCCAATGCTAATGTGGCTAAACCTACTTCCCAGAAGGATGCAATTTGTTTCCACTGCAATGAGATTGGTCATTAGAAACGCAATTGCAAGGTTTACAAGGAAGAACTAAAGAAGAAGAAGGGCAGTGGAACTGCATCTACTTCAGGTATCTATGTTATAGATATTCTACTTTCTACTTCTAGTTCCTGGGTATTATATACCAGATGTGGATCTCACATTTATTTAAATGTGCAGACACTAAGGAATAGGAGGCTACTCAAAGATGGCGAGGTGGACCTATGTGTGGGGAATGGAGCAAGAGTTGCTGCATTAGCCGTACGAACATATGATGTCATTTTACCTAGCGGATTAATTCTTGTTTTGAACAATTGTTATTACGTTCCGGATTTGAGTAGAAATATTATTTCAGTTTCTTGTTTGGATAATGAAGGTTATAGTTTTCTTATTAAAAATAAGAAGTTATCTATTTATTTAAATGATATGCTTTATTGTACTGAATGTTCATTTAATGGCATTTATGTTCTTTATGTTGATAATAGAAATAATGAGAATATTTATAATATAAATAAGAAATCCAAATCTAATGATGTAAATCATACTTATTTGTGGCATTGCCGTCTTGGTCATATTAATGAGAAGCGTATCTCAAAACTCCATGGGGACGGACTTGTAGATTCACATGATTTTGAATCATATGAAACTTGTGAGTCTTGTCTACTTGGAAAGATGACAAAGACACCTTTTACTAAGAGTATTGAAAGGGCTAGTGACTTATTGAGACTCATACATACTGATGTATGTGGACCAATGAGTAGCAGTGTTAGGGGAGGATATCAATACTTCATAACATTCACTGATGATTTTAGTAGATATGGCTATGTCTACTTAATGAAACATAAAAGTGAATCTTTTGAGATATTTAGAATATTTCAAAATGAATTACAGAATCAACTTGATAAAACTATTAAAGCACTTCAATCTGATCGTGGTGGAGAATACTTAAGCCAAGAATTTGACAATCTTCTTAAAGATTGTGGAATTGTTTCACAATTAACTCCACCCGAAACACTACAATGGAAGGTGTGTCTGAGCGGAGAAATAGGACTTTATTAGATATGGTCCGCTCCATGATGAGTCAATTTGATCTTCCTTTATCCTTTTGGGGACATGCACTAGAAACTACTGTTCTTACACTAAATAATGTTCCAACAAAATCTGTTCCTAAAACACCATATGATATGTGGAAAGGAAAGAAGCCTAATCTTTCTTTTATGAAGATTTGGGGTTGTGAGGCCTATGTCAAGAGACTAATCTCTGACAAACTCGCACACAAGTCTGATAAATGTAATTTCGTGGGATATCCTAAGAAAACTAAAGGATACTACTTTTACAACCGGACGGACAACAAAGTGTTTCTTGCACGAGATGGTGCTTTTCTAGAGAAAGAGTTTCTCTCTAAAAGAACTAGTGGGAGTAAAATTAGTCTTGAAGAGGTTCAAGAACCAGAAAATTACATGGAACAGAATGTTGGATCTGATCAAGTTTCACAAGGAGTTGTGGAACCTAATCAGAATACTCAAGTTCCTCGCAGAACTGGTAGGGTGCGATCCGAACCTGAGAGATATGGATTTCTCATGACGGATAGCAATGAAGTAGAAGTCATAGTTGATGACGAACCTACTTCCTACCAAGAAGCGATGTCCGCTCCTGATTCAGATAAATGGCTTGGAGCCATAGAATCTGAAATTAAGTCCATGTTGACAATCAAGTTTGGAACTTGATTGATGCACCCGAAGGTGTAAAAACCATAGGATGCAAGTGGGTTTTCAAAAAGAAAACTAACATGGATGGAAAGGTGCATACTTATAAATCTATACTTGTAGCGAAAGGCTATAGGCAGATTCATGGGATCGACTATGATGAAACCTTTTCGACCGTAGCAATGATCAAGTCTATACGAATTTTACCTACCATAGCCGCATATTTTGACTATGAGATATGGCAAATGGATGTTAAAACAGCGTTCTTTAACGGGAACTTACTTGAGGATGTTTACATGACACAACCTGAAGGTTTTTTAATTCCAGAAAATTCTAACAAAGTTTGCAAATTGCAAAGATCCATTTATGGATTGAAGCAAGCCTTTAGGAGTTGGAATCTTTGATTTGATGAATCGGTCAAAGAGTTTGGCTTCATCAAGAATGAAGATTAACCTTGTGTATACAAGAAGATTAGTGGGAGCGTAGTAATATTTCTTGTGCTATATGTTGATGACATATTGCTCATTGGAACAACATTCCTGCACTGCAGTCTGTAAAGACTTGGTTAGGAAAGTGTTTCTCAATGAAAGATATGGGAGAAGCCGCTTACATCCTTGTCATAAGGATCTATCGTGATAGATCCAAGAAGTTGATTGGTTTAAGTCAAGATACATATATTGACAAAGTTCTTAAGAGATTTCGCATGGAAAACTCTAAGAGAGGAAATTTACCAGTAGGCCATGGCATATCTCTAAGCAAGAATCAGTGTCCTAAGACAACTGATGAGCGTGAGAGAATGATTGGGATTCCATATGCTTCCGAAATTGGATCAATCATGTATGCCATGATATGTACTAGACCCGATTCTCGTATGCTTTCAGCATGACGAGCAGATACCAATCAGATCCTGGTAAGTACTTGCGAAAGACTAAAGATTCGTTCTTGGTGTATGGAGGTATAGAAGATGATCTTGTTGTAAGTGGTTACACAGATGCAAGCTTCCAAACCGACAAGGATGATTCTAGATCGCAATCTGGATTTGTATTTTTGCTAAATGGAGGTGCTGTTAGCTGGAAGAGTTCTAAGAAAAGTACCGTAGCAGATTCTACAACTGAAGCTGAGTATATTGCTGCATCCTATGCTGCTAAAGAGGCTGTTTAGATTAAGAAGTTCATTGGTGAACTAGAGGTGGTTCCTAGCATTGTTAATCCAATAGACCTTTATTGTGATAATAATGGTGCTATTGCTCAAGCAAAGGAACCTAGATCGCATCAGAAATCCAAACACATACTTAGGCGTTTTCATATCATTTGAGAGATCGTTGATAGAGGAGACGTAAATATATGCAGAGTACCGACTGATGATAACACTGCAGACCCATTGACAAATGGTCTTCTACAAGCAAAGCCTGATGGTCATGTTAGGTCTATGGGTATTCGATACATTAGTTAGGCCTATTGCAAGTGGGAGATTGTTGGTGTTATGCCCTAGGCATGTTGTTTGTAAAACTAATGTTATTATTTATAAAGATATTGAATGTTTGACTATTATATCTTTTGCATGTTTATTATAATAATTCTGTGAATACGTGACATGAAAATCGAGATTCACCACGTTATTTTATTTGTAGTTAAAACATTGAGAAAACCATTTATGAAATAATAGGGTTCGGGGGTCAAATTACAATAAGAGAAGAATATTAATGTTATCACTCCTATTGCCCGATGAATCGGTCTTTCTATCATGATCAATGTGTGTGTGTGTGTTAGTGATTGAGACCGGATCTGAAGATTGCCTACATTCTTCTCATCATGAGAAGCTCAGGTCGGTGTAGTTCATTGATGAATTAGAATGGGGAGAGATAAAGCGGTATCATGCATATAGAGGGGGGAAGATTTAGGGTTAGAAGTAGTTCCTATATCATATTAGGGTTTGATGAAACCCTAGGATCATCAACGGATATGGCATGTGCACATAAATAGGGATTACAATCCTAGATCTAGCATATCATTTATGTATAAGACTTAGATCTAGCATTATAACAAGAACATCATGAGCACATATGAATGAACACATAAACATGAAGATCACTACCCTAGACATGGCATATATTATGAATCTAGACTAAGAACATAAAGAACGCATGAAGAATATATGAATATGGATGCATAAACATAATGAAAACATGCATAATATAGATCTATCCTAAGAACATAACAAGAACATAATAAGAAAAGTAAGAAGACTCATCTTGATCGGCAAGAACTAGGGTTGAAGCTTCTTGAAGATTCGAAGAGGCTTCAAGTGTGCCGAAAAGGCTTAAACTAAGAGTTTCCTCGTCAGTTTTGACTCTGAAACTCGCAGAATGAATTCGTTATCGATCTCTGGAGCTGGAGGCACCTATTTATAGGGAATAAGAGTCAGGAGGAGTGGCCACGCGGAAACTCCCATACTGGTCGCGTGGCTAGTATTGCCGAATCGTGTGGTTATCTAGATCTCAGTGAAATCTCATCGCTTTGTTCTCGGGATTAGGTCATTATCCTGATAGAATTCGACTTATAACTGATTTTGTCAATCTAGAACTCTGGAAAGCTGTCGGATAGGTCCCTATCAGGTTTTTATTGCCTAAAAGGTCCTCGGAGGCTCCTAAACGTCTAGGAAGTCCTCAAACTTTAGATCGGGTACTAACAGTAGCCCCTCGGCGATGCTTCTTGCAAGGCATGGAGGTTCGTCGGTTAAGAAAGGAACCGATTTATTCCAAATCGAAGGAAAGGAAGTAAACGGTGACCAGGTTGGTCAAAGGGCTGAACCTTAGTTAGGCTATCTACGTATCCAAAGGGAATCAATCCAATCGTAGTTCGAGCACAAGGGGGAAAGAAATGAGACATTGTCTTTCGCTGGGGATAGATGAATATCTGTAAGCAATAAAGTCATGGACTTTACTGGGGAAAAAGAAAAAGAAACGAAACATCAAACTCCGGCTAGGGATAACAATCATATGGACACTTCCCTTTATGAAGACCGAATCATCGTGATCAATAAATTCCTTGCAGATAGACTCTATTGGGGGAAAGAATAAAGGCCATACGCACGGTACAAGAAGAAACTCAATAATCAAGAACAAAATTAGGGATGGATTCTGAATTCCTAACGAAACATACGTAATCGCAGGGATCTGAGACACACGGTATTGAAGAAGCCATCTTACGTCGCGTGTGAATCACTTCAAAATCCTCAGGGTTGCGGAAATCGACAAATGAAATATGAACGATTTATCAGGACGTACGTGCCACGGACGCATAAACTACCTAAATAACGCATCTAATTCTGCCGGAACTCGAAAGCCTCGAGAACTGATTTAAGTTATTTAATTTGGACATTATTAAGTCTTCCTAGACAATTTTGGACATTATTAAGCCTTCGCAGAAAATTTGGATATTATTAAGCCTTCCCAGACAATTTGGACATTATTAAGCCTTCCCAGACAATTCGGACATTATTAAGCCTTCTCAGGCAATTCGTTAATTTTGGTTATTTACATGGTCTTCCGGACCAATTTGGAAATTTACAGGGTCTTCCAGACCAATTTGGAAATATACAGGGTCTTCCGGACCAATTTGATTTTCTCAACATGAAGGGCTTATGAATGATTCGACCTTCACATATAATCTTTTGGGCTTATGGATGATCCGACCTCCAATTATAAATTGATTTGGTAATTTTTAAGGTCTTCCGGACCACATTGATTTTCTCAATATGAAGGGCTTATGAATGATTCGACCTTCACTTATAATCTTTTGGGCTTATGGATGATCTGACCTCCAATTATAAATTGATTTGGTAATTTTTAAGGTCTTGGGGACCAATTGATTAATTTTGAAAATTTACTAGAGTCTTCCGGACCCAATTGGAAATTTACTAGAGTCTTCTGGACCCAATTGATTAATTTTGGAAATTTACTAGAGTCTTCCAGACCCAATTGATTAATTTTAGAAATTTACTAGACTCTTCCGGACCCAATTAGGGTTTATGGACGTTTCCCACCTATAATTATTTATTGGTTTGGAAGTTTGGAGGCCTTCCGGGCCGATTTGGAATTTTGGAGGCCTTCCGGGCCGAATTTGGAATTTGTTGGTGTAAGATACCTTTTGTTTAGGTTTTAAGCATTGTGAAGTTTGATTGAAATTACCTATAGTGTAGGGTTTGAGTTTTGATTGTTTGAGTTTATAGATGTGAATTTCCCAACGTTTGAGATTAAGTGAATTTTGTAGAAAATTAGTTGTATTTTACCCATAGTTTGGGGTTTAAGTGAATCTTATGTAGATTGCAAAGAGTTTTAATTTGTAGATTACCTAAGGTTTGGGGTTTATTTTCCTTTTACTTTGATTGTACAGACTTTGATGGTAAATTACCCAAGTTCGGGGTTTATTTGCATTTTACTTTGATTGTAAAGATTTTAATTATGAATTACCCAAGATATGGGGTTTAAGTTAATTCTTGTTGATTTGTAAGAGTTGTAACTGTGAATTACCCAAGTTCGGGATTTAAGAATGTTAACGTTAGAGGATTTTGAGTGTAAATTACTTCGAATGAGAAGGTTTGATTGTAACTTACCTTGAATGAAGGATTTGATTATTAATTACTTCGAATGAGAAGGTTTGATTGTTAATTACTTCGAACGAGAAGGTTTAATTACTTTGAATTTAGAAGGTTTGATCGTTAATTACTTCGAACGAGAAGGTTTGATTGCAATTTACCCAAAGTTATGGGGTTTGGTTGTTAATTACCCAAGGTATGGGGTTTGGATTTGGATGGTGTTAAGTTGAGGTACTTTGTTTGCAAATTACCCAAGATATGGGGTTCGAGTGAATTAAATGTAGAATACAAGGGACTTAGTTGTAAGTTGCTTTAAGTGATTTGACTGTAAACTACCTTGAATGAAGGGTTTGATTGTTAATTACTTCAAACGAGAAGGTTTAATTACTTCGAATTGAGAAGGTTTGATTGTTAATTACTTCGAATTGAGAAGGTTTGATTGTTAATTACTTCGAATTGAGAAGGTTTGATTGTGAGTTACCCAAAGTTACGGGGTTTGGTTAATTGATTTTGTACTTAGGATTTAATGACCTTAAATTGGGGTTTTCATGAAACTTTGTAGATTTCGACCCAAGTTGATTGATTTATCTGTGGTATGTATAATGTATCGATTTTGGTGGTTTTGGTAAGAAACGCAATTTTTGTATTAAGTAATTTTGGTCCGAAAATGTTGTAATCTTTGACCGATCTTTTACTTGGTTGACTTTGTTAAAAGTGCTTTTTGTGTTGTTTGACTTTTGTTAGAGTATAGGGATGTAATGTACATTAGTGTTTCGTTGAGAAAGCTTATTTTGGATGAAGTTATCTTTTTTTTTTTTGTCCGTTTAGTTATTGAAATGCTTCGGACTTGTTCTGAGTTGTCCTAGGTAGACTAGGGTTTTTACTCGCGAGTTGATGTATACGTAACAAAGTATTTGTTGGGAATTTTGGGGGATTTATCCTAGCGCAACAATTCAAATGTGTACATGCATTATAAAGTGAATTGCTAGATTGATTGCGTACCTTTGCTGTGTATACCTATCTGTGATTGCAGGTTGCATTGCCGCCCTTGAAGTTGAGGGGCTCTTGTAGCGTTATGCATAGCTTGTGGGAGAGGATCCCAGAGATTGTACAGAGCAAGGTGCGGGCCACCGGCTTGGGAGCATTCTTCGAGAGCTTGTCCGATCAGGGAAATTTGACCAAGAGTACCGATCTGTTCATGGCACTGCAGGAGAATTTGTGGGATACCACCCACACGTTCCACTTTGGTTGGGGAGAGATTATGGTGGCTCCTTCAAACTTCACGGCTCTTATCAGTTTGTAGTTCACAGGTATCCCTAGTGTGGAGTGATGATACCTTGCTTACCGATGGGAGTGTGGATGGATTTCCGAACTTGATCGGGTTTGATTGTATCGATGACAGGAGCGGGTATGTTTGGGCGGCCTTAAGAGGCAATACCAGGCGAGGTTGGTTGATTTCGAGGACGGTGGAGATGATGTAGAAGCGGCCGCCTAGGTATTCACTTGGTACGGATTGTAGTAGACCATTTTTACTAGTGCCGATACCACGGCGATGATTTGGATACAATGAGCGAAGCTGCGCATTGGCAGAGTTGTACCGTTCGCTAGATCGGAGTTGTAGATCACAATTGCAGTCAATCGACTGCTTATACTTTGCCTTGGAGGTATGAACCGTTATTTGTCTATTTCTGGTTTCAGTCTATTCTTGTTGATGACTTACCCACATAGTGTTGGGCCTATGAGATTCTTGCTATGGGTCGGTTTGGGGTGACCAGTACCCTTTTATGCATTGATGGGTGCCAAGTTGCAGGAGTAGGGGGAACGAGACTTCTCGGCACTACACTTAGGCTTAGTTTGAAGACTCTTCTGGGAGGACCCCGTCCGAGAGACATAACGTCATGGGCGGAGCTAGACTTTGAGTGGCTTGCTGCAGGGGCAACTGAGGCGACGGGCCAGAGAAGGCTATTGCTCAGCTGCAGTGGAGATGTCCTTTGTTTGGGTGATAAGGCACGAGCCTAGGATGGATTAGGTAGTGTCTACTTGATTCCGATGGATTCTCGGTGGTCCATAATTGTTTAAATGCCTTTGTCTGACCGGGTTAGTTTGACCGAGGGTCTTGATGCTAGACAATTTGTTGTAGAGGGAGCCTCACATGATGACTTTGTTGGAACGCGCCTTGGGGCTTACACGCTGTGATAGAGGAGAAGCTGCGGAGATGGGGCAGTGGTACATTGAGTTGGTGACACTGGGACCAGCAGGTCCTAGTCCCTTTGTACGATCGTGTAGACGGTGATGATGACCCTCAGTGGGTGCAGCATGAGGAGAGAAAGATAGTTCCGGAGTTTCGGATCCTGGCGGGTTATGTTAGTGTATGTACCTTACCCTTCCTTTTATCCCACTTCTGTCTTTAGTGATCCTCCAGTTCGGACTATGTTGACACACTTGTGCTGCTTTTGTCTAGGTGATTCCTCGTACATATGAGACTATGACACGCTATGAAGCCGGCCGATAGTCGGTGATTCGGGGTTTACACAAGAAGTTGGCGAAGAGTCTTCGCAAGGTGGTAGAATGCGGTGGTTCTCCTCCTTTCAGTGATAACGATGGTACTCCAGGCAGACATCCTCGGAAGAGAAATCGAGGCGATGCTAGTGGATCGGCTTCTTAGTTTCTGCATTTTGTTAGCGTAGAGCACAGACAGTAGCATAGTATATATCGATGGATGACTGTATAAACATATGTACTATGTAATATGTACAGTAGCATGCAGTACGTAGAGTAGCAAGTAGCATGTAAATAACGTGTAGCACGTAGAGTAGCAGGTAGCACGTAGATAGTAAGTAGATGGAATATAAATAGCATGTAGCACGTGAATAGTATTTAAACAGTCTAGGAGCGCAAGACCTAAGCATACCCTAGTTGAGTTCAGAAACTGCTGCCTAAAGGAGATTTAGGGCTTTAGACCTATGGGAGGCGAGATGCGGGACTTAAGGGTGTCCTAAGTTGTAGGACCGAGTTAGTTAGGACGTCACGGAGACGAGACAAAAGACAATTTATAAATTAGTGGAGACCGAGTGTGCGGGTTTACAAATAACGTGTTGTGATAGAAAACACTTTTGCAAATGTAGTGACTTTATAAAGATGCCTTATAATTAATTACAGTCTAATTAATTCAAGCACTTGTTCTTCGTTAGGTTTGTTGACTAGGGTAGCCTTTCGGGTGAGTAAGATTTCATCAGTTTGCCGGTGATATCGAGTAGTCAAGCAGTTGATTTAACTTGGTTTGGAGAAGCCCCAGTTTGAATGGGGGTACTTGAGAGAGGTGAGCCAACCATGTTGATCTTTGGTGGAGAGATAACCTTTCATGGAGAGTGATCCTGTGGGCGCGTCAGTACTTGGCCTAATTCCGTTAGGGCAGCCCCAGTTTGGCGAGGGCATAAGAAAGAGATCATCCATGTCGAGCTTCGATGAAGAGGGATGACTTCCTACGGGGAAAGATCTTGTTGGAGCACCGGTGGTCGGACAAATTCCATTGAGATAGCCCCAGTTTGGTGAGGGCATAAGGTGGGGAGCGCTACCTCCTTTAGACGCACCCTATATTTTCTCTAGACCGCCCTTACGGGTTTTCAATCTAGGTGGGTATATTCTTTAAGCGTCGTTTTTTTTTATTTCAGTCGACTCAAAAATAAAGAAAAAAGACAGAATTGTACAGATGACTTGCAGGAGCCTTTTTGTTATGGTGAGAGAGAACAAGAGAGGGAGTTCTCTCATTTAGACCTTACGGGAAGTATGTGTATAAAAGGAAGGAAGCCCCTGCTTGACAGAAAGTAAGTGTTTAGCTCTTTCCTAGATTGTAGAATAGAAGACTTGTCGAGACATTTGAAAATTGTTTTATTCAGAATTGTCTTTTGATTGCTCGAGAATGGACCTCGTTGATTAGTTACGTATCTTATGATTGTGATTTAGACAAGTAGTCTCGAAATAATAAACGCTTTGATTAATCGAGAAAGAGAATAGAAATTATAGTGTATGGGGAAGCGAGAAAAGAATTAAAGTTGGCTCGAGGTGGGTTGTGTATATTTTGTAGACCGGACCAGGAGGTTGCCTACGTTCCTCTCGGTGTAAGAGGCTCAGGTCTGCGTAGTTCGAGGGTGATCCGGTTGATGATGATTCCGGGTTCGAGTGGTGGTCTACTACCGTCATCTGTAGTTGCTTTGGACCACTTCGTTTGTAGTTGCTGCTTCGGACTGCTGCTGTCGAGTTGAATTGGATTCCTTTGAAAAGGAAAAAAAAATAAGAAGTGAAAAGAAAGTGGGACTTTTACTTTTCTTATGATGATAGCCCCTTCTATTTTTCTTTGCTTTGATTTTATTTTTATTTTTTTGTGCACACCCTTATTTTTGCCTAGGCCGCCCATGCGGGTTTTTAACCTAGCGGGCTTCTTTTTTGTGCTTTTGCTCTAATTTTTGCTTAAGCCGCCCGTTGTAGGTTTCGACCTAGCGAGTTTTTTTTTATTTTTTTTTATACATTTACATATTGAAACGTGGGGAAAGATGAGCCCCTAGTTCGCCGCTTTCGCCTTTGGGAGGTAGAACTCGTAGAGGGGGTTTGGATAGCCCCTAGACATCTTCGTGGGGAGACAAACAGCCCCGGTATATCGCCATGTCGTGAACGGACAACCTTTGTGATTGTGCGGATGCTTCTTCGATGGTGAGCAGCTCTGCAGTCGTCGTCTTCTTCATGGGAAGATGGAAGTGTATATGGGGAGCATTTAGGAGGGTGCACACAGTGGGTTTACACGAGGAGAGTATATATGGAGGGTGCACACAGTGGGTGTGCACGAGAGGTGTATATATGGAGGGTGTACACAGTGGGTGTACACGAGGGATATATATATGGAGGGTGCATATAGTGGGTGTACACAAGGAGAATATATGAAGGGTGCATACAGTGGGTGTACATGAGGAGAGTATATATAGAGTGTACACAGTGGGTGTACACGAGGGGAATATATGGAAGGTGCACACAGTGGGTGTACACGAGGGGAATATATGGAGGGTGCACACAGTGGGTGTACACGTATAAGGGTAGGTATAGAGAGGACATATAGAAAAGAGAAAACAATTCGATTGATCAAAGCGTTTGTTATTTTGAGATTATTTGTTTGTTACGTTATGTATGATGGTTTGTGGGTCCATTTACCTTTTAATGAGTCTTTATTAATGAATATATTTGCAATTAATTCGTCATATAAAGATATAGCAATCAATTCTCAATTAAGATTAATCAATTGTCAATTAAGATTAATACAATTTTCATGGAGTTGATGTATATGCAAGATTATGTCTCAAGTCTAGAGAGAAAAGAAATAAAGGCAACTTTATTAAAGACTCGAATTAACTAGTCCGTGGTGGACTTTAACAATCTAACTAATGCCCGGGGTGGACTTTTGCTAGTAAAAATAAAAGACTAATGTCCAAGGTGGACTTTGACTAAAAGACTCTCTAGAACCTACGAAGACTGAAAGATTCTTTTTTTATTTTTTAATATTTTTTTTTGTAAGGAGGTAGCCCCGGTGTAACTTCTTCTATGCCCATTTGTTTCTTTGGCGGGTGATGGCTCCGCTATTGATGAGGCTTTGGATCTTTCTCTTCAGATGGAGGCAATTCTCGGTGTCATGTCCGATGTGTTGGTGATACTTGCAATATTTGGAGGGATCCAAGTTTGATTTCACAAGGAGTGGTTTGTAGTTAAGTAGAGGAGACAACTTGCCAGCTTGAACTAGACTTTCGAAGCATTTGTCTAATGGCATACCCAAATCATCTAACTCGCGCTCGTCCTTCTTGTCACGAACCATCTTGGAGGGTGGTCTAGACACCGGTATTCCTTCATGATGAGTAGCCATAGGAGGCATCCCAATGGGGAAAGTCTGTGGTGGTCCGTACATTTGAGGAGCGTACGGGTGCTGAGATTGAGCAGGAGGAGGAGTGTGGTTGAGGTACTCGTAGATGCTATAGATGTCAGACCGGAGATGTTTCTCGGTGTCCTTTAGGGCTTTATACATCACTTTCTGGAAGCATTCTGTTTGCTTGAGGAGAACAGTCTCAAAGAAGGCTTCTTGGTCATCGAGAGCGGTTCGGAAGAGGGTTGCTTGCTCATTGAGGATAGTCTCATAGTGGGACGCTTGCTTGTTGAGGATGGCCTCGTAGAAGGCTTCTTGCTTGGTGGGAGCGGAGTTAAGATGGGCCGCTTGCTCGTTGAGAACGGTGTTGGGATGGAGAGTTATTTCGAGACTTTGGGTGGCAGCTTCGGTTATGACTGTGATAATCCCTTCGGTAGACATGATGCAGGATTCTGTAGTGATTGGTGGAGAAGTTAAGTATTTGAATTAAATTAGACTTATAGTTAATGACAAGGCATTATTTATAAAATCATTTTTTTATGAAAAGACTCAATCTCCATATTTTTGGAATGTTCTTTGAATGAAAAGACTAAAAGTTTGACCGGGCCGGTAGCTGCCTACGTTCCCCTTACTATGCAGGAGAGGTCCTACATAATGAGAGGCTCAGGTCACCGTAGTTCGGGTCAAGTAAAACAAGTGAGATAGCGACCGAAGAGGTCAGTGATTTTTAAAAACCATAAGTATTATAGAAGATGACCGTAGGGGTCAAAAAGAAAGAGAGATGACTCGGTCCTTGGTCAAGTAAAGGTGGAGGGACCCTAGGTAAGGGCGGTTTTTAACTTTAGTGAGTCGAGTAAGGTTTGACATGGGTAGGCCAAGAGGTAGGTCGTCTAAGATCGGCTAGCTTGACTAAAGGTGGGGTCAAGATGAAGGATTGACCTAGATAGGTCAAAATGGCGGGTTGGCCTAGATGGGTCGAGGATGAGGGTTTGACCTAGACGGGTCAAGGTGATAGGTTGACCTAGACGGGTCAAGGTGAAGGGTTGACCTAGACGGGTCAAGGCGATAGGTTGACCTAGATGGGTCAAGGATGAGGGTTTGACCGTCTAGGCGATAGGTTTACCTAAACGGGTCGAGATAACGGGTTGACCTAGATGGTTCGAGGACGGTTTGACCTAGATGGATCAAGGACGGATTTCCCTAGACGGTTTGACCCAGACGGGTCTAAGGTTTGACTAGAGTTGATCTAGGGTAGACTAGGTTGACCTAGACGGATTGACCTAGACAGGTCTAAGGTTTGACTAGAGTTGATCTAGGGTAGACTAAGTTGACCTAGACGGGTCAAAGGTTTGACTAGAGTTGATCTAGGGTAGACATACGCAATATGATGAATGATTTTAGTTAAGATTAGGATTACTTGTTTTGATAAGTGTTCTTAACTCGATCAAGGTGCATGGTTTAGAAATGAACAAGGATTAACCTCGACCGCTTCACAAGTGAAAACGGTGAGTTATATAGCCCGGGTGCCACAAAGATAGAGGCGACAGGATCACCAAAATATGTGCACTCAGCGGAGTATCCAGTAGGGTGTGCAGTGTGACACGGACTAGTGGTAGTGTGCCATCTGATTACGTATTTTATGATGATATGCAATGCAAGAGAGGAGTCTACTAGCATAACAATTCATAGTGATAGTATTTAAGTATGGAGTATACACAAACAGAGCGGATCTATAATATTTAAACATGCTATGAATACCAAGAACCTGCAGGGAGTTATTAGAAACAGATTTGCAGAAAAGGGGTGCGCGGGGCAATTAGAACACACACAAAATCGTGAAGCTAATGAAAGTTAGACCCTCTTATGTTTTGAAAAAGGTTTTCAAAAACAAGTCCCCAGCAGATTCGCCACTGTGAATACGTGAGATGAAAATCGAGAGTCACCACGTTATTTTATTTGTAGTTAAAACATTGAGAAAACCATTTATGAGAATAATAGGGTTTGGGGGTCAAATTACAATAAGAGAAGAATATTAATGTTATCACTTCTATTGCCTGATGAATCGGACTTTCTATCATGATCAATGTGTGTGTGTGTGTGTTGGTGATTAAGACCGGATCCGAAGATTGCCTACATTCTTCTCATCATGAGAAGCTCAGGTCGGTGTAGTTCATTGATGAATTAGAATGGGGAGAGATGAAGCGGGATCATGCATATAGAGGGGGAAGGGTTAGAAGTAGTTCCTAGATCATATTAGGGTTTGATGAAACCCTAGGATCATCATCGGCTATGGCATGTGCACATAAATAGGGATTATAATCCTAGATCTAGCATATCATGTATGTATAAGACTTAGATCTAGCATTATAACAAGAACATCATGAATACATATGAATGAACACATAAACATGAAGATCGCTACCCTAGACACGGCATATATTATGAATCTAGACTAAGAATATGAAGAACGCATGAAGAACATATGAATATGGATGCATAAACATAATGAAAACATGCATAATATAGATCTAGCCTAAGAACATAACAAGAACATAATAAGACAAGTAAGAAGACTCACCTTGATCGGCAAGAACTAGGGTTGAAGCTTCTTGAAGATTCGAAGAGGCTTTGAGGGTGCCGAAAAGGCTTAAACTAAGAGTTTCCTCGTCAGTTTTGACTCTGAAACTCGCAGAATGAATTCGTTATCGATCTCTGGAGCTGGAGGCACCAATTTATAGGGAATAGGAGTCAGGAGGAGTAGCCGCGTGGAAACTCCCATACTGGTCGCGTGGCCAGTGTTGCCGGATCGCGTGGTTATCTAGATCTCAGTGAAATCTTATCTCTTTGTTCTCGGGATTAGGTCATTATCCTGATAGAATTTGACTTATAACTGATTTCGTCAATCTAGAACTCTGGAAAGCTGTCATATAGGTCCCTGTCAGGTTTTTATTGCCTAAAAGGTCCTCGGAGGCTCCTAAACGTCTAGGAAGTCCTCAAACTTCAGATCGGGTACTAACAAATCCCCGTCCCTGATAATTATAATTAATTATTAGTATAAGTTTAATAGATAATCATATGATTATTATGGTGTATGGGATACAATTAGACTTATGGGTATTTGTTGGAGAACAAATACTGGACTGACCCCTATGAGATTTATGTCATGGTCACAATGTCATAATTAAGTCTCATATAGTTATATCACTTGAATATCTAGACCTGAGGTTATTACAGTCTTCCACATGATGAACAGTACGTTTGACATATTCAAACGTTATCCCTAACCAGATAGCTATAAAGAATATGATTGGCATAATCGGAATCATGTAGGGAAGAGTAATAAGCCAAGATGGGATTTGTTCCTCGTCATGAGAGATGTCAAGCTTTGGCCACTCGATGAATGGTATTGATGAAATGTATGGCCGTGCTCAAATAAGATTTGTATTATCAATATCTTCGGGATCGAGAAAGCATTGAACAAATGTAAGTTGACCATTGACCATGGCTTACGTTCAATAGACATCGTGTAACAAAGAGATTGTGTTATGTTCTATTTTAGGAAACTTTGGAGTTCAAAGTTATACTAATTGGGTAGTCATAATGGCTTGCTAGAGTCTGCTTATGACTTACGAGGTTTGACTGGTTCGAACTCGTTGCCAACTTAGTATAATCCTATTGGGTAACACACGCAGAACGGATAACTAAAAAGGAGCGAAAAACGAGGAAACTGACCAGGACGTCCGTACGGCTGGACAGGCGGCGTACGCCTATCTAAGCGCCGTACGGCGGCGTGCCCGTAAATCAGTTTAATTAAAGCAGTTCTTGTTGGACAAGTAGACCTAAGTCCAAAAGTGTTTTGGACACCCATTGAATATAAATACAGACTGACGGGAATTGTTCCCTAGTTGTTGATTTGATCAATTCTAAAGTCTTTCTTAGAGAGAGAAATCACATATTATATTCTTGGGTTATTATGATTGATTAATCCCAATTATCAAGTCACAATAATTAGGAGCTTTGAAGAATCGTTGTTCAACATCGTTGATCAATCCGAAGACCTAGCAGTCAAGTTCAAGAAGGCGTTCTTGAAATCTGTTCGTTGTGTGGATCACCGGTAGAGGGCGTTTACCTTAACGCTTAATCCAAGTTTTACATAACGATCTACAAGGGTTAGTTTCTTTCATCTTGTTATTATGAATTATTGTTCATAGTGGATCTAGGCTATTGGGTTTTATTCATGTTTATCTTCCGCTGTGCATGATTGCACGAAACCCAACAAAAAGGCCTATGCATTACATTATAGCTTCATTGTTATAGAGATAACAAACCCGATTATTATATCTTTTGCATGTTTATTATAATAATCATTGTCCCTAGCACTTATGAAGGGCTAGCATGAGTTTAATGGATAATCATATGTTGATTATGGTGCATGGGATGCGGATTAAACTTGTGGGTACTTGTTGGGGAACAAGGTACTGGATAGACTCGTTATGAGATTTATGTCATGGTCAAATGTCATAATTAAATCTCATATAGTTATATTACTTGAATCTTTAGACCTGAGGTTATTACAGTCTTTCACTTGACGAACATTATGTTTGACATATTCAAACGCTATCTTTAACCGGATAGTTATAAAGGGTATGATTGGCATAATCTGAATCATGTAGGAAGGAGTAATAAGCCAAGACGGGATTTGTCCCTCTTCGGAGAGATGTCAAGCTTGGGCCCCTCGATGAATAGTATTAATGAAATGCATAGCCGTGCTCAAATGAATTGATAAGATCAATGTCATTTGTATTATTAATATATTCGTAATCGAGAAAGCATTGAACAAGGTAAGTTGACCATTGACCGTGGCTTACGTTCAATTGACATCATGAGACAAAGAGATTGTAATATGTTCTATAATATAGGAAACTTTGGATCTTCAAAGTTATACAAATTGGGTATTCATAATGGCTTGCTAGAGTCCGCTTATGATTTACGAGAGCTGAATGGTTCGGGCTCGTTGCCAACTTAGTATAATCATATTGGGTCACACACACAGAACAGATCGAATAAGGCACGAAAAATGAGAAAAAAATGGATCCTACTGGAGGATCCGTACGGATGGTTTGGGAGCCACCAAACTGATCCGTATGGATGGTTTGTCCGGCAGGAACAGTTTTAGGTAACTTCTTGCTGATCAAGAAAACCTATTTCCTAATGAGATTAGGTTTCTTCCTTGGATATAATGGACGATTTTTAGCAGCCGAAAACACATGCTTTCACATTGATTTGAGAAATCAAAGAGAGGTTTTTGGAGAGAAAAATACACATTATTTAAGGGTTATTAGGGTTTGATTATTCTAAATGATCAAACCATAATATTCAAGGGAGATTGAAGAAGGGTTCTTCAAAACCAAAGTTTTCAAGCCTAAAGGATCTAGCAATCACGTCAAGAAGGAGTTCTTGAATCCGTTCGAAGTGTGGATACCAAGAGAGGGTATTTTTGTTAATACCTAAGATCTTAAAGTTTCATTCCGAGCAAACAAGGTTAGAATTATTTTCGTCTTTATTATAAATTATTTGATCATAGTGGATCCTGGCTTTGGGTTTTGTTCATGTAAAGTCTTCCGCTGCGCATGATCCATCAAAACCCAACAATTATAATGCATTTCGAGATCCTTCTTTTGGTACGAACAACAATTCATTTTTAAAAACTCTTCTCTAGCATGAATGGTGTGCTCAACCGGGTTTCCAATGAATTCAGTATAAATTATACGCATGAATTCCTCCGGTGAAGGGGATTGTTGAATCTGTAGTTGTCGGTAATCACCGAGACTAAGATACCAATCGTGAAGGCGACCTTGGATTCAAGTCAAGAACCTCTTGAGAACAATGTCTATAGAAAAGTATTGGAGTTCTGCCAAGCACCATGTTAACATTTCAACGCTTCGTTCTCGCCATTTTGAGGGTGGAATATCGTCGAAAGTGAACTGCTTCATCGTATCAGCTCGGGAAGTAGACCAATTTGTCCTATCATTTGGCGAAGAGTTCTGATTCACGGACTCATCAGGATCTATATAAATTGGCTCAGTGTTTTCTTGGAAAGTCGTATCTGGGTCTGCCATGAACAAATGTTCAAAGGCATCAAGGGGGAATGAATGATCATCAACAATGGGACCGACGAAGGTTGAAGCTGAAGTGTATGCTTGGATGGGTCTGTCTTGTGCTAGAGTTCGAAGAAATAATGAAACTGGATTCATTTTTTCTATCGGGAGGATACCTGGAGCTTTAGAAGAAACGCCAATCTGGAAATCTAGAGGGTCATATGGAGTGGTATGGGTAGGAAAAGATGAGGAAGATGTTGTTGAGGAGGATGTTTGGGGAAGATTATTTGAAGTGGTTTGGGTTTTGAAGCAGGAAGGGGTACTGACGCCCAAAGGGAGAGAGAGGGAGATGATTCAGTACAGGTGGATACTTGGATCAGCTGTGGGTCAAATGATGTTCTGACAAAAAGAGTTGTGGGTAGCCTCCAAGGATCATCAACAAGAGTTGATACCCTTTTTTGCTTGTGTTGTCGGTCAAGATCATGAAGTTGAGTTTTAAGGAACTTCATTTCTGCCGCTTTTTAAGAAAGAGTAGATGTAGGAGTAGGTTGAGAATTATGAATGATTTACAACTCTTGGTGTATGTTCTGAATCTTGAATCGAATTTCACTAATCATACTTTCCAAGGATCTGACTCTTGAGGAGACAATATCATGAGACTTCTCAAATCTTCTTTGCATAGAGATAATGTAATTCAAAGCTTTATTCTGAGCAACTGCATTCTCAATGTGCCAATTGAGAGTAGCTTCGGCCGGGCTAATTGGCTTTGGAATTCTTGACGTACCAATTGAAGTTGGGTTTTGAATTTTCCATTCATGTTTGGTCCTCTGAGAGGGATGTTCAAATGGTGTTATTGGACGAAATTCGGCTCTATAATCTTGTGAACTTGGATCAAAATTTGGATTTGGGGAAATCATATGGCATGTATTTGGTGGAGGGTGGAGCAGAGGTTCTTTATGGATTATGGAAAGGGCCTTTTGGTAATAAGGAGGGAGTGGTGTCTGAGGATTAGTTTGGTAATATGCTCTGTGGCTGCCATCTCAGTATGGATATCCCGCATCAGAAAGCCAAATAAAAGTAATCTGTTTGTTAAAGAATTTTCATCTTTTTATTCTCCTATTAAAGGTTGTTGTGGATTTTGTAAGTCGACAAGGTGGTCGCCATTGTTTTCCTCCAAGAAGTTATAGGATTTTGTAAGAGTTCTAAAATCTTTAACCCTTTCTTCTATTATGGATTCAGATAATATACTATCTCGATCCTCCTCCTCTAGTTTCCGTCGTTCTTATGCGTTTAAGATAGATCGATTACATGAAGTTTCTTATCTTTCAGATGATTCAAAAATCCCCATCACTCATTTTCCCATAGTTAATCCTTACCATGTTTTTTCTAAACCTTCCACATCTTTAACAAGAAAAGAAAAAAAAATTAACAGGTTCCTCCTCCGCTCATCAGGTCAAAGAATATGTCCAGTCTTCAAAATTTGACACTTACCAGTTACCTGCCATCGCGGGTGAGCATTTGGTCACTTTAGATCTTCCATCTGATCTTCCCCGACAATGTCTTGCTCAAGGATCTACACATATCCATTTTGGTGTTGTAAAGCTTGCTCTTACCTTCCATGGTCGTAAAGGACTTCCAATGTTCTCCCGTATAGCTTTGGTAGATACTCGCTTTGTTGAATACCAACATGCTTGTATTGGTACAATCCAAACTACTCTAAACGCTGGCACAGTTTTCATTTCCTTCTACCCAAACTTCAACATACCTCTCAATGATCCCTCATTGTTTACAGCCCTCAAGGTCTAAATCCAGATTGGAGGTGCTACCTAGGTAAACACATTTCAAGCAACCTTCCATTATCAAATGGCTTACCGAGTTCAAAATCATTGTCTAGATATCATGGTCCCTGGCCAAGATAATTCAGGAGAGTTTTATTTCTTGAAATCGATGCAAATGCAACACCAATTTGCACTTACGTCCCAAGACAATTGACTCGAGCTGAGTTACTCAAACTCCTTCCAGAAAAGTGGGTTACCAGTTATGAACAACACCACCAACCTCCCCAGGCTCCTGTTCATACAACGGCTGCACCAGAATTTGTTCGTCACTCAGATGGACTTGTTGAAGTAAAATTCTCATCTTCTCAAACTGAAAATACGTCTTGTAACGTATTCCATACAGGAATAAATATAATCGAACCTTTAACAGTCGAACATATTTGGTGGGATGTTTCCAATTTCCCATCTTTTTTAGATGAAGCAGTCAAGGTTGAAATGGATGAAGATGTTCCCCGAAGAAGAAAGAAACCCTCTTCCCAGCAAAAGCTCAAAAAAAGGTTTGAAGCTGGCGACCCCTCTATTGGAACCCTTGGCGAACCGTCCGGAAAGTTTGATTACTATGTGCTTTATTCTAATAAATCTCCACGACCTGAGCCGTCTCCTCCACCATGCAAAGCTAATCCTCAGACAGCACTCCCTTCTTATTACCAAAAGGCCATTTCCATAATCCATAAAGAACCTTTGCTCCACCCTCTACCAAATACCTGCCATATGATTTCCTCAAATCCAGTTTATTTCCTATCTCTCCTACATTATCTAACACAACAAACCAATTAATAAGTCAATCAAAATTCCAATGTGAGAGTACAAGAATAATATTTGGGGCACAAAAAAGTTACATAACATTGCTAAAAAAATCCTAGGTGTAATGATTTTATTGGTGTTTTTAATTAGAGTATGCCGGGTTCACTATCGATGTAACCAATAAAATATCGCCACCTCATAAATTGGAAATTGAAAGGAAGAAGTATTTCAATTCCAAACGAATGATGTAAAATTGAGTTGAACAATCAAATTATAACGTACTATGAAAGAAATAAGCGGCTAGGACTGTTCTGGAAAACAACCACTTGTGAGACCACTTGACAGTACAGTTGTGCTCACAAGTGTCAAGACAGTTGTCCTGTCAACTGCCGACGAATAGAGTTAAGAAAAAAACACAGAAAACGCAGCGGAATTAAATAAAACAAAGATTAAACACTGCAGCAAGAAATTACTTGCTGGAAAACTTTCATTAATAAAAAGATCTTGCAGAGTACAAGATGAATGAAAGAAACAAACAACTATGAAAAGATCAAACTATTCTAGACTCCTAGAATAAACCAAACACTAAAACACTTGAAGTCTTGATGAACAAGAACTTCAAAACAAAGACTTCTCTAAAAATATTCTGTAAATTCGTGTGTTGCAATGAAGAATGAAGATGTGATTTATAGTTTCACTTGGCCGCTTCTAATCAACCGAGATCTTCAAATCGGCCAATCAATATTTTCTTTTGAGAGTCCACCTAAAATACACTCCTAAAATAAATAACAACTTTCCAAAGATAAGCATCAATATGTTAGTGAAATAAATCCTAAATATATAAGTAATTATAAATAAAATATATACACTAATAACTAAAATATTCACAAAGATATACACTAAAATCAGAATCACAAAGATTAAAATATAATAGAGTATTTTCATTCTCTTCAATCTCCCCCTATCTTTGTGGTTCTGATCAAAATCTGCAAAACAATAATCTCTCCCCCTGAATTGTACATTGGATTCTATTCCCCTACATACATCTTTAGAACACATCTTTCTCCCCCTGAATATGAAGACCACATCTTTCTCCCCCTTTTTGAGAAGAACCATCAAACACAAAGAAAGAAAATTTTCAATATCTTCCACTCCCCCTAAATTTGAATCTCCCTAACAAAAATACCTCTAAGAGCATCATCAATCTCAACTCACATCGCAGCAAACCTTTATAGACCAGCGAGTTCTGCAGACTTACCAGATGACTGTACAATTGACTGTACAGTTGACTGTCCAGTTGTCCGCATAGTTGCACGAACAAGTTGCTTAGCACCAGCTGGATGCTTAACAACAAAAATCCCTGAGCTTGATCAGAGCAGTGGCAAACAATCAATTTGTGTCACACACAATCACTTAGAGTTTCTCCTGAATTCTTGGATTTATCTGCAAAAATGTGTAGATACCCCGGGAAACCACAACTTGGCTAGAGCGGTGAATTATCCTAGGATGTCTAACTTGTTTTAGATTGTTTAGAGTCGCCACCTATGTTTTTAAAGGAACATAAGAAAAACCTAAAATAGCCTAATTTATGTACAAAACCAGAGATTCGGGAGAGAAGGGTTCGGGGGTTAGGTGACGGAGTGGGAAGTACTTAAACACCCACTCCGCCCCGCTTACGCGGGTCTTGCTACTATTGGTGTTCTAATATTTACATGTCCTTCAATTAATTAAATAGAAATGTGCGAACAATTGTGATGAGAAGAAAAGGGGAAATAAAGGGGAAATAAAATAGAATTGTTTTATTTATTTAATGATAAAGATAACATGTAGCAAGTAATGTTAAAGAATTACATTAACAGATGAAGAGAAATTAACATGGTGAATTAAAGTTAAGATTAAAATGTAGGGAGATAACCTTAACTAACTTCAATATGTGAAGTAGTCATGCCCCATTAATGGGGATTGCATACATCAAGAAGAAGAAAACAAAGGAAGAAAATACAGTTGTACCTTGAGAAAGAGAACTTGGAACCTTGACTTGAAAGTGTTGTTGTTGTAATGAAATTGTTGTAGAATAATTTGTTGTATAAAAACTCTTGTCGGAAATTTGTGTAGAGAATTGTTTATAGTGTAGGTGTAGTGAAAATGTGAGATTAAGGTCCGAAGAGTGTAAAAAGAGTCCAAAAAAAAGAGTCCCTTTCTAAGGTAGAAGATGATGGTTTTTATAGGTAAAAAAGAGAGGGAAAGGTTGGAGGGAAATTGGTCAATCCATGTGAGATGGAATTGACCAATAGAAAATAAGATAAATAAAATAATAAATGAAAGAAATAAAAGAAAATCAAATAAAATAAAAATGAATTATTTTGTTTTAAAGAGATGGCTAGAATAATGGGATTGGAGGTTATAAAACTAGGGGGGATGAATATGGATGAGAAAAGAAGTCTTTTGTGATCAAGAAAGAGATGTTGCAAATAAGAAAAGGGAGGGAAATAAGGTGCAATCCGTTACTACCAAAATGGGAAGCGCGCGAGTCCCGCTTATGGGGCGAGACGCGCGCGCAGCCCGTTAACAGTTCCGGAAGCGCCCGCGGCAGAAAAGGACAGAATGACAGAATGACCCTAAAAGTTAACTCTGTTATGCAGTTTAGTCCAAAACTAACGGAATCAGTTAGGAACTTAACCGAACTAACAGAAATCAACAAAAATAAGTTAAATAAAAATACTTTGTATGCAATCGGGGTGAGAGGTCCAAGGCGGGGTGTCTACAGAGCCCCTCGGCGACGTGGATTGCGAATCAAAACGCGTCGACGAAAGTAAAAACACCCGCCGAGGACATCGACAAAGAAAAAGAAAGAAAAGAAAGCGAAGACTCGATGAAAGCAGTAATTTGAAATTGCTAGAGATAGGGGTGCGCTCCCTGTGTGAGCGTCTTTTGTTGATAGAGGGGGCGGCATGATCCGTTGGTAAACCTGCCGGCTGAATCCGTTGAGTGAGGCCGTTAGTGAACCTTTGAGGAGGCCGTTGGTGAACCTTTGAATGAGGCCGTTAGTGAACCTTTGAGGAGGCCGTTAGTGAACCTTCGAGGAGGCCGTTAGTGAACCTTGAGGCCGTTAGTAAACCCTTTGAAATGAGGCCGTTAGTGAACCTTTGAAGAGGCCGTTAGTGAACCTTTGAAATGAGGCCGTTAGTGAACCTTTTGACGAATCCGTTAGTGAAATCCGTGGATGAGGACGTTAGTGAACCTTTGAGGAGGCCGTTAGTGAACCTTTGAATGAGGCCGTTAGTGAACCTTTGAAGAGGCCGTTAGTGAACCTTTGAAATGAGGCCGTTAGTGAACCTTTGAAGAGGCCGTTAGTGAACCTTTTGACGAATCCGTTAGTGAAATCCGTGGATGAGGCCGTTAGTGAACCTTTGAGGAGGCCGTTAGTGAACCTTTGAATGAGGCCGTTAGTGAACCTTTGAAGAGGCCGTTAGTGAACCTCTGAAATGAGGCCGTTAGTGAACCTCTGAAATGAGGCCGTTAGTGAACCTTTGAAGAGGCCGTTAGTGAACCTTTTGACGAATCCGTTAGTGAAATCCGTGGATGAGGCCGTTAGTGAACCTTTGTTGATGAATCCGTTACTGAAATCCGTTGATGAGGCCGTTAGTGAGCCTTTGAATGAGTCCGTGGGGATGCGGGCATGGTTGACGGTGGACCATTTTCTATTGGGGGTGAAGTGCCTTGAGTAGCGGATGCTGTTGACTTCGTGGTGATACCTGTTATGTGTGTGCTTGGCAGGTATATGTGTTTGTGCAAGAAGATGCATGAAGAGAGAAATTGTGCTCGTGGTGCAATGTGATTTGAGAGCAGTTTTTCATGAGAGAGAGCTTTTGTAGGAATGGAGAAAGTGATTTTGTGTGCGGTGTGATTTGATGAAAGCCTCGGATGCATTCATTCCTTCACTTACCATTGCCGCTTGATTGGAGATGGATTGCCGAATGATGTTGATACTTTTGATGAAGATGATGAACTGCCGTTGCCTTCGATGGAATGTTGTTGAGATGACATTCTGAATGATGGGTTGGTCGTACCAAAGGCTGCCTACGTATCCTTTGAAGGGAATCAGACCATAGTAGTTCAAGGATGATGGAGAATGCTGGAAGAGAAGCTAGGAGCAAAGCAAAGTAAAGCACATACTTTTGCACATAGAAGGAGAAAAAGAAAAAGAAAAATCTCTCTTTTTTTTTTTTTTTTTTTTTTTAGATTAGAAAGGAAAGAATTTGCACACATGTGAGGAAAAGATTTTTTTTTTTTTAGTTCGTGGGTGAACCATTTTAACCATTGTGTGCTTGTGAAGCCAACCCAAGATCAAGTCATGTTCAGTCGAAGTCCGGATTGCCTCGCTTGAATTCTGTTGTCGCCGGTGTGCCCAACGAAGATTGATGTCTAGCCCCAAGAGATTTGTCGATTATGGGGCTTCAAAAGGCTTTTGATGCCGAGATGAGGGGTTGCTGATTGTAAAGCCCCTAGAATGCCTTTGATGCCAAATTTTGAGGGACTTGCATAGCTCTAAGATAAATCAGCTCTTGTCCCATTCGAGTAAATCGCCCTTTGTTGTTGTAGTGAGCAAACCCCAAGAGGAGATCGTTGATGCCAAGCTTCGAGAGATTGCAACGCCCCGAGTGTTGTGGGCTTGTAGATGGCGGGATGTGAAGACCTTTCATTGTAAAGCCCCAAATTATCTCGTGATTGGCTCGGCATTGAGAGCGGATGTACCGTTTGGTAGAATTCTTGATAGAGATCTCCTTCTTGCTCTTACTGGGGAGATGAATGGCCTCATTGTGGTCGATACCCAAATGGCTGAGGGCTTATGTCAAAGGATGCAGTAATGTCTTGCGGTGCCGTCGAGGTCGCGGAGGATAAGGTCTTGGCGTGATAAAGTCTCAAATGAGTATGCTTGCTTGACTCTTATTGAGTTGAACTAATGATGGATCTTTGGATGCAACTAGTGCTGTGGCCCAACTTTATCTGAGCTGCACCTTGTGCTTTTGATCTTGGAGAAGGGGGTGCTGAATTGCAGAAACATTGGGATTGGCCGTGGCATTTCCCGCTATAACCCTGTTTTGATTAGAGTTTAGCATATTGAATCTTTTTCCTTTTCTCTAAGACTTCCTTCAAAATCTCGCTGTGAGTTCTAACAAAAATCATCAACTTCATTCATAACATCGGAGTCTTCATTTAAAACCAAGAGGCCTTTGACTTGAAGTGTTGAGAGACCCTTGAATCTTGATTGTTCTCATGGAGCCATAAGACTACTCCACATTGCACTTGCTCGAGTATTGTTGCCCCAAAAGACTGTCGGTCGCGAAGCCCTAATACTGCCCTTTGCTTGAATTACTGTAATGCCGTAGCCCAAAAGATTGTAGATTGCGAAGCCCGTTGAGACCTTCGGTGCCGAATTGAGGAAGCTTCCAATGTTGCACATGACTTGGCTGGGGATACTGCTGGGGAGTTAATTGCTCTTTGCCGAGGGAGCCTTTAAGACTTGACCGTAGCCCCTAGAGTGCCATCATTGATTGCGAGAAAGGTCCACCCTTGATTGGGGAAACGAGCATGGGCACACATGACAATAGGGCTTTTTGACATCCCTTTTGAGGGACTTTGAGGATAGTCTCACACATCTTTCTTGAGCATAGCCCCTAGGGCGTATTGATTGCCAAATGAAGCAAAAGAATCCCTTGTTCTTGAGTCACATAGCCCCTAGGGCTTCACCATTTGTTGAGCAAAGCAAGAGTGACTCGTCCTCGTGTGAGGGAATAAACATGAGAGGATATGGCAAGAGCTACTCCATTTCTCGGGAGCCTTTCGGCGTACTTTAGAAGCACATACTTGAAGAAGCCTTGAAAACTGAGACACATGTTGTTGCTATTTGCTGCCCAAGCCAATTGACTAGCTAGGGATTATTCGTGCAACCTCGTGCCCTTTTATGATGGGCTTGTTCTCGGATGGATCTTGGTTACCACGGGCCTTTTTTTCATGAACCCAAAAATGCACACTGCTGGAGAATGATGCCGATAACCCAAGACAACCTTTGATGGTGCTATATCTTGTCGAGCCTTTTGCAATCCCAAAGTTGACTCGGTGGGGAATTGACTTGCTGAGGAGATTCAATGTAGAACTCGTCTTCTTTAGAGGCCGGGGATCTCCATTTCTCTTTCCCTTCTTTCTCTCACTCTCTCATTTTTTTTTATGACGCACCCTGTTTTTTGCCTAGACTGCCCTTTCGGGTTTTCAATCTAGCGGGCATCTCTTTTGCGTCTTCATCATTTTTTTTTGACTCAATTGATGAGGAATTGTGCATTGACTCTAGCTGAGGAGATAAGACATGTGATTTTGCGGTAGAGACCTTTTGTCACTAATGATGAGTGACATTGACTTGACTAGGGAAGTGTCCCTAGTATTGACATGTATTTTTTATTGAATTGAATGACTCGCGAAGGCAAGTAAGTCATTAAGAGAGAAGAGAAGGAAAGCCCCAATTTGATTGCAAAGAGTTGGGAGTATGCAGAAAGAATAGGAGTCCCTAGACTCGACAAGGAGCGCGAAATGATTCCAAATCTAATAAAGTTGTTCAATCTTTTTGGTGATTAATTCATTGGCAAATGAATCGTACAAAGATGTCTTGACAAGTTCGAGATGAAGGCCGATCACCATAACGTGCTAGGGCTAAACATATCTTCTTTCTTGCATGAGACCGGACCCGCAGGTTGCCTACGTTCCTCCAGTGTAGAGGCTCAGGTCACCGTAGTTCTTGTGAATTCTCCATTCTTCGGGATGGAATTGTTTCTTCGTCGTGTAGCTTCGTCCTCCTTTGGTGGATGGAATGATGTTGATCTTGATGTGAACTTCTTTGATTGAGGGGGATTTTTTTTTATTTTTTTTTTGCCTAGGTTGATTTGAAGAGTTCAACCTAGCGAGCATTTTTTATTTTTTTTTTAATCCCCCTTTGAACATTGCTTGATTTTTCTCCATGGTTGTTGCTTCACCTTTGATGTCTTGGCTTTGTCTTCGTCGTTGATGATGTTGCCTTCGTCACAATGTTTAGCCCCTAGGCGTTCAAGTGATGGCCTTCATTCCAAAACTCGTTTAGACATCTTTTCATCATTTTGCCAAGAATTAGATTGAACAACTTGGAAGAGTGTATGAGGACAAGAACGACTTTTTATTTGATGATGAGACTTGACTCAAAATTTCACATTAATTGGACAAAGAAAACTTAATGCACACTTAAGAGGATTTTGACTCTTTTTTTTTTTTTTTAATTCCTATTACTAGGTAGAGAAAGAGAAACGGAGATTGTTGTTGTAGTCCCCATTGTCGTTGTAGTCTCCTTGTGGCATGATTTCTTGTAGAAGCCCCATTTCGAAACCAAATCATTCTTCTTTGATGAGTTCTTGCATGTTGGCACTCTCTAAAGGTTGCTCTTCACCCACAGTAAATTCTTCGTTGTCGAACAAATCTTGGATGATGTTTCGGAGAAGGAAGCACCCTTCGGTAGTATGGCCACTATGCTTGTGGTAGCCGCACCATTCACCATGTGCATGATTCTTCGGTATCGTCTTCGGCTTGTACCACTCCAAAGGCTTGACCTTTCCACTTGCCACCAAAGTTTCAAGTGCTTCGGCTTGGGTTACTCCTAGGAGAGGAGTGAAAACTCGGTTGTTGGCGGTACCTTTGTAGCTTTTGAGGGACGGGCCACTTGAGCATGCTTTACCCTTAAACTTTGCCTTGTTGTTGGTGAGCTCTTGCAAACGGGCTTTGAGCTCGGAAACCTCTTCCTTGTGAATCTTCCTCTCGAGATCAAAACGGGCCTTGAGTTCGGAAACCTCTTCTTTGTGAATCCTCTTGTCGATATCGAAACGGGCTTGCCACAAATTGTCTTTACGGCGGGCATCCTCGACAATCCTATCCATTTGTTCCCCCACTGATTTCATTATGTTGAGTAACCCTTCGTTGGACACGAAATCATTTCCATCGTTGTTGTTGTTGCCGTTGGAAGCCATTGGACCTATTGGAAGAACACGGTTGATCTTAGGTTGGCCCCACAAACACCTTTTGAGTAATATAATTAAACCCACAAACAAGGAAAAAGACTTAACCACATAAGGAAAAATGACTCTTTTTTTTTTTTTTTTTTATTTACAAAGTCGGAAGGACGTGGTCCTTTTTGGGGTTTCTAGAAAAATAGTGGAATCGTCACACTAGTATATAGACCTTCTCGCGGTCTCATATACTCATCGGATTCCACCACGCTTGTAATACCTACATGTGACGGGATTAAACTAAATTAATGTAGTAAATCATACATGCGGGGACGGATTTTTTTATTTTCGTCCAAGATAGCCACTTTTGGGGACGGAGTTTTATTTCGTCCATTTCAACAAGTTGGCATGTATGATTTGAAGACATTAGTTTAGGGAAATCTCGGTACATGGAAACCGACTTGAGTCACGGAGTGTTAGACCCTAACTAGAATTGGGTGGCTTGTGCTCGGCTTGAATATGAGGCTCAAAGGTCACCCCCGGCATGTAGTCATGAACTACGCCACGGGCTGAGGTTTACCGCTTCGAAAGAGCCAAGGTCAAGTGGAGCTTGAAACTTTCTAGGACGGGCCTCGACGGGTTTGGGGTTGGACTTGTGCGACTCGATAGTGAGCAATTGATAAGAATATGTGCATGTAGTGTGAGGTCTAACATGTGACAAAACATTTTTTTTTTCCAAAAGAAATAAATAAAAAAAACAAATAAGCACATAATTACAACTTTCGAATCACCCGTGTGATCGATAAAAATAAACAGAAAGTAAAAGAAATTGTATGTAGGCCCGGTGCCCACACACTGTCATTCTGTTCTGTTTCTGTGCACTGTTCTGTTCCGGGAATGCGCCCAGAAGCGCGCGCATTGGGTTGCCTATGCGGAAGGCGTGCGCGTGAGAGGAAGCAGGGCAGAGGCGCCCGCTTCTGGGTGAGAACCTGCAAATCAGTGGGTTCAAGGGATTGCCTTGACCCTTAATTAAGAAAACTTTCCCCTGCAGAATTTGTTAGCACAGAAACATGGAATTGAAGGACAAGAAAGGAGGTGGGCGATTCTGGTAATAAGGGTCGGACGCGCGCGCTTTAGGCCAAGAAGGCCGGAGGCGCGCGCTTCCTACCCTTTTTACCAGAATGCCCAGAAAACAGAATAAAAGAACACCAAAAATGAAAACGCAAGTTTAACCCTCTAAATCGTCCCCAGCGGAGTCGCCACTGTAGATACCCCGGGGAACCACGGCTTGGCTAGAGCGGTGAATTATCCTAGGATGTCTAACTTGTTTTAGATTGTTTAGAGTCGCCACCTATGTTTTTAAAGAAACATAAGAAAAACCTAGAAATAGCCTAATTTATGTACAAAACCAGAGATTCGGGAGAGAAGGGTTCGGGGGTTAGGTGACGGAGTGGGAAGTACTTAAACACCCACTCTGCCCCGCTTACGTGGGTCTTGCTACTATTGGTGTTCTAATATTTACATGTCCTTCAATTAATTAAATAGAAATGTGCTAACAATTGTGATGAGAAGAAAAGGGGAAATAAAGGGGAAATAAAATAGAATTGTTTTATTTATTTAATGATAAAGATAACATGAAGCAAGTAATGTTAAAGAATTACATTAAGAGATGAAGAGAAATTAACATGGTAAATTAAAGTTAAGATTAAAATGTAGGGAGATAACCTTAACTAACTTCAATATGTGAAGTAGTCATGCCCCATTAATGGGGATTGCATACATCAAGAAGAAGAAAACAAAGGAAGAAAATAGAGTTGTACCTTGATAAAGAGAACTTGGAACCTTGACTTGAAAGTGTTGTTGTTGTAATAAAATTGTTGTAGAACAATTTGTTGTATAAAAACTCTTGTTGGAGAATTTGTGTAGAGAATTGTGTATAGTGTAGGTGTAGTGAAAATGTGAGATTAAGGTCCGAAGAGTGTAAAAAGAGTCCAAAAAAAAGAGTCCCTTTCTAAGGTAGAAGATGATGGTTTTTATAGGTAAAAAAGAGAGGGAAAGGTTGGAGGGAAATTGGTCAATCCATGTGAGATGGAATTGACCAATAGAAAATAAGATAAATAAAATAATAAATGAAAGAAATAAAAGAAAATCAAATAAAATAAAAATGAATTATTTTGTTTTAAAGAGATGGCTAGAATAATGGGATTGGAGGTTATAAAACTAGGGGGGATGAATGTGGATGAGAAAAGAAGTCTTTTGTGATCAAGAAAGAGATGTTGCAAATAAGAAAAGGGAGGGAAATAAGGTGCAATCCGTTACTGCCAAAATGGGAAGCGCGCGAGTCCCGCTTATGGGGCGAGACGCGCGCGCAGCCCTTTAACAGTTCCGGAAGCGCCCGCGGCAGAAAAGGACAGAATGACAGAATGACCCTAAAAGTTAACTCTGTTATGCAGTTTAGTCCAAAACTAACGGAATCAGTTAGAAACTTAACCGAAGTAACAGAAATCAACAAAAATAAGTTAAATAAAAATACTTTGTATGCAATCGGGGTGAGAGGTCCAAGGCGGGGTGTCTACAAAATGTTAGAGAGAGAGCATTTGCAGAATAGGAAGAAGATGAGATGAGAGAAATGAAGCTAGAAAGCATGAGGAAGAAGATATACTAAATCATAATTCACAACCAGATTCGACATGGAGGAAATATCAAGGGAGGGCATTGATTCTTCCTAAGAACTCGGGTAGGCCAAGGAGTGGGGAGAACCGAGTGACTTTGAAGTACCCATTTGAATTCCAAAACAAACAAGGATTTTAATTTTAAAATGCAAAATTTTTCCATGTTTTGTGATAAATTGTCCGTCCCAGAATTAGAACTTGTCAAATTCAACTGAATCCATTTATCCACAATGTACCATAAATTCCACCAACTGCACAATGAAACTTGAACATCACGCCATTAGATTATCGTTAATCACATGAAAAGCATCAATCTTTAACACATAAGAACAACAATTCAATTTGCTGGTGTTAATACCAAGGGAGAAAAAAACTTAGAAAAAATATGCCTAAACACACAAGTGAAGATTGTCTCAATTTTGGTGTGACATAGTATGATCACCTCAGTCCATGACTCGGTTTCAACTCACAAGAATTCAATGAGATTCACCTTTAATCATGCAGCCTCTAGAACACTCCCTTTGAAGGCTTATGACTTATCAGTTACGGGGAGGAGCTTTTCACTCTCACAATACAGTGTTACACTGATTCTCAAGTTATGTATGAATACACGTCAGCACATTGCCTAAATGAGTAGTAACTTCAAAGATTGGAGGCAGCTTGTTTTCCCCGCAACCTAGATTGAGTTCCCACTCCATGATAAACAACACGAAGGAATTAACAAGACAATTTTCATTATCAGGTTAAGAAGGGTCTCACATTCAAGGGTCAAAGCTCGGAGTCAAGGAACTGAAGTTGACCAAGTGATCACAAGAGACAATCGTGCAAGGATGAATGCAATCTACATCTAATAATATATTTATTTGTTTTTTAAGTTAGTGTGAACTGTAACATACCATTATACAGTCTATGCAAACAGTTTTCCGCATAGTTGTGCAGTCAACTAATAACACACAATCCGAGAGACTTCTTAAGGGAAGAAAATCTCTCGAAATCCAAATCCTTGGTAAAGATATCAGCAAGTTGATCCTGTTGGTCCCAAAGGGCAACAAGGGTATAGAACCGCTAGAGGGGGGTGAATAGCGGTTTAAAATCTTTTTCGAAATACCCTTGAAAATCAACCAAGTACTTATCAGTTTGGTCTATTGCGGTTTAAAGCACTAGAACCGCTCAGATAAAATGCACAGCGGAGTTTTGCGGTTTTGTCCAAACTGAATTATAAAGAATATGGGCGGTTTAAGTGGTTGAAAAGGAATGATGCAACTGACAGGGCACAACTGAAGTATCACAAAAGTATGCAAATCATTTATAAAGTCATTTCACATGAAAGTAAATAAAGCTCATAAACATAAATGCAAATGACAAGAAAGAAAATAAAGATCAAGGACACACAATTTGAAGAGGTTCGTTCTTGAAAGAACTACGTCCTCTACCTAAGTGGTTAGCCTAGGATTTTCTAATAGCTACTAGACTTGTATTGATTTAGAGGAGTTTTTACAAGATTACAAAAGAATCCAAACTCTAAATAAACAATCTAACCTAACAATGCTATTATAACAACCTGTGTTTTCGAGGTATATAATCTATAAGAAAATATACTCCGGGTGTGTAGTGTGGAAAGAAATCAAGAGCTCAAAATATCTAAGTGATGGTGAGCAAATGATTACTTTCTGTGCAAGGCTGAGTTGTGATGATTTGAAGGCTTGAAGCTTTGATGAAGAATTCTGGGTTTGCTAAGGAGATGATGAAGATATGAGTATCTGGGTTTTCAATCTTCAAAGCAAACTTGAATACTTGGGATATTATCTTTGAAGCTCAGCAACCTTCAATGTTGAACAATGAAGGCTATTTATAGTGAAGGCATTAGTGACCGTTGGACAATGAGGTGAGTCATTGTATGGCGGTTTAATGCGCTGTCACAATCCCATTGGTTGGCCTGTCACTGTCGTCCTTTGCTTTTGCTTTGTGGCAGGAAGTTGTTGGACCACTACCTGACATTGTCCTTTTAGTTGTTGAAAAGTACAACGGTAACTTTTCAAAAAGCTAGACAAACCGACATTCCCAGAATAACTGAACCATGACTTGAAGTTTAAGGACAAGTCACTAGTCATTCATTTTTATGATTGAAAAGCGAATGTTTGTCTTTAAGGAGTAAATGACAGCAATAACTTCTTCAATATCTTGGTCGGCGGTTCCACCAGATGCATGTGCGGTTTCATGAATGAACTTGAAATACGGTTTCATCAAAGACACAAACTGCGGTTTGACAAAGGACTTAAGGCACCACGCTGGCGGTTTGAAGACGGCGGCTTGAGGGACACTAAACCGCTAAGAGTAAACCGATCACAACTCAGCCTAACTACTAAAAATCTAGAAATGGACTTGTCTAAAAATTGAAGTAAAACTTCATTACAAGTAAACCTAAAGTCCATAAAAAGACACGTGGAATGGATCAATCAAATCAGGTGGGTGTACTAACAATGAATCCTAACAATCTCCCCCTATTTGATTGATGCCATTACCACACTATGATAGAGCAAACATTGTACTTGGTAAGAACATGCTCAAAATGAGTATGTATTGAAACTGCATGTCCCAAGTCAAATGCACACACAATGCTATACCATAGATTTCTAATCTATCAAAGACAAAGGAAATGAAAAACAGATAGATAAGAAATTCATTCAGATGCATATAAAAAGATATGTTTATGAGAATCAGATATGCATGTTTAAACTGAATGTTTAAAACACATACACTTAAAAAATTCATGATGAATAGTGCATGAGTTTTTAGAAATGCATTGTTCCACAAACAAGTAGTTTGAATAAACAAAGTTTTGGAATATTGGATGCAATGCATTCATTTTCATTATAATCCTTTAAAAGGTTTTAGAAGTTACAAATTACAAGGAAAATAATAAAAGTCAGAAACTGATTACAAAAGATAGAAAGAATTCTAATCAGTTCTATCAGGAACCCTGGCGGCGGCTTGGACAACGGTTTGAGCATCAGAAGGCTCAACTATGCTGGCGGTTTCAAACACATATTCAGCTGACTTGAGACGAAGATGGGTCGGTTCATTTACCTTCTCTAAGATTTTCTCAGAAAGCTTTTTCAGGTCATTGGCATACTGAACTAAGTAGTCAGTTGATGAAACCGTTAGATCAGCAAGTTGGTCTAACTTCTTCTCCAGAGCCTCATTCATTTCTTGGGCCACTTCAAGTCTGAGAGAAGTCAGCTCATTCAAAGTTTCAACCTTCTGTTCTAACTTGAGCTAATTCTCCAGAAGGGTTTCAATCTTAAATTCCATTCTCCCAATCCTAGGGTCAACAGCATTCTCCCTCTTAATGGCATCAACAAGGAAGGGCAGAGAGGAAAGAAATGCAGATTGGTTAAGGAAAGAATCCAGCATAAACTGAATCTTCACAGGATCAGTTTCAAAAGAGGAGGAAGGGAAAGGAATGATAGACAATGAATTATAGGGAAAAGAAGGGGAAATGGAAAGAATTTGGGTATTAGAAAGAGGAATAGAAGTAAAGGGAGAGAACTGCCATCTATAAAGAAAAGGAAAGACAATGCAGTTTATTCTAAAGAAAAATTGAGAACAAAGAGAGAAGATGAACTCAACTGCCAGATCTTCAATAATTTGATCAAGAGTTGAAGCAATCAGTTGATCTGAAGCAGCTTGAGACTCATCGGCTGGAAAGATGGCAAAAGGGTTTGGACGGCCAGACTTGAGCCATTGCTCCTCATGCTTGTTGGCGGCTCTAATGACGGCTCCATGGCGGTTGGCTTTGGAAGTAGTGGCTCTAAACTTCTTCAGGTAGCCCGCTATGTCCTGTGCACACTTCCTTTTCAAACCACGCGGTTTGGGAGACCTAACTGCAACGGTGAATTCAGGCAGAACCGAAGGGGCAGAGATGTTGATCAGTTACGGTTGAGCCGACGGTTGAACTGCTAAAGCAAAGGCAGTGTAGGGGATTCAGAAGGTGAAGGAGTGTGCTCTGGTGAGTCAAACTCCAGCTTTCGTTTCAATGAAGGAGTAGCGGTTTCAGCCATCATGGGGTCTATCCCAGCCTTTCTCATTTCAGCCCTTTGTCTCAACTCCTTTGCAAATGGGCCTTCAGTGGGTGAATGATCTTTCTTGTCAGAAGCTTCAGTGAAGTCCATTGCACCAGGTGGCCTTGATTGCCAGTGCTCCACAAAGTCATATTTCTTTACCAACCTTCTCTTCTTCTTCAGCGGTTGAACCTCAAGATTTTCATCATCTTGCTCAGGTTCATCTTGAACTGCCTCAGACGCATCAGTCTGCTCAGGCAATACTGCAGCCTCAAACTCATCAGTTTGCTCAGGCTGAACCGCTCTTGTAGATTCCTCGGCTTGTTCAACTGGAACCGCAGCCTCAGACACTTCGGTCTGCTCAGGCTCGGTTTGAGTGGAGGGTTTAAGGTTGGGAAGGGCAGAAAAGATTAGCTGCAACTGTTCTTCAGTGAACTGAACAGTTGGCAGTTTGAGAGGGGATTTTGGAGGAGAGATAGGTTTGGGTTCAGAGGTGGAGGCTTTCAGTTTCCTCAACAGATTTACATCTTGTGCAAAGTTCAAGGATTTTTCAACATTTGGCTTAATTGGGGATAAGGGTTTTATCTGAGGTTTAGAAGGGATAGGAGGAGTTGGTTTAGTGAAAGGAATTGGTTTAGAGTCAGGTGGAAGCGGTTCAGAAGAGGGATTGGATAGAATGAGGAAGGATTTTGGTAAGGTCGGTTTTGGAGGAAGAATGGATGAGGGTTTGGAAGTTTCAGTTACTTTAGCTTTCTTCTTTCTTGGAGCCGCGGTTTCCCTGGGTTGAGCCGCAGGGATTGAAGGCTCCCCCTCAACCGCAGACTCCCTCTCAACCGGAGCCTCAGTTCCATCCAGGCTAACTCCTAGCCTATTTAAAGTGGCAGTTTGAGCAGCTTCTCTAGCTCTAGTAGCTGCGGATTGATCTGCTATGGCACCGGCATAAGGTTTGCCTGACTTATTGAGCCGAGCCTTAGGAAAGGGACCTCTCTGTTCTTCAAGCAGAGGATCAGCAGACCATACTGCTTGTGCAAACCGCCATCCAAACGCGGTTCTGAAGGCATCAAGCTTAGAAGCACCAAACAAGGTCTTCTCATTAGGTTGCACCCACTCAGCTTCATTGGCCACAGAAGCCTTAAAGATAACAGAATCCTGATGAAGGAACTTGGTTATGAGTCTGCAGTGAGTTCTGATCTTTGTTTTACTAGCGGCTTTGGCAGATGTGTGGCGGCTGAGGGCATTGATCATTTCTTGCATGATGATCCTTGGCCAGTACAGCTTCTTCCCTTTGTAGATAGCCACGCAGTAGTTGTACTGCTCAGAAGTGAAATTGTTGTGATTGCCATTCTTGCACATCACTCCAGTATCCACTAAATCACATAACATCACCATAACTTCTCCAAACTCCTTCTTAGGGGTGGACTTAGTGTTGAAGCCAGAGACCCCCAAGAGTTCCTCAGTAGTTCTGTTGATTAATTTTGGTTTGATAGAAAGAATTCCAGAATTCTCCAATCCAGCCAAAATGGCAACCTTTGAAGCAGATAACACCACATCCTTTGTCCTTACAGTGGACTTGATGGCATTTTCAGTCTTAACCTCCCCAGACTCCAAGTCTCTGATCTCTTCACCTTTACCATTCAGCAGAGGCACCTCACAGACAATCCCATTGTCAAAGAATTCTGCACAGAGCCTCTTGTCAAACTTCGGTTCATCTAACTGGAATAAGGGCAGCAGCTTTGATGATTCCAGTAGTGTGAGCAGTTTTCTTCCAACTGCATCAGCTTCAAATTCGGCTTTGATGATCTGAGACCCAGGTACAAAGTTGGTGTCATCCTAAAAATAATCAAAGTTAGTAAGAGTTTGATGCAAGCAGTTTGAATAAGCCAACCATTCAAACTGCTACAAGGAATCCTAACAATGAAATAAGCGGTTGAAGTAAAAACAGGGGTAAAATGGTAAACACCCAAAACTAGACATGGAAAGAATTTGAAAAAGCATTTGAATGCATGAAGAACATGATGAACAGGGGATAAACATGCAAGACAAAAACTTAACCAAATTAAGAAAGAAGAATACCAAAAGACTCGAAAAAAAACAGATACTAACAAAGTTCTAAAATAATAAATTCAAATAATAAACCCAGAACATAGTATCACAAAAAAGATACGAATGAACACCCGAAAAACCCAAAAATCAAAATTGTTCAAAAATTGAACAAAAGACATGAAATAAACAACAAACCCAGCATATATGAACATACGTAATTTTAATCAACCAAAAATTGAAAGAAAAAGCAAGTAAAAATATGAGAATACGAACAAGCTTTTTAGAACAACAATGGCGGAAAAAATGAAATGCTAGAGTGAAGGGTTTAAGAAATCATACCATATCGCCTTTTGATGTTTTAGATGTAGATGGAGCAGATGGGTCTGAAGATTTCTTAGGTGCCATTTGAAATTTCAAAGAAGTATGAAAAAATTTGAGATTGAGAATAGAGTGCAGATGAGAGAGAGATAGAGAGAATACGCAAATGAGGAAGAAGGTAAAAAGGTAAAAAGAAATGAACTTTGTCTTTTATACTCAATTAACTGTTCCTCGGGTAATGGAACGACGAGAATGGCGCACGATTATCTCCAGATGGCGTCCCACGTCACATAGAATTTAATGCGGCAGAGAAAATTGCAAAAGTGTCCTTATAATTGATATGACATAAAGTAGGGACTAAAATGCAAATTTCATACCTGAGCAGTTTGATTGAGCAAACCGACTTACCTTACGTCTTCAGCGGTTTTTCGTGAAACTGATGTCTCTCTAATCTGATGGCGGTTTATATGTTTAAACCGAATGACCTTGCTTTCTTGTCGGTTTTGAAAGAACCGATTACATTCATTTGACTCGTCAGTTTGATGGAGAATCTTGTACCGAACCATTTATTGATGCGGTTTCAATGATGATAGAACCGCATACTAGATGACTTTTCTAAGCATAGCCAAAACACTTAAACAAAGGATATTAAAAATAATATATAGATATGATATCTTAAGTTAGTTCTAACATACCCATTTCTCCTCGTAAATGATATAACTTGGAATTTTCAAGCGGTTTGGTGAGGATGTCAGCAATTTAATCATCTGTTCCCACTTTTGCTAGAAAAATGTTTTTCTTTTCAACATGGTCTTTGAGGAAATGATATCTTATGTCGATGTGCTTGGTTTTTGAGTGCTGAACTGGATTGTTGGAGATGGATATTGCAGCAGTGCTATCGCAGTAGATAGGGCAGTTTTGTTCAAATATCCCGTAGTCCTCCAACTGTTGTTTCATCCAGAGAATTTGAGAGCAACAGCTTCCAGCCGCTATATATTCAGCTTCAGCAGTTGAGACTGAAACCGACGCTTGTTTCTTGCTGGACCATGATACAAGCCGCGTTCCAAGGAACTGACAAGTACCACTTGTGCTCTTTCTGCTTATCTTACATGCTGCAAAGTCAGCATCTGACTAACCTAATAGATCAAATGAAGATTCTTTGGAGTACCAAAGTCCAAGGTTAACAGATCTACATAAATATCTAATAATACGTTTAACAGCAATAAGATGAGATTCTCTAGGGTCAGCTTGAAATCTAGCACACACACACACACACTAAACATGATATCTGGCCTACTGGTAGTTAAGTAAAGTAGAGAGCCAATCATACCTCGGTAGAGAGTTTGATCAACTTTCTTACCATGTTCATCTCGATCCAAACTGCAGGCCTTAGGCATTAGGGTATCAACTGGTTTAGCAGTTTCAAGCCCAAACTTATTTATTAAATCTTTAGTGTATTTGGCTTGGTTGATAAAGATCCCATCATGGCATTGCTTGACTTGGAGTCCAAGAAAGAATGTCAATTCTCCCATCATACTCATTTCAAATTTGCTCTTCATTAGCTTCTCAAACTTAACACACATAGTTTCATTAGTAGAACCGAAAATAATATCATCAACATATATTTGAACTAATAATGAATGACTTTTGTGTTTAGCTATAAATAGAGTTGTATCAATTTTACCTCGAGAGAAGCCTTGTTCAATAAGAAATTTAGATAGAGTGTCATACCATGCTCTTGGAGCTTGTTTGAGTCCATACAATGCTTTCTTGAGTTTGAAGACATGATTTGGAAGTTTGTTGTCTTCAAATCCTGGCGGTTGAGCTACATAAACTTCTTCTTGTAGTTCACCATTCAGAAATGCACTCTTCACATCCATTTGATATAACTTGAATTTCTTGAAGGATGCATAGGCCAGGAACAATCTTATGGCTTCAAGTCTGGCAACAGGGGCAAAAGTTTCATCATAGTCTATGCCTTCTTCTTGCCTATAGCCTTGAGCAACCAACCTAGCTTTGTTTCTTGTTATTGTACAATTCTCATCCATCTTATTTCTGTACACCCATTTTGTTCCAATTACTGTATGATCACTGGGCCTTGGAACTAGAATCCAAACTTTGCATCTTTCAAACTGATTGAGCTCTTCTTGCATTGCAATTACCCAACTTGGATCACTTAGAGCTTCATCTACCTTCTTCGGTTCCATCTGAGATAACAGAGCAGTTAAGAACAAACTGTGATTATCTCTGTGAGTCAAACTCCCTCTGGTTTGGACACCAGTACTGATAGGACCAATAACGTTGGCAGTTGGATGGTCTCTATGCTCATTAATTTCAGGAGGGAGGTTGTCTTGAACCACTATTTCTTGAAGATTTTCCAGAGGAGGATCATCCTGATAATCATTGAAATCTTCATTGAAGGTTAGATTTGGAACTGGTTCAACAGTTTGAATGGGGTCAGAAGACAGCGTATCAACAGTTACACCATCAGCGGTTTGAGTAGGTGCGGCTGAAGAACTGGATGAAGCGGTTTGAGTAGGATGGTTGTCAGTTGCTCTATGTCTAGTGCCTGTCTCAAAATCACTAAAATCATTAGCAACATTTGGAGCCATATGTGGCTCAAGGAGAGCATGTTCATCAAATGTAACATGGACTGACTCTACAATTTTTAAAGATGTCTTATTGAAACAATGAAAAGCTTTGGAGTGTTTAGAATAACCAACAAAAATACCTTCATCAGCCTTAGCATCAAATTTACCTCGATGCTCTTTGCCATTGTACAAGATGTAACACTTGCATCCAAATATCTTGAAGAAGGCAATGTTGGGTGATCTGCCTCTCCACAATTCATAAGGAGTCTTGTTGTGAACTTTGATGATGAGGGAGAGGTTCTGGGTGAAGCATGCGGTATTGACGGCTTCAGCCCAGAAGTATTTGGGAATCTTGGCTTCGGCAATCATAGTCTTCCCGGCTTCAATCAAAGTCCTGTTCTTTCTTTCCACTACTCCATTCTGTTGTGGAACTCCAGCAGCAGAGAAATTATGATCAATTCCATGATCATCACAATATTGGGCAACACCATTGTTTGTAAATTCGGTTCCATTATCTGAACGCACGGCAACAATGTCATCCAATTTCTGAGTTTGGAGCTGTCTAAAGAGAGCGGTTACGATGCCATAAGTATCATCTTTAGAGGCCATCATTTCCACCCATGTGTATCTTGAATAATCATCAACCACCACAAGTGTATAGCGGTTTCCTCCAATACTGGCGGTTGGGACAGGTCCAAATAAGTCCATGTGCAGCAGTTGCAAACAGCGGTTCGTTGAAGGAGCGGTTTTACTAGGAAATGACTGTTTGGGCAGCTTTCCAAGCTTGCATGCTTTACACTTTTCATCATGATGGTCAGCCACTTTGGGTAGTCCTTTTACTAGACCATCCCTATGCAGTTTTGCTAGATACTTGAAGTTCAAGTGGCTGAGCCGCTTATGCCATAACCAGCTGCTTTCACTTATATTTTTGGCTACAAAACAGAGGTCGGCAATAGAAACAATATTGCTTAAATCAATTATATAAACATCACCTGTTCTGTTGCCAGTCAGTAGAGTGACTCCAGAGGAAGCATCTTTGATATAACAGCTAGTTGATGTGAAGATGCAGTTCATTCCTTTGTCACAAAACTGAGATATGGAGAGAAGGTTGTGCTTGAGTCCTTCTACTAGTGACATATTTTCAATAGTCACCTTTCCTCGTTTGATTGCTCCATATCCTACTGTTTCTCCTTTCTTGTTGTTACCAAACACTACTGGGGGACCTTTCATTTGGATGAAACTGCAGAGTAGTTCTGAATCTCCAGTCATGTGTCGTGAGCATCCACTATCCAAATACCAGAGATCCTTCTTCTTCTTAGCGGTTCCAGCCATAAAACATGAAATCTGAAAAATAAACATGAAAGGTTTTGGTCCCCCTTATTCCTTGGGTCTTAGGGTTAGCAGCTTTTTGGGACCCACACCTGTTTGACCTTAGGATTTTTATGTCCCTTGGCATTGGGTGTGAATCTTAAAAGACAATGACCAGCACTATGACCAAAGTCGGCACAGATAGAACAATGAATTAAGCCAGGTTGTGGTGGCGGTTTTACAAACCCATTACTGACCTTCGGTTTCTCATGTTTTACTGGGTTAGCGGTTTTGGCTTTAACAAAGTTGACCTTCTTGAGTTCCACCTTTCTCTTAGGTGCGGCTTTAGGAAATATAACAAGATATTCCTTAAACCGACTAGGAGCGGTTTCATTACTCAATACTTCCTTGGTTGCCTCAGCCGCTGTGGATTTCTCTTTCCACTTTGGATCTCTCCCAGTCTGGTTTTTAGGATACTCATAGAAATAATTTTGCTTTTTAATTTCTTGTGTTGAGCCCTTTTTACCAGCATGATTCACCTTAGGAATTTCTTTGGTTTGTTCAGTTGGTTTCACACCACCTTCAGCACAAAGACAAGGACACTTACACCCATCATCAGTTTTAAATCCTAATCCACTTTTCTCCTTGGAGAGAATTTGTAAATTAACGATTTGTTCCATGGTGACTCCAGACTTAGTCCACACATCGGTCACTTTTTGAAGTTCATCCCTTTGTGCAGTAAGATCATGGATTCGGGTGTTAAGAACCTCGGTTTTGTCCTTAAGGTAGCGGTTTTCTTCCACAACAGAAGCTATCCCAACAATTTGGAGCTTGAGTTTTTCAATCTCCTCCTTATGGGACTTGCATTCTTTTTGGGAATATTCAAGTTCCGCAGCCATTAATTTATATGCCTTTTTAAGCACAGTGTGTTGTTGACAAATGACATTAGCACGTTCAAGTACCTGGTCATCATGGCTTTGTTCGGTTTGATCCTCAGGAGAGTAGTTTGGTGAAGTAGGAGTTTTGCCTTGTTTAGCTTCAGGAGTTTTTGGTGAAACTGACTTCATTTGATGGAGTGGCAGTGGAAGGCTTTCGTCAATTTCAACCTTTTCTTCAAATCCCATTAGGCAAAGATTTGCAACTCCTTCATCTTCATCACTATCATCTGTATCAGAACCCATCCATGTTAATGGTTGTTCTCCTTGTTCAGCAACCATTCCTCTTCTCTTGAAAAACTTCTTGTTGAACGGTTTCTTGGCAGGAGCGGCTTCATAGCGCGGTTTGGGACAACTGGAGGCAAAATGACCTGGTTGTCTGCAGTTGTAACAAACAAGATCATCCCTTTTCTTAGCATCAGCTGCTTTGTTGAATCTGGTTGGAGGGATAAACTTTGCAGGGCCGCCTGACTGAGATTGAGCTCTGTTCTTTCTGAACTTGGTGTAGTTTTCAGTTTCATGAGCTTCCTCAAGCTTGAATTCAAATACCCTTAGCATGGCATAAAGATGACGAAGATCAAGAGCTTCCAGATCTTTGTTGTCTTCAATGTTGGTAGTTTTGATCAGCCATTTGCTACCAAGAGATTGCATGAATCTCATGTTCAGGTCAGTATTGGAATACTTGTGCCCTAGAGAGAAACATACATTGACAATTTCCACGAACCGCTCATAGCATTGGCGAAGAGATTCCTTTGGGTCTTTGACAAAGTAATCAAAGAGCCTTCTCTGTTGGTAGAGGCGGTTCTTCTTGGTGTCGGCATCTCCTTCCAGAAAATCAATGATGCCATCCCATGTTTCCTTTGCGGTATTGCAATCTAGAACCTTTGAGTGAGTTCTTAGATCAATAGCTGATACAAGCATGGACATGGCTCTTCCATCAAAGTCCACATTCCGTTGATCAGTTTCGGTCCATTCAGCTTCCGACTTCTTGATTTCCGCGGTTTGTCCAGCAGTACCTACATCAGGGTTAGCCTTCATCGGGATATAGGGTCCATTAACAATTGCAGTCCATAATCTGCGATCTTCAGATATCATGTGCTTCTTCATCCTATCTTTCAAGAAGATGAAACTATCTTCATTAAGAATAGGTAAGTGATTAGAGTTGGATGTCTGCATCATGTGGGAGTTTATGTTTGCCATTGGATCAGCACCCAAGCGGTTAAGCTTGTAAAATAATTTTTGGTGGATATGCTCTGATACCACTTGTTGGTCCCAAAGGGCAACAAGGGTATAGAACCGCTAGAGGGGGGGTGAATAGCAGTTTAAAATCTTTTTCGAAATACCCTTGAAAATCAACCAAGTACTTATCAGTTTGATCTATTGCGGTTTAAAGCACTAGAACCGCTCAGATAAAATGCACAGCGGAGTTTTGCGGTTTTGTCCAAACTGAATTATAAAGAATATGGGCGGTTTAAGTGGTTGAAAAGGAATGATGCAACTGACAGGGCACAACTGAAGTATCACAAAAGTATGCAAATCATTTATCAAGTCATTTCACATGAAAGTAAATAAAGCTCATAAACATAAATGTAAATGACAAGAAAGAAAATAAAGATCAAGGACACACAATTTGAAGAGGTTCGTTCTTGACAGAACTACGTCCTCTACCTTAGTGGTTAGCCTAGGATTTTCTAATAGCTACTAGACTTGTATTGATTTAGAGGATTTTTTACAAGATTATAAAAGAATCCAAACTCTAAATAAACAATGTAACCTAACAATGCTATTATAATCTATAAGAAAATATACTCCGGGTGTGTAGTGTGGAAAGAAATCAAGAGCTCAAAATATCTAAGTGATGGTGAGCAAATGATTACTTTCTGTACAAGGCTGAGTTGTATGATTTGAAGGCTTGAAGCTTTGATGAAGAACTCTGGGTTTGCTAAGGAGATGATGAAGATATGAGTATCTGGGTTTTCAATCTTCAAATCAAACTTGAATACTTGGGATATTATCTTTGAAGCTCAGCAACCTTCAATGTTGAACAATGAAGGCTATTTATAGTGAAGGCATTAGTGATCGTTGGACAATGAGGTGAGTCATTGTATGGCGGTTTAATGCGCTATCACAATCCCATTGGTTGACCTGTCACTGTCGTCCTTTGCTTTTGCTTTGTGGCAGGAAGTTGTTGGACCACTACCTGACATTGTCCTTTTAGTTGTTGAAAAGTACAACGGTAACTTTTCAAAAAGCTAGACAAACCGACATTCCCAGAATAACTGAACCATGACTTGAAGTTTAAGGACAAACCGACATTCCCAGAATGTTTGTCTTTAAGGAGTAAATGACAGCAATAACTTCTTCAATATCTTGGTCGGCGGTTCTACCAGATGCATGTGCGGTTTCATGAATGAACTTGAAATACGGTTTCATCAAAGACACAAACTGCGGTTTGACGAAGGACTTAAGGCACCACGCTGGCGGTTTGAAGACGGCGGCTTGAGGGACACTAAACCGCTAAGAGTAAACCGATCACAACTCAGCCTAACTACTAAAAATCTAGAAATGGACTTGTCTAAAAATTGAAGTAAAACTTCATTACAAGTAAACCTAAAGTCCATAAAAAGACACGTGGAATGGATCAATCAAATCAGGTGGGTGTACTAAACAATGAATCCTAACAATCTCCCCCTATTTGATTGATGCCATTACCACACTATGATAGAACATGCCCAAAATGAGTATGTATTGAAACTGTATGTCCCAAGTCAAATGCACACACAATGCTATACCATAGATTTCTAATCTATCAAAGACAAAGGAAATGAAAAACAGATAGATAAGAAATTCATTCAGATGCATATAAAAAGATATGTTTATGAGAATCAGATATGCATGTTTAAACTGAATGTTTAAAACACATACACTTAGAAAAAATTTCATGATGAATAGTGCATGAGTTTTTAGAAATGCATTGTTCCACAAACAAGTAGTTTGAATAAACAAAGTTTTGGAATATTGGATGCAATGCATTCATTTTCATTATAATCCTTTAAAAGGTTTTAGAAGTTACAAATTACAAGGAAAATAATAAAAGTCAAAAACTGATTACAAAAGATAGAAAGAATTCTAATCAGTTCTATCAGGAACCCTGGCGGCGGCTTGGACAACGGTTTGAGCATCAGAAGGCTCAACTATGCTGGCGGTTTCAAACACATATTCAGCTGACTTGAGACGAAGATGGGTCGGTTCATTTACCTTCTCTAAGATTTTCTCAGAAAGCTTTTTCAGGTCATTGGCATACTGAACTAAGTAGTCAGTTGATGAAACCGTTAGATCAGAAAGTCGGTCTAACTTCTTCTCCAGAGCCTCATTCATTTCTTGGGCCGCTTCAAGTCTGAGAGAAGTCAGCTCATTCAAAGTTTCAACGAGATCTCTAATAAAATGATGCCTAATATCTATGTGCTTTGTTCGGAAATGTTTTACCGGATTCTTGGCAATATTCTGGGGACTTAAGCTATCACAAAATACAGTCAAGGTTTCACTTCTAAGACCATAATCCTTGATTATTTGGTCCATCCTCAACAATTGAGTACACCAAGTAACAACCCCCACATATTCAGTATTAGATGGCCTATGAACCAAGAACCTAATATCTTTCCTTTCAAATTTTACCACTTCCTCTTGCATGACATTGATCAAATTATTAACTTTTAAGGTTTCTGACTCATTCTCATGCTCAAAATTAGCAACAAAACAGCAAGATCTTACCTGATGGTACGTGGATTGTATGCATACCAAACCGGCTAATTCCCGGTAATTTATTCATTTCCCTCTTGTTTTTATTCCTTCATCCACTCCCCCAATGACCTGGGAAGTTAGATGATATCCTTGTATGCATGCAGCATCATCAGTGCCTCTGTTTTTACTGATCTTCAATGATTTCAGAATTTGAACTGGAATCAGCTGCTGTATGACCATCTGTCGTGGCAGTTGAGTGTTCATCTAGACTGTCAGTAGTCCTCATAGTTGATGTATCTGCAGATTCTGTTGTGGACTTTGGATCAGATTCATCATTAATCTTTTCATGCTCCCAAGTGCACCCTGTAATGCAATTCTCAACACAATTGACACTAAGATCAGGAGCATTATCGAAAATTGGGTTAAAACATGAATGATTTTCAACCAACTTGTAACAATTATCAGAGGATCTTACACCTTTCAAAACGCATCTATTTAAATCATCGAAGACCTCACAGATCTTCTTATCAAACTTGACATGTAGATCATCATAACACAATTGGCTTATGCTAATTAGGTTTTCCTTTAACCCATCAACATGCAAGACATTATGCACGTTAGGCAAACCATTAAAATTCAGAGTACCTTTGCCAATTACCTCACCTTGAGCACCTCCACCAAAATCGACTTTTCTACCTTTAAAGGCTTCATAGTCTTTGAAATGGTAAAGAGAGCCAGTCATGTGGCGGGAGTAGCCACTGTCAAAGTACCAGGCTCCTTCCACACTGCTCTTCAAGGAGGTAAACACCACTTGACACTTTAGAGTGTCCTTTCTTACCCATGTGGCTTTTGGAGCAGTCTGCTGTTGATTGGGCAGTTGTGACTCCAACTGTGCCCACAGTTGTCTTGTCAGGTGGCCGCTGTTCTTCTTCAAGCCAAGTTCCTGTTTTAACTTGTAACAAAATGGTCGAATGTGACCGGGAGCAAAACAATGGTGACACACATATCTCCTCTTTCTATTTCTTCTGTTTTTGTGAGGAGATTTATGTTCAACTTTAGAAGGACACTCCCCATCTTTGACAAAAATAGGAGCACCATAGCTTAAACCGTTCTTTTCAGGTTTTTCAATTTTAAAAAATCCATCAAGCTTAGGTTTATCAGAATTTAACCCACACAGAGTGTCATTGGGTTTAGAAAACTCAGTTTTGACATTTTCAAGCTCGATGTCCTTTTTTGTATGTAAAACTTCCAAATGGGCTATGGACTCTTTTTGAGACTCACTCTCATTTGACAACCTCTCAACCTCAGATTTTAAAGTCACATTTTCAGCTTTAATGGTAATGACATCAGAGGAAAACTTCTCATCTACCTGTTTCAACCCCTTATTTTGTTCCATCTCTTCGGACAATCTCTCAACCTCAGATTTTAAACTCGCATTCTGAATAAGAAGTTTATCATTTACCTGATGCAAGGCTGTGAGTTCTTCAGAGTCACCTGCAATGGTAGAGTTCAAGCAAGTATATTCACTACAGCCAGTTGAGTTTCCAGTTGTGCAGTCAATTGACTGCACATCTTCACTGTCAGACTCACTATCAGATAAAGTGAAGTGAGATGATTGCATAGTTGACAAATGAGCTGTTTCATCATCATCACTATCACTAAGGGTCGCTGTATAGCTCATTCCCTTTTCAAAATTTTCAACCGAATGAGATGGAAATGATGTCTTTTTCGAAAAATCAATGGATTGTTCTGTGTTATTTTCTTGCACACCACGATTTACTTCATAAATGGTTAAGATCCCAGTAAGTTCTACAAGACTTAGAGTCTCGACATTATAGAATTCCTTTAATACAGATATTTTCACGTTGAATCTACTTGGGAGGGATCTTAACATTTTGCTTACGAGTCTAGCATTAGAGATGGATTCCCCTAACACATATAACTCATTTGCAATTTTTATCAATTTAGAAGAAAAGTCTTTGATGGTTTCATTTTCTTTCATTTTAAGATTTTCAAACACAATCATTAAAACCAAAAACTTGTTTTGTTCACAGTCCATTATGGCTACTACAAGGATCGATCTCAGTATATCGAGAGGATCTCTTGATACCAATTGAAAGAAATAAGCGGCTACGACTGTTCTAGAAAACAACCACTTGTGAGACCACTTGACAGTACAATTGTGCTCACAAGTGTCAAGACAGTTGTCCTATCAACTGCCGACGAACAGAGTTAAGAAAAAAACACAGAAAACGCAGCGGAATTAAATAAAACAGAGATTAAACACTTCAGCAAGAAATTACTTGCTGGAAAACTTTCATTAATAAAAAGATCTTGCAGAGTACAAGATGAATGAAAGAAACAAACAACTATGAAAAGATCAAACTATTCTAGACTCCTAGAATAAACCAAACACTAAAACACTTGAAGTCTTGATGAACAAGAACTTCAAAAACACAAAGACTTCTCTAAAAATATTATGTAAATTCGTGTGTTGCAATGAAGAATGAAGATGTGATTTATAGTTTCACTTGGCCGCTTCTAATCAACCGAGATCTTCAAATCGGCCAATCAATATTTTCTTTTGAGAGTCCACCTAAAATACACTCCTAAAATACATAACAACTTTCCAAAGATAAGCATCAATATGTTAGTGAAATAAATCCTAAATATATAAGTAATTATAAATAAAATATATACACTAATAACTAAAATATTCACAAAGATATACACTAAAATCAGAATCACAAAGATTAAAATATAATAGAGTATTTTCATACTCTTCATACTCCCTCCATCTCAAAATAGATGTCGTTTAGAGAGTTAAATTTTGTCTAAAAATATTTGTCGTTTCACTATTTTCAAAGTTTTTTTATTGCTCTATACCAATTATACCATTAATAATGATAATGAACTATCTCTTACCTAACCATTTAATTACCTAAGTAATTGAATTACTTTATAGGTATTTGGGACTTCTTCAGGCACCCTTCCCTCCTCTCCTTTCTCTCTATCTCTCATGCATTAATGACATTTCTTAATACTCCTTCCGTCCTAAAATGATATTCAGATTTGACTATTCAAATTTTTTAAGGATACGAACACTTGATTCACTTGTCATTTTTTGTTTGGGCACTTCTAAACCTAGATTATAGAAATGTGAAATATTTTTTAGGAAAATGAAAAATGTCAAATGAAAATATTTGAGTCGGAGGGAGTATGTGTGAACCACTCCAATATCTATTTGGAAGACGAAAGGAATAGTATCAAACATGAAATCCGTTACCATGAGTGTGATAAGGTGATGATGGGCCATAGTGTCATTTACTACCAACGAAAATTACTTTCACCGCCGCCTCTCAGCCTCCTACTTTCACCCTAACCCACTCAGATAATCCAACCACACGCACACAGCTTTCCTTTTCCCCTCTTGAACCTTCCCCCACCCAAAATCCTTTTCCGTTCCGGTTTCAAGATCCCCTTACACATAATTACATGTCCAGATTTCTTCCTATTTATTCATACTAGTATTTTTCAATTCCCCTCGTTTAATCTGCAATTTCATTCAGGTGTATCACTGTACCTAATAATAAGCTTATTAATTAATTGTGCCGGAGAAGATGAACGGACAAGTACCCGGTAAGACGCCGGAGCCGAGTGACTGCTTGTCGATGCTCCGAGGTTTAGATCGTGACGAGATTTTAGAGGTTCTATCTAAAGGGTTTTGCCAAAACTGTGAAGCTAATCTTCAGACTCGTCTCAGCACTTTAATTCATAACAGTATGTAAAACATATCCTTCAACTTGTTTTTGTCTTTTATCTATTATTCCGCTGAATTTATGATTTTTATATTGGCATTTTTTGGGTGTTTAAATTTCCCTTGATTTAATCACGCTAATTAAATTAAATTGGGTTAGGTTTTGAATTTATATTATACTCTTGCATTACTATGCACCTTTGAATTGCGAAAAGTTCCAATCTTTTTTGTACCAAAACAAAAAGTTGCAATCTTTTTGCACGAATTGTTTGATGACACTCATTTTTACTGAAAGAGGGAAATAGAAATCGAAAAAAATATATGAATATTTTATATTATAAAAAATTATAATTGCAGATAGGAGTAAAGCCTGGTTCATTTTTGGGTCCAGAAGGGAAAGTGTACAGAAATTTAATGCTATACCAAGTGAAGATATTGATTTGTCTTTGAAGAAGCTCCATAGTGAATGAACTTGAGTAGTGCAACTGAAAAATAACCTTAGTATAGGCAGGCCGAGGTGCTATAAGGGACCCAAAGTATGTTACTGTGTTTTATTGATGGTGTTGTAAGGCACGGCTAGGGTAATTCTTGATAATGTCGTTTTTGTGTTAACAAAAGTCCTCTTTTTGATTATTTTATTTATTTTTTGTAAAAGTAAATGTGGTTTAGCCATCATTTGTGAACATTTTTGCTTTTAATTATCGCCAAGAAACCATTTTTTATATCTTAAAGTTGTTCTCTACTTACACATTCATATGTTTTAAGACAAAGGACTCTTATGAGAATGCCAATACGACGGTACCTGAATGTGTTATGGGACGTTTATTCATTCTGGCTTTCCTGCAAGTTTCTCCATTGATTAATGATATGGTCCATTCTATATGTTAAATGTGTCAAGGCAGGGAATGATTATGTGTTTGGAATCATATTTATTCGAATCTGTTCATACTTCACTTTACCTTTTCATGGAGAATTTCAAAGGGTTTAATTCATCTTGCAAACATTTTATTTTAAAGCATATATGTGTATCCTCATTTTACATCTCTTTTATTCTTTAGTGGAGTGTGTCCTCATTATCCACGTTATTGGAAAGATTCCTGATTTGACTTTGCATATCTCCTTGTTGACTAGTGATGCATCACATTACATATGTTAAACGTGTCAAAAGATAGAAATGTTTACGTGTTTGAGCTCACATTTTGGAAACATATCTTCTCGAAGTTAGTATGCCTTTTGGTTTGAATTTTTTGTAGATAAACTCGAGTGTTTAAGTCCTGCAAACATTCATATTTCAAAGAACACGCACATACACACACAAATATCCTCATTTAATACCATTTTTTTTTAAATTCAAGTATGTACTCATGTATCTATTCACTTCTGCTTGCAGAAAAACTGATGAACTCAACATCAAATGCAAATTATTCTGAAGATTCATCTGAGCCATTGTCACAAGATTCATCAAAATCATCTTTAGAACAAAACGGCTCCCAATCTTCTAGTAAAAGCACATCGTGGGGCCCCAAGAAAACTCCCGTATCTATTTATTCAGGAAGACCGAAAGGATATGCTGCAATATCATCACCAGCATCAGTTCAGAGCAAACAACCACCAATAAATAATCATTTAGGATCGGACATAAATTCAAACGACGGACTTTCTGGAGTTTCCTCAGCGGTTAACAATGGATTATCAGAGGAGGAGAAGGAAAATATTAGGTTTATACAAGTTGGCAGGAGAAATAATTTTGTTCACATGGAGAGGGTCAATGGAAAGCAGACTAATGTTCTTCAAGGGCTTGAGCTACACACTAAGGTTTTCAATGCAGAGGAACAGAAAAAAATCGTTGAATATGTTTATAATTTACAACATATGGGACAAAAGGGTCAACTTAGAGGTACCTTGTCTATTCTACTTCTCATTGATCTGATAAGTTTTGTAACTGATGGTTTAGTAACCTCAGGAGATTTAGGGGTAAAATTGTCATTTTATTGATTTTATCATAACTTTTTGCAGAGCGGACATATTCGGAACCAGTAAAGTGGATGAGAGGGAAAGGACGTGTGACTATTCAATTTGGTTGCTGTTACAACTATGCAGTGGTAATATTTTTATTTTGATCCGTACTTCTTTCTTATCTCGAACTGTTTTGATGTTTATTACAGTATCTAACTTTATTTTTTCTTGCTATTTTCAGGACAAAGATGGGAATCCCCCAGGCATACTCAGAGATGAAGAAGTTGATCCCCTACCCTCGTTATTCAAGAAAATGGTCAAAAGGATGGTGAGGTGGCACGTTCTGCCTCCAACATGTGTCCCCAACAGTTGCATTGTCAACATATATGATGAAGGAGATTGCATTCCTCCGCATATTGACCACCATGACTTCCTTCGACCCTTTTGTACGGTATCATTCTTGGCGGAATGCAATATATTATTTGGTGCCAACTTAAAGATTATTGGTCCCGGAGAGTTTTCTGGTCCTTTCTCTCTGCCTTTACCAGTCGGGTACGCATCACAATCTGCTCCCTTACTAATTATTGATTTTAGCAAAAATAAAAATAAAAAAATAGATCTTCCTTATTGAATAACATTAAATTAGAACATTAATAGACCTGTTCGTAATCATTAATGAAATTTAGCGATACTGTGTTTTTTCCTTAATATTAATATTGTTCTTCTTTCTTCATTGTGCAGGTCAGTGCTCATTCTAAATGGTAATGGATCAGACGTTGCTAAACATTGTGTGCCTGGTGTGCCAGCAAAGAGGTACGTGATTTCTTAACATAATATCAAGTTTCTTTTCCAAAAAAAACGAAACAAACTAACATATACTGCCTCCATCCCAAAATGATCTTCCCATTTGCCATTTCTCATTGTCCCAAAAAGTTATTCTCATTTCTACAATTTGGGCTGAAAAGTGCATAAACATCATGGCTAGTGAAGCATGTGTTTATTCATAAAAAAAAAATTGAGTAGTCAAATGGGAACATCATTTTGGGACGGAGGGAATATAAAACTTCTACGTGTACGCTTTATAACAGAAGACTAATTATGATATAATTACACATTTGCAGAATTTCCATTACATTTAGAAGAATGGATGAGACCAAGATCCCGTATAGGTTCTCCCCCGACCCGGAGCTGCAGGGAATAAAACCTCTTGTGTATGCCCCTTTGACCACCAAATCACCATCCCAGCAAAACCACCATGAAAATAAAACAGCCACAACTCAAATGGGTACGGATAAGAGCAGCAGTCCGTCATTTCTTGTAGAAAAAGAAGAATTCCCCCCTCTTGGGAACTCGGGTTCTGGTGGACGAAAGGGTAATAAGAGTAATGGCTCGAGATGGTGAGATTTACGGTTATGTTTTTTTCGTCAAGGTACTCTTCAAGTAGGAAATTCTATTGTATTGGTAGATTCAGTTAATGAAATAAGCTCTATTTTTTGTCAATTTATTTACTCTTAGGTGTATGAAATCTTTCTTGTTGTACCATTGAGATAAGTTTGGTTGGGTTTTTGATTATTAATGTAATGTACTGATTTTTAATAAACTCCCCTCTTTATTTACTAATGTCTTGTTTGATTCAGCCTTCCTATCTTTATTAGGATAAGTGGGTGAATTTGTATGGTTGAAGTGACTATTGACTAGGATTGTTACCAATTTCCAATGTGATTTGCTTTTTCTCATATGCTCAGAAAGGTAAGGATGGTGCTTTGATGGTTTGTAATCTGCTTGTACCATTGCCAGCAAAGGAACTTGTATCAGATGGCAGTAAGCAATTACTCTCTCCGACCCAAACTTATCTCTACTTATTTCCGTTTTGGGCGTCTATATTTATTGCTACTTACCCAAAAATCCAAAATGTTCGGTTGTCCTCTCCTACCCACTCACAACAACTATTTACTAACTTATTTTGTCTCTCCTAACCACTCACTTTCCCAACATATTTTCTTAATCTCCGTGCACTTTCTTTTTAGTAGCAATAAGTATTAGACGGAGGGAGTATTATTTATTTATTTTAAAAAATAAAAAAAAGAAGAAGAAGAAGAAGAACAAGCAGCATGAGTTGTGATCTTGGTGACAAACTGGCAATGATCTTTGTCAGAGTCGGTTGTTTGACTTGGTCCTACAACGTTGATATTCTTCATATAGTAGTACTACGTACATTTTCTCATCTTTCTGTCTGTCCTCCTCAAATTCATCCACTTTGGGTTCTAGTTTTAGCTTTCTTTATCTAGAAAGCTATTGGGTTGGGACCATTCTAACTAGTCTACTAACTCTTTCGATCTTCGCGTTTGACTATTTAAACTTTTTAAGGATATGAACACTTACTTCACTAGCCATGCTTTGTTTATGCACTTTGAAGCCTAAATTTTAGAAATGAGAAAATCTTTTTGGGACAATGAGAAATGGCAAATAGGAAGATCCTCCGGGACGGAGGGAGTATTTTTTTTTTTTTTAGGTCCATCTACTTCTCCGTCAATTTGTCCCCTTCAATCAAAACATCACAAAGTCACTGCTCTTTGACATTACCACCCACAATTCTGAATTTTCACGCCTAAATGAATTGTTCAAAGTTTTCTACTTCTGTCCTACTATATACTTTAGAAAAATTGCAAAATAATCTTACAGTTTTAGAAAAGTAAGAATTATGCGATGATACATGACCAAATTTGAAAGAGTTAAAAGTGAAAAAGTCATATTGTGAATTTTAACACTCCCTCCGTTCCAAATTTAATGTCCAAAATTTTTCAAAATTTAGTCTTGACCAATTGATCAAAAGAAAATTCAAAATTTTATTTAGACATTTATTTTGAGATATAGCGAGCGTCTTTGTAATCTGATACTTCATGTATGAGTGTGGTTTGGATGAAACTAGTTCTTCCATTAGTTATAAAAGGTCTTGTTTTTAACCCTTAACCCCCAAACCTAAAACCCTAAACCCCAAACTCTATAAAAACATGACTTTTTATAATTTATGGAGAAACTAATTTTCCCCAAAATTTTCTCCTTCATGTAGGGTTTGCTGTAATTTGATCTTACTTCCATAAATAAAAAAGTTACAGGACAAACTTTATATTATATTCGGTTCAAATGAGTGATATCTATGATTTGATAAATAGATTAAGGAAGATAAAGATTATAAAATAAATAAAATAAAATTTAATAATAAAATACTGCCTTTAAATAATTGCTAAACGTATTAATAAATAACACATGAAAGGAGCGAGCTAATACACAATTATGAGTTCAATCAGTCAGCACATCTGTTAATATCAATTGTTTTCCGACGGGTTAAAAGAAAAGATCTTGAGGACCCACTTCTCTTCAAAGACGAAGTATTGGATCTATAATTGTTTTTTAGTTTAATTTGAAAATCAAACAACGTGACGTGAGTGAGATTATCTTTGCACTCCCTCCGTCCCATTTATATCGGTCACGTTTTAGTTTTTTTTTTGTCTAACACAAGTAAATTTTAACCAATTATTAAACTCAATTTAATCATCTTATTAAAATTTTAAAAATTATTATTGATAAATCATTTAGTAATTTATTGAACGACATAAACCGACTTGGTTGAATGGGACCCACACACCTAAAAGGCCTAGACCGAGAGGCCCATTCACAAGAAGCCCATGCTTATGGGCCGACATCAAGAAGGCCGAGCAGACAGCCCTTGCCTATGCCGAGTTCAAGAGGCCTAATCCCTAGTCGGCCTCTAGTACGAGCCGAAGTAGATGGCGGGCCGAGTTACATCAGAAACCTCCCATTATCATAGGGAGCCCCCTTACAGAGTTATATTACAACTTTAACACTACGAATCCTTATCTAAACAAGGATATCTATTCTACAAGATAACTAGGATACCACTCATCCTTATCCGGAGTCCATCTCTAAGGAACACGAGTCCCATAACAATACGGGTTCCCTAGCTTACTTAACAAGTCAAGACTCATTCACCCTCACCTATATAAACAGGTCATCTATACAGGAAACGGGTAATGAATTCTTTGGCTCAAATCTAGTCAACTGATTTCTTTATTCACATATCTTACCCGCATTCTTACTCTCACGCCGGAGGGCCTTCGCCGGTGAAGCCCCGGCGTAGTTTACGTTTGTTCATTGTGGGCAGATCCGTACAGGGAAGTTCTCATTGCTGGATTTATTCGAACCGCTAGACGAAGGGCTGATCCGACACGTTTTTTGCGGCATCAATTTGGTTCCATTGCCGGGAAACGTGCAATCAGAGAGCTTTCTAGCCGGATAACCACAATTCCCTCATGTCTGGAATTTGCGCCGACGGACAGGAGATTAGCATTACACCAGATGCTAATCTCAATCCGCCACCACCTAATGTGGCGAATAACACTGCTTTTAACCAAGGCCTCCCTCCTCCACCTCAGGGAGGCGGGATGCATACACGTTCCAGAGGTCCTCCACCTGAGATAACTCATCAATATGGCCGGAGAAGGCGAACGGCTTCGCGACCTCAGAATACCGAGGTTGGTCCATCTAGGCCACCACCAATTGATCGTAGAGAGTTGCTGCGACAAAACCTCTCAACCCTTCAACAACTAGCTGACGCTCAAATGGATCTTTTAGAATTCAATCATGATCATTCCTTAGCACCCTTCGCCCAGCCCTCTGGAACTAGAGGAGCTTTGGGAGACAGAGAAAGAAGCGACCGTAGGGGAAACCCACGCGCTGATGACAGACATCATCAGGAACCGTGTGATGCACCCCCCGAATCCGGGATGCTCAACCGAGCCGACTGGAAGGTCGACTTGGCCCAATCAACGATGGGCCACGAGACCTGAGGGACCAGATAAACCGAAGGAGAGAACAAGAGGGAGAATCTCCGGATGTGAGATTTCTAGGAGAAAGAAGACGATGGCAGAACCAGGATCAAGTCCCGCCAAGGCAAGCACCACCTCGCCGTTCTCCGCCGAGACGACCTCTGAATGACCCAGAAATAAGCCGGGTTGTTGGGAGAGGCCGAGACCAAGAGAGAGAAACCTCGGAGTTCCCGCCGCACCTCGGCAATAAGCGAAAGGCTCATAATGGATTTACAAGATAGGCTGGATAATATTGAGATGAACCAAGGGCAGAGGAAGCCCAAGACTCATTATGACGCAATGCGTCCTTTTGCGCTATGGATCAAAGACTCCCCACCTACTCCCCAATTAAAACTTCCCCACCTGGACAAATACTCCAGTAACTCTGGCGCTTTGGATCACCTCCAAGCTTTTAAGGCCATGATGGCATTATTGTCCAACCAAGACGCCGTACTTTGCAAGGACTTTGCTAGTACCTTAACTGGGGCAGCCAGATCTTGGTTCATGGACTTGGAGAGGGGAAGCATTGACTCTTTCTCGAAATTGAAGATGGGATTCATGGAATATTTCGCTACTGCAGGGGCGAGGAAGAAAAGGTTATCAGACCTAGCCAACATAGTCCAATGGAAAGACGAGTCAACTATGAGCTTCTATAACCGATTTAGAAACCTCGCTGATTCGATCGAAGAACAACTCACCGACCGTGAGATTATCACGTGCTTCACCAACGGGCAGAAATCAGACGATCTTACCTATGAGTTGTCGGTAAGAGAACCCCTCACAAAGTCTGAGTTGTACCACGTGGCTTATGCAATGGCCATGGCAGAGGAAAAAAAGAAGTGTATGTCTGGAGACCGAGACCGTGATCGGGAGAGAGGACGGGAAATTAAACCACCCACTTCCGATTCGGCTCAAGGTACCAATGGTGTCGGAAGTCGAGGAAAGAATAGAACCAGAGGGACCGAGGTCTTCACCCCCCTCACAAAGCCGATATCAGAGATAATGAACGTGGTGAATCTCCCTAATCAAAACCCCTAAAAGACAACCCAAAATTTCCAAGGGACACGAGCAAATATTGTGCCTACCATAGGGATAACGGGCATGAAACAGATAACTGCTACGCACTGAAGAAAATATTACAAAGATGGGCCGACCAGGGGAAACTTAATGAGTTCATGGCAAAGAAGGATAACAAGCGCCCAAGGGAAGACGAGAAGGAAGATGACCGAGGAGATAGACCGCCGCTTGCAAAACTGATCGGAGTCATAAGAGAGGAAATCCCTTCAAATACAAGGCTAAAGGAGCATATCTACGAGCTAAGTAAGGTCTATAACATCCCCCTTGGATCCATAAAGGGGAAGAAGTAATCATTTCTCTCCAAATGAATTAGCCGAAAACAGGGCAATGAGGGAACAGCTGTTGGTCATCCCGGGCAGGATTGATAACTGCGAATCAGAAAGGCTCCTAATTGACTCAGAAGCCACCAGGGATGTGCTCTAATACAAAACCTTCAAGGAAATGGAACTGCCGGATACCATGCTGACACCATACAACGGAAGGCTTGAAGGATTCGCAAATCACAAGGCCGAGGCAAAAGGGACCGTGGACCTAGTGCTGGAAGTCGGTGAATACCCCTATAAGACCTCGGCAACAATCACGTTCATCGTTATGGACTTGGCAAGTGATTACCATGCCATCCTCGGCTCCCCTAGTCAAGGAAAATTGGGAATGGTTGCTTCCCTCCCTCACCAAATGGTGAAGTTCCTAACCCCAGAAGGCATAGGATGCGTCCTTGGTAACCCCAAACATTTTTTGGAGCACGTGATGAGATCCAAGAAAGCAAAAACCAAGATGGAGATTGACACCCCAGAAAGGAATATTACTATCTCGAAGTCGACCATGGTCACATCATCAGCCCTAAAAATCGGCATGATAACAGTAGACATGCCTGAGGAATGGTCGTTCTGGATGACGAAAATGCCATAACCGAAACCGAGGTAACTTATGGGCTAGATGGCTTTGGCTGCATCTCCATGAACACAGCTTCGGACGAGCCGAGTGGCTCAAACCTCACCCTCGTCCCAAGCTCGGGGGCCACAATACCCGACCACATGGATGCCGAGATAGACAGACTCCTAGATATGGAGAATTTGAGCCTAGAAGGCAAAGATAAGGAGAAAGTCAAGCAAATCATTGTGGAAACCTTGGAGTTCAGGGATGGTCCCGAGCTGAGACCAGTTGACCAGTTAGACGAGGTCGTTATCAACCCTGACTACCCAGAACAGAAGGTACGAATTGGGAAACAACTCCCCCCGGAAGAAAGAGAAGAGCTTATCAACCTGCTCAAAAACAACCTAGACGTGTTCGCGTAGAGGGTCGAAGACATGGTTGGAGTTAAAGAAGCCATTGCTCTTCATAAACTGGAAGTAGACAAGTTCTTCAAACCAGTCAAGCAAGCACGAAGGGCCTTTTCCACAGACAAAGAAAAGGCGACCGAGGTCGAGGTGGATAAGTTGCTGAAAGCCGGGATCATCAGAGAAGCGACATACCCTGAATGGATGGCTAATGTCGTCATGGTTAAAAAGCAGAACGATAAGTGGAGGATGTGCGTCGACTTCACCGGCCTCAACAAGGCTTGCCCGAAGGACAGTTACCCTCTTCCAAGGATCGACAAGTTGGTGCATTCCATTACTGGTCACCAGACTTTAAGTTTCCTTAATGCCTATTCAGGCTACCACCAGGTCAAGATGGCCGAGGACGACATTGAAAAAACTGCCTTTCAGGCAGCTGGGGGAATCTACTGCTATGTGATGATGCCATTCGGCCTCAAGAATGCCGGAGCAACCTATCAAAGGATAGTGAACAAGGTGTTCAAATCCCAGATCTGCAAGAACATGGAAGCTTATATCGACGACATGGTAATCAAGACCAAGTCAGGAAGTCACGTCCCAGATTTGATCGAGACCATAAACAACCTAAAGGCCAATGACATGAAGCTCAACCCAAGTAAATATGTTTTCGGGGTCACGGTAGGCAAGTTCCTCGGCTTCATGGTATCGCAGCGAGGCATAGAGGAAAATCTGGAGAAGATCCAGGCTCTTGTCGACATGAAAGAGCCGACATGTGTGAAGGAAGTTCAAAGGCTAAATGGGAGAGTAGCCACCCTGGGAAGGTTTATCGCCAAGTCGGAAGAAAAGTCACTTCCATTCTTCAAAGCTTTGAAGGGGACTAAAGACTTCGCCTGGACCCCAGAGTGCTCGGCATCATTCCAACAACTGAAAGGTTACTTGGGATCTCCTCCACTACTCAGCAGTCCAATTATGGGGGAAACACTTTCTGTGTTCCTTGCAGCAACAGATAGAGCCGTGGCGGCCGTGTTAGTGCGGGAAGACAATGAGATTCAGAAGCCGGTCTATTATGTAAGCAAAGCCTTGTCAGATACTGAGAGCAGATATTTTAATGCTGAGAAAATAGCATATGCTTTGGTGATAGCAGCTAGAAAGCGGCGCGCATATTTCTCCGCGCATCCCATCACGGTTTACACCAACGCACCGCTCAGGAAGATACTCTATAAGATGGACAGCTCAGGCCGACTCCTCAACTGGTCAATTGAATTGACCGAGTTCGATATAACCTACAAACCGAGGAAGACATTGTTGGCACAGCCTCTAGCGGACTTTTTGGTCGAGACCGCATTCTCAAGTGAATACCCGCCGATAACCAGGAAGATGAAGTTCCCCATGGACAGAGAACCTCTAGAAGATTTGCCAAGTGATTGTTGGGTTTTATACACAGACGGGTCAACAACCCGAGAAAGAAGTGGAGCTGGAGTGTATTTAACAAGTCCAGATGGCGAACATGTGGCCCGAGACTTCATCAGGTTCAAGTTCCCAGCTTCAAACAACCAGGCAGAGTATGAGGCCTTGATCTTGGGGATAGAAAGGGCGAAATTCTTCGGTGTAAACAAACTGGTGGCCTACAGTGATTCCCAACTCGTAGTAAACCAAGTAAAAGGGGAGTACAACACCGAGAACCACATGCTAACTAAGTACAGAGATCTCGTCTTGAATCTGACCAAGAACTTGGAGTTCTGGGAAATCAGGAAAGTAGGACGAGAACACAACCAAGAGGCCGACTTGTTATCCAAAATGGCCACGTCAGAAGAGTCCAATCCCTTAATCATCTACGCCGACCAACCTGCTTACGAGAGGCTAGAAATCCTGATTCTTGATGACGAGGAGAGAACGTGGATTAAAGACTACAAGGACTACATCGAGAAGGGAAAGCTACCAGAAGAAGAGTTGGCGGCCAAGATGATAAAGAAAAAAATGGCCAGATACATAGTCTGGAACGATATCTTATACCGGAGATCGTTCTCCAAGACCCTCCTAAGATGTGTGTCACCTAAGAACACGAAAAAGCTACTGGCCGAGGTACATGAAGGAGTTTGTGGCAGACACCCGGGGGCCAGAACCCTCGCTGATAAAGTAATCACACTCGGTTACTACTGGCCAAACTTAAGAGAAGATGCCCAGTCCTATGTGAAGAAATGCGCAAGTGCCAGCGATTCTCTGACCTACCTAGAGTACCACCGGTGGAACAAAGTCTCGTCATACCAACATGGCCATTCGACATGTGGGGAGTCGACATCATTGGGCCTTTTCCCTTGGCTAAAGGAAGCAACAAGTTTGTGATCGTAGCAGTCGACTACTTCACCAAATGGGTGGAAGCTAAGCCCTTGGCAAAGATTACAGAGGAGAACGCCATCAAATTCATCCATGACTACATATGGTGTCGTTTCGGCGTCCTACATTCTATTGTAATGATAACGGACTCCAGTTCTTTGACGCTTTTACTGAGGAGTTAAACAGACTGGGAGTTAAACACAAAAAGTCATCGGTCAGTCATCCTCAAGGTAATGGGCAAGCCGAGGCAGCAAACAAGTTAATACTGAAAGCCCTAACCAAGAGTCTATAAGGAAGTCAAGGAAAGTGCCTGGACGACCTCCCCCTCACTCTATGGGCAGTTCATACAACCACTCGGGGGCCGACTGGTGAGACTCCCTTTGCATTAACTTACGGATCAGAAGCTATGGCTCCAGCCGAGATGGCATTACCTACTTTCAGGGTGACCAATTATAACGAGGTGGTCAATGAATACAACCGACTGCTGGACCTAGACCTAGTCGAAGCAAAAAGGCTGACGGCTCAACTCAGAATGATTAATTATAAGCAAAAGACCAAGGCCTACCATGACAGCAAGATAAAAAAGAGAGTCTTCGAAGTTCGTGACTGGGTGCTCAGAAAGATCGAGTCGACACACTTGAAGGCTCAACAAAATAAGCTATCTCCGAATTGGGAAGGCCCCTACATCGTTACTCATGCTATCAGAGAAGGGACCTACATGCTCAAGACTCCGGAAGGAAAAAAGCTTAAACACCCATGGCATTCAGAGCACTTGAAGAAATACTATCAGTAATACTTCGGCTCTCTATCTATTTTTTACTACTCTCTAGATTAGATTTCTGGTTTCTAGTCTTTAGCCTCAGATAGCTTAAAATAGTCATAGTTTGATTTCATCAATAAAGTTTCCTTTTATTACATTGTTGCGTTCTGAGCACCAAGCACGGTTTAAGCATTACTTGACAATGCCGAAATCGCCATACGTTGTCGGGCTAATACGCCTAACTCTCAAAAGCCTAGTTTCAATGACTAGCACTACCCCGGTGTGTATGACGAGCAGGGTCACTTTCTGGGTCAAGAACAAAGACATCTCGACTCTTGACAATTTGAACCTAATTCTGACAGCTAGTCCTCTCAAATTTGGGTAAGACTATGACGTCTAAATCCCCATGACAATTTGAGGCTAGTTAACAATTAGTTCTTTCAAATTTAAACAAAACCGAACACCTAACGCTCGTCACGGCCTATAACGGTGAACCACTACGGCCTACAAACACAGCCTGATCCGGCTACGAAACATCAAGTCATTTTAGACAATGTTAAGACATCTCAAACCGAGATAAAGTAATATGAACAAGTGACGAGATAACATATTGACCACTCAACAGTTAAGAAAGCAAGGGCTAATTTACACCTCAAACCGAGATAGACAAATCCCTATGAATAATAAGTGTTTACGCCCCCAGTTAACGCTGGCACAGGGCAGAAAAATGCTTAAACAAAAAGAACAGTGCTTACGCCCCCCAGACCACACTAGGCCCAGACAGGCAAATACTAAACAAAGCAGATTGATTCGAGCTAAACCAGCTCACCGACAAAAAGAGATAAATTGTCAGGTCACACCGGACCTACATCAACCAGAAAGTCAATAAAGTTCACGGAGCCTGCTGTTCCTCTCCTTCCTCTTCTTCCTCTTCTTCATCGAAGCCCAACTCCTCCTTGAACCGCTCAACCAAAGCATGAAAATTGTTAGGGTCCACCGGGGGAGCGCTCCAGGTCGGCCTCTCATCAGCCTCATCATCCTGAGCTATCAATCTTAAATTTTTCTCAGAAAAAGGGATTATGGAATGAGTAGCACGGGCCTCAACGCTATAAGCATCATTCAACAGAAGGTGAGCCAATTTCTTAACTGAAACATCCACTTCAGGATCAATGTGGAGTTGGCGAGCTGCGTGGGTATAGCCATCGACATAAGTAGTCTTCACTTGATCATCAATGATCGATGGCATCACGGTGCGTTGGAAGTTCAACACAGCAGCCTTCTCCTTGGCCGGGATGCTCTCTTCCAGCTGTTGAAACTTCATCTCCACCTCCTCCTTCTCCTTGGCAAGCATGGCGGCATTTACCCTTTCTTTCTCAAGCTCCTCTCGAAGTGACTTAGCCTCCTCTTCAAACTGCCTTTCAACGGCCTTCTGTTTCTCAACCTCGGCCTCGGCATCCCAACAGCTTTAATCCTCTCAGCATGGGCTAGTTTGGCGTTTTCGCGAGCCTTATTAACCAAATCCACAGTCTGGCCGAGCTTCACTTGAGCCCGAGTCGCCTTGCCTTTCAGATCGGCCATCTTCTTACCAACTCCAGACCATTGCGCCGCCTCATGTTTGGCAAGGGTGGCAAGCTGCACGAAGAAGTTGATACCAATTATGGGGACGAAAAGTACAATCAGAAAACAAGCAAGTTAACACACTACCTCGGCAATAATGAGACCCTTGCGTTCGGCCATGTGGGCATAGGTGGGCGGCATGGAGTTCAATCCTTGCAAGAGATCGGCATCAAAGGCTCGTTCCAAAATTGGCCGGCTAAGTCTCATCATTGGACCAGATCTGGCGGTGACATCGAGGCTCTTCAAAGGGCGGACATCAGAAAAATCTGCTATCAAAGCATCAATCTCCTCAGAAGAAAAAACAGACGGAGTATCAGTGGGTGGAACAGCAGAGGAATGCCTTTTGGGAAAAGGCTCTTCTGAAAGATCGTCACCACCATCCCTAACCCTTTTCTCACCAAGGGGCTCGTCGCCGTCTGCACCCCCTACCTCCTCAAAAATAGTGTCCTCATCCTGGTCTGGCACGTGAGTGTTCTGTTGGTAGTGGTGCCCTAGGCACGTTTAATAAACATTGTAATTGTTATCATTTATTTCATATCAATAAAGAGAAGTTTTGATTATTATTGTTGTTCATGTTTACATATAATAATCTCCGTCCCTAGTACTTGTTAAGCACTAGTATAAAGGCTAAATGATCATGAGATGATCATGTTAGATTTATGGGTACTTGTTTGGAACAATGTACTGGACATGACCCGCTGTATGAGATTTATGTCATGGTCTATGTCGAACATATATCTCATATTAGTTATGTCAATTGAATCCTTAGACATGAAGTTATTATAGTCTTCCACTTGATGAACATTATGTTTGACATATTCAAACGCTACTTTTAACCGAGTAGTTATAAAGGGTATGATTGGCATAATCGGATTCCCGTTGGGAAGAATAATAAGCTAAATGGATTTGTCCCTCCACGGAGAGATGTCAAGCTTGGGCCCCTCGAATGAATGATGTTGATGAAATGTTCGGCCGGACTCAAATGGATTGATTGGATCAATAGCATTTGAATTATCAACATATTCGGAATCGAGAAAGTATTGAACAAGACAAGTTGACTGTTTGACCATGACTTGTGTTCAATGACATCGTGGACAAAAGGGATTATGACATATTCTAAAGGAATGCGAACTTGTATCTAGTTATACTATTTGGGTAGGTATGACGGTTTGCTAGAACCTAATCATATCTTATGGGATCATGTTTGAGCCCATTGCCAACTTAGTATAATCCTAGAGGGTCACACACAATAGAACGAATTTTAAATAAGAGGACTATATTGGAATTTAGGGTCGAAGGACCTCAAGGGAATTCTGGAATTATTCTGGGCTTCCTGGTCAACCAAGCGGGCGCTTGGGATAAACCAGGCGGGCGCCTGAATGATTTCTAAATGGCCCGGACCTTCTGGTCATTCAAGCGGGCGCCTGGTCCTTTGCAGGCGGGCGCCTGGTGCTGCCGACAGGAAAATTCCTAATTCGATTAGGAAAGGTTTTGGCACAAGTTACCTATTTGGAATAGGTCTTAATTGTGTATAAAAACCCCAATTCGACCAGACCATATTTACTAGTGCTTTTGTGAGTCTCAAAGAGTTTGAGAGAGATTTTATTTTGTTCTAAGATATCATTGATTGAGGAACAAAATAATTCACAAATAAATTCCATATAGTTCTTTATTATATTGTGAAAGTGTGTTTCATAATATTGGTCTAGCAACCAAGATCAAAGAAGCTCCTTTGATATTCGTTCGAAGTGTGGATACCGCTAGAGGGTGAATTTTATCATCTTACAAAGTTCGTGATTTGTTCGTGATAAAGCTTCAAGATCTCCACCAAGACCAAAGAGAAAAATTCATAGCCATCAAGGGTTAGTTATTCCTCTATTCATCTTGTTGTATTTGATTTAATCATATGAACGGATCCATGGCTTTGGGTTTCTTAAAATTTTAATTGCTATATTCCGCTGCGCATGTTACTTGGAAACCCATCAGTGGTATCAGAGCCCCGTTCATGTTGATTAATTCAATACTTGGATCATGTTATGTGTATATAAATTGTTTATGTGTCAAGCATGATATGAATATTGGATTATATGATGTTTATGTGTTATGTGATTTTATGTGGTTTATTGTTTTCAACTTTAATCGCACGATTCAATCGCAATAATTATTATGGTGGATTCTAAATTATTTCGATTATTAATTTTTGATTGGATCAAAGTTTTAATAATCGGGGAAGAAATAATTTTGAGACAAATTTTTCGAACTTTAAAATTCAGTGCCATTCTGACCATTCAGGCGCGCGCCCGGTCTTGACCAGGCGGGCGCTCGCTGGTCAAAATCTGTTCTGATTTTGGCAAAATCTGAATATTGAATTTTCGATAAATTCAACAAAACCAGTAACAGAACCAGTCCAGACTTGCTGATTTGGAATGGGTTTTGGGTAGTTGGTTTGTGTGTGGATTTTGGGGTTTGATTTTCCTATTTGTTTTAGTCTTGTGATTCCTAGATTGGTTCAAGTTTTGGATGGCTAATCTGCGTTCATCGAGATTGTGTTTCCCAAAATTGATCGCAATCAAAGTTTCAAAGATAAAACGAAGTTAGAATTATGAAGAGTTCATAATTGCTAAAATTGAGAAACAAAGTTCTTGATTCAATGATTGGAGATCCATGTGGAATTGTGAATGCAATTGGCCTACGTTCATCGAGACCATCTATTGCTTAGTTTCGGCCACATGGACTACTTTCTTGGTTTCTTGAATTAGTGCGGGATTGTGGTTGCCTAATGGCTTAGTTCGACCGCACTTCTTGTTGTCTTGATTTGGAGATAATAACCAAAGTTGAAATAGTCTCATCCTCATAATTATAGAGAAACTAATGACACATAAATATCATGCTTAAATTAATAGAGATTAATTTAGTGGTTAAACTTGATGTGTAACATGTTTATATTATGTGCTCATAAATGTGTTATATGCTATATGTGATGAACCTTCAAAGAAAGTTTTAAGTCCTTCTTTGCCATGCCATGATTAAAACACTTGTTTATATATGGGTGATTTGATGTGGGTTCGCCTCCGCGAAGTGCATTGATTTTATTCATGTATGAGCAAGATGAGGTTCATTAATTTAATGTGGGCTTGCCTCCGCAAGGTACATTAAATTGAATGGTTCCTATACGTTTAAATGGTTGGACTTAATTAGGCGTCAAAACGGTTTTGGGCCTAGGCAAAAGATGAGATTAAACATGCTTTTGAAATTGGATTTCTCAAAGAATCTCATAAAAAGATCTAAGAATCATATGGGATATGATTGACATGATTGTCTACCTAATTAATTTAGTTTTTGAGCGGTCCGCCTCCGTGGACTCAAAAGTTAAATTAAAGTTGGATCTTAGCCCAATTAAATTATATTATACATAAGAAGGTTATATAATTTAGTGGGAGTATTTTGTTTGGAAAATACATTGTTTATCTCTTTAATGAAAACCGGTACTTATTAAATTTTGGAAATTTTGCATATTTGTAGATAATGACTAATAACACTCAATCAATGTCGTTGCGATCGATCCTTGAGAAGGATAAGCTCGAAGAGAATGGTACAAACTTTATGGATTGGATCCGTAGCATAAGATCGTTCTTAGGCAAGAAGATAAGTTGTACATTCTCGATGGGCCTCTCCCCGCTGAACCACCGCCTACTGCCCCTAGGGCAGAAAGAGACAATTACAAGAAACATCGTAATGATTCTAGAGATGTAAGTTGTCTCATGCATGCTGCTATGTGTTCAAAACTCAACAAAGTTTGGAACATTTGGAAGCTTATGAGATAGGCGTGGAGTTGAGAACCATGTTTCAAGAGCAAGCTAGGCAAGAGAGGTACAAGACCATTGTTGCATTCACTACTTGTAAAATGAATGAAGGGCAACAAGTGAGTCCTCACTTTCTTAAAATGAAAGGTTATGTAGAGCACCTTGAGAAACTTGGCTATCCAATTCCATTGGAGCTAGCCACGGATCTCATTCTTAATTCATTGCCTAAAAGTTATAATCAGTTGTGATGAATTATAACATGCATGGAATGGATAAGAATCTCTCTGAGTTGCATGGGATGCTCAAAACTGCAGAGATGAAAATTGTGGAGAAAGGTTCTCCCGTGCTCTTGGTTCATGATGGGAAGAAGGCTAGTGCCAAAGGAAAGGGTAAGAAAGTTGTCAAACCTAAAATAAGAAAGGCAAAAGTTGCCAAGGCTTCTGAGGCAAAACCTGATCACAAAAGGATGCAATTGTTTCCATTGTCAAGAAATAGGTCATTGGAAACGTAATTGCAATGCTTTCTTGGAAGAGCAAAAGAAGAAGAAGAGCAGCAAGGCTGCGTCGACTTCAGGTATCTATATGATAGATATTCTCCTTTCTACCACTGATTCTTGGGTATTGGATACGGATGTGGTTCTCACATTTGTCTAAATGTGCAGGGACTAAAGAATAGGAGACTGCTTAAAGAAGGTGAAGTAGATTACGCGTGGGAAATGGAGCAAGAGTTGCTGCATTAGCCGTAGGGACTTATGAAGTCACTTTACCTTCCGGATAATTCTTGTTTTGAACAATTGTTATTATGTTCCGGATTTAAGCAGAAATATTATTTCAATTTCTTGTTTGGATAATGAAGGTTTTAAGTTTCTTATTGAGAATAAGAAATTTTCTATTTACTAAATGATGTGCTTTATGGTATTGCTAATTCATTTAATGGCCTTTATATCTTGGATGTCAAGAATGAAAATAATGACAATGTCTATCATGTAAATAAGAAATCTAAACCTAATGATGTAAATCATACTTATTTGTGGCATTGCCATCTTGGTCATATTAATGAGAAGCGTATCTCAAAGCTCCATGGGGACGGACTTTTAGGTTCATGTGACTCGAGTCATATGACACTTGTGAGTCGTGTCTTCTTGGAAAAATGACTAAGACACTTTTTACCAAGCTAGGTGAAAGGGCAAACGACTATTGGGTTGATACATTCCGATGTATGCGGACCATTAAGTAGCAATGCTAGGGGAGGATTTCAATACTTCATAACTTTCACTGATGATTATAGTAGATTTGGGTATGTTTACCTAATGAAACATAAAAGTGAAGCATTTGAGATATTTAGAATATTTCAAAATGAAATAGAAAAACAATTGGCAAAAGTATTAAGGCACTTCGATCAGATCGTGGTGGAGAATACTTGATCAAGAAATTTGATGATCATCTAAAGAATTGTGGAATAGTTTCACAATGACTCTACCCGGAACGCACAATGGAATGGTGTGTCCGAGAGGATAAATCGGACTTTGTTAGACATGGTTCGATCAATGATGAGTCAAGTTGATCTTTCAATATCCTTTTGGGGTTACGCCCTAGAAACCGCTGCTTTCACACTAAATCGTGTTCCAACTAAATCGGTTCAAAAAGACTCCATATGAGATGTGGAGCGGAAAGAAACTTGTTTATCTTTCATGAAGATTTGGGGTGTGAAGCTTTTGTCAAAAGACTTGTCTCAGACAAACTTGCACACAAATCTGATAAATGTATTTTCGTGGGATATCCTAAGGAAACTAGAGGATATTACTTTTACAACCGTGAGGACAACAAAGTGTTTGTTGCCCGAACTGGTGTCTTTCTAGAGAAAGAGTTTCTCTCCAAAGAATCAGTGGGAGTAAAATAAATCTTGAAGAAATTCGAGACCCAGAAAATAACATTGACCAATAGTGGAACATGAACAAGAACCACAAGGAGTTGTGGAACCTGTTCAAAATACACAAGTAACTCGCAGATCTAGTAGGTTACGATCCGAGCCCGAGAGATATGGATTCTCGTAACGGATAGTAATGAGGTAGAAATCATTGAGAATGATGAACCGTCAACCTACCAAGAGGCGATGTCTTTCTAATTCGGACAAGTGGCTTGGAGCATGAATCCGAATTGCAATCCATGCAAGACAATCAAGTTTGGAATTTGATTGATGCCCGAAGGTGTAAAAAACCATAGGATGCAAATGGTGTCTTCAAGAAGAAGACTGACATGGATGGAAAGGTTCATACTTACAAAGCTAGGCTTGTAGCGAAAGGTTATAGGCAAGAGATGGCAACACAAACCGACATATGCACAACGACATCTCGGTTTTGACCAGGTTTTACTAAATTACGAAAAGACTGTCAGATACAAGTGTATTCCATGCCGACATGTTGATAAAGATTGGGCGATCGGCATTACGATAAGACGACGTCATGAAGCATGATGTGTTAATGAAATCAAGATCACGCAAGATACGATAAATCCAGGTCGTGAAGCAGAATCACAGTCAGAACAACGATTAAGAACAAGCAAGATACTTCCATTAAGTATAGCAAAAGGACCCCCACAACACAGCCGGGGGCCTGGCCCTTTACAAGAACAAAAAGAAAAGAAAAGGAAAAGTAATTACAACCAGAAGCCCTAATTTTCTCCCTACTCAACATCACCATCGTAGCCCATGTCAGTGTCATTCATAGTGTTATCATCATCATCATCTTCATCCTCATCGTCTCCGCCGTCGTCACCGCCGCTGTCATCACTGTCATCGAAAGACTCTTCATCATCGCTCTCCATGGGATCTGGAGATTGGTATTCACCATTACTATCGGTCGGAGATTCTTCTTCCGGGAATGACGAACGGGCTTTTGAGGGCATGTTGGAATCACTGCTGCTGTTACGAGAAGAATGTTCATCACGATCACCAGAATCAGAGTCAACTTCCTCCGGAAAGGCATCGTCATATGACCTTTTGGGCATCATCTTGATTTTCTTGAGATATTCTTGAGAAGGATAATAGGAAGTTGATAGGGTTAAGAATGAAGGGATTTAATTGGTGATGTCCTTATATATGCTTTAGAATATGAGGGGTTGGTTGTCTTATACTATTCATGATAGGATTACAATTAATGCAGTTCCGCATTCCGATAGAAGTAATAACTATATTTGCCTGTGGCGCAAAGGCTGTCAGAAGATCCCAAAAATAAAAGATTTTGGCGGCTGCTTGTCAAATCAGCAATAACAAATCAGTAATTAATGAAGACATGACGATCCAGTTCCTACTCGGCATGCCGAGATAGAAACTCGGGGGCCACTGAACGACATAAACCGACTTGGTTGAATGAGACCCACACACCTAAAAGGCCTAGACCGAGAGGCCCATTCACAAGAAGCCCATGCTTATGAGCCGACATCAAGAAGGCCGAGCAGGCAGCCCTTGCCTAGGCCGAGTTCAAGAGGCCTAATCCCTAGTCGGCCTCTAGTACGAGCCGAACTAGATGGCGGGCCGAGTTACATCAGAAACCTCCCATTATCATAGGGAGCCCCCTTACAGAGTTATATTACAACTTTAACACAACGAATCCTTATCTAAACAAGTATATCTATTCTACAAGATAACTAGAATACCACTCATCCTTATCCGGAGTCCATCTCTAAGGAACACGAGTCCCATAACAATACGGGTTCCCTGGCTTACTTAACAAGTCAGGACTCATTCACCCTCACCTATATAAACAGGTCATCTATACAGGAAACAGGTAATGAATTCTTTGGCTCAAATCTAGTCAACTGATTTCTTTATTCACATATCTTACCCGCATTCTTACTCTCACGCCGGAGGGCCTTCGCCGGTGAAGCCCCGGCGTAGTTTACGTTTGTTCATTGTGGGCAGATCCGTACAGGGAAGTTCTCATTGCTGGATTTATCCGAACCGCTAGACGAAGGGCTGATCCGACACGTTTTTGGCAGCATCATTCATCAATAATATTTTTTAAAATTTTACTAGTATGATTAGATTGACTTTAACAATATTTAATAAAAAATGTACTCAAATTGGGAAAAAAAAAAAAAAAAAAAAAAAATTAAACGTGACCAACGGAGGGAATAATATCGTAGACGGAAGAAGGAAAATAAATTCATACCACTTGCATCTATATGCCTTGCGTGGCATTTAGTTCAACGACAAAAGCCATATTAGGTACCTGTCGGCCCACACCAATACGCCATCCTCTCCCCGGAAAATCTAAACCCCCGTTTCTTATTACGTGAGTAATCCGTTTTATTATAATTTAAATACTGCATTTAATTTGTTAATACTCCCTCCGTCCAAAAATAATCTTCGCGTTTGACTATTTAAACTTTTTTAAGGATATGAACACTTGCTTCACTAGCCATGCTTTGTTTAAGCCTAAAATGTATAAATGTGAAGAACTTTTTGGGACAATGAGAAATGACAAATGAGAAGATCATTTTGGAACGGAGTGAGTGAGTATTTTTTTTAGCAAATTTGTCAATAATTTTAAAAATATAATTTTTACTTGTGCATTATAATGTTGATATTGTATTAAAAATATCATTTAAGTTGAAAATACAAATATTTACTCTGGAATGAAAAAAAGTGCGACATGTATTATAGAACGGAGACGGTGTTGATTTCTCATATAAATGTATATTATAATTAGATTTTGAAAATTCACTATAAAATGATAGAATATTATAAAATTAACTCGAACTAAGTATCGTAAATATAATTAATTTAAATTACTAAACGTGAATGAAGTGTATCTCTAAACGGATTAATTACAATTTATGGTCTGAACTCCATAGGGTGTTCCCCAAGCGGGGCCGCAAGTATTTTTTTTGGCAAATCAGGGCTCAATGCGTATTTTTTTCATCACAAAATCATTGGAAAGCTTGTTAAGTACCCATGTGATGTGCACGTGATGAATGGATTGGTTAGATTGAAGTTCATAATACTTTATAAGGGTTTTAATGCATATTTATAAATATAAAGGTTGAGATTTGGTTTTTCAGAAAATAAATCTTAATATTAATAATATCATTAATTAATCAAACTATAAGTAAATTACAATAAATACTTATATAATAATTATTAAAATAAATGTTTTCCTTAATTATTATATTGATATACTTTAAATTTTTTAATTTAAATTGATAAAAAATTGAATTAATTTTTAATATTGAATAATGAATCTTTATCATTTATAAAATCTTTTTATTCTTTCAAAAAATCATGTTATTTATCTCAAAAATAAAATTTTTTATAAGAAGATTAATAAAGTAATATTTTTGTGAAAAATTAAATATTTAATTTAATTTCAATTTCATAGATATTATATATTAGAAAAATATACTCCGTATAAATTTTTATGCACTTTGTAACATATTAAAGATTATATTAAAAATTTATATTATTTTATAAAAAATAAATATAAAATTTTATAAACAATTTAGTTAGTTAATAATATTTTAAAACATATTACACTAGTTCTAGCCCCCCAAAAATAATACTTTCACTTAAATTAAAGGTACAACAACTTTTAAAAAAATAGTACAACATCTTTATGCACACATACTTTACATCATTAAAATAGCATGAAATTTTCAATTTTTATTACCCTCCTTCCTCATGTCCGGTCATTTTCTCCGGCCACACCATGTCTCCGCCACAATCATCACCACCCTCCTTCCTTCCTTACCTATTAACAGAAACACCGGCGCTTCCCTCCCCTGCTGCTCACCTCAGAAACCCTTCCCGCTCCGTTTGTCATATAAGTCGCATCTTTTAAAGCTCGGCTCCTCAACAAGAACGACCAAAATCCTTCTCTCGCTTCGTCGATCTGGGTCAGTCCGCCCTCTCCATTCCAATTTGGGTCTGATTTTGCTCGAATTTAGGAGTGATTGGATGGGGGAGGTGGCGGTCAAAAAGGGCGACGGCGGAGGTTCTGGTTTGCGGCATGATGTGGAGGTGGGTGAAGTGGGGTTGATTTCAGCTGGGTAATGTTTATGGGAGAGAGGAGATTTATTTTTTCCACTATTCCCCTCTATTTTCGATATTTACATTGAACCCTTTAAAATTAACATTTATTTCAAATTAATCATGTCTGTTAATCACGTGCACGGCATATGGGTACTTAACAAGATTTCTAACGATTTCCGTAAAAAATCCCTAGATTGATGAAAAAAATACGTATTGAGCCCTGATTCACTAAAAAAATACTTGCGGCCCCGCTTGGGGAACACCTTATGGAGTTCAGGCCCTAAATTGTAATTAACCCTTTCTAAACTAGAATTATTACCTTTGATGGATTATTATTATTTTGTTGTCATTGTCGGACTTTATACACCGCTATCTCATATACTTCCTCCTTGTCATAGAGTAAGTATCCACCATCTATATGTATGAGAATTAAAAAAGGTTGAAGTAATGTAAGTGTTGTGAGTATAAAAGTGAGGTATGAGTGAGAGAGAAAGGCGGGGGTATGGTAGTAAGTTAATTGGTGTTGTGAGAGTATAAAAGAGTATGGGAGAACGAGTGAGAGAAATAGTAAAGATTTTTTTGTCATTTTTAAAAGTAGACACTTATTCTGAGACAAATTAAAAAGGAAAAATGAACATTTACTGTAAGACGGAAGGAGTAGTAGATAAGTAAATTATATAAGTGATTAGTTATTTTCTAACCCTAGAAAAATGTGGTTTTTAGGACCTTAAGAAATTGTCAGGTTGTCAGTTTTTTTTTTTTTTTTTTTTTTTTGACAAATCTTGTATACTGAAAAAAAACAAACTACAACATATTGAAATACAATAAACAATATACCGTTTTTGATCTCTTGTATCTGAGTCGTGTGTGACACACTTTTTAAAGACTAATTCGCCCCCTCTCTACGAGTGCTTGAGGTTTCCACAAGCGTTAGTATCCCAAGATCAAACGAACTAACTGGATGCAACTCTGCACTTGAGCCACCGGCGAAATGAACTATATGTTTGAACTAGATCATCAACAAAATAATACAAGGAGACCAATGGTAAAGGCACAAAAACAAGAAGAAGAAATACTATAAAGTGTTTCTTTTGTGTGTTTTTCTCTTCTCTTTTACCAAATACTTATGGGTGTCTTTAATATCTCAAACTCCCTAAAAGATTAATTCTTTAATTAATCTACATTTTGATGAGCAATTTAATCCAACAATTAAATTAAAAATCAATTGATTTGGAGTTACTTTTTCAAATCAATAATAGATATTAAACTTTAGAAGTTACTCTTGAAAATTCATCTTGAATTAAAAATTTAGAAATTACAATTTGTTATTAACTTTTTGTAATTCCTTGAATTATAATTCAATAATAAGTAGCAAAAACTATCAACTAGTTTTTCCATACTTTTTACATGTGAGACAAACTCACATTTCTAACTTCCATCCATTTATTTGAGCTATAATATTTTTATCATCCAATCTTCAAATTGAACAAATAAATATATCATTTTCATATTCTCACGGAGTAGAACATGAACCCACAATAATTTTTGTCCAACGACAAATGATTCTTACAAGGAAATATGCACAATTTCCTTCACACACAACACATTTTTCCAACAGTTCTACTCAAGAGGTAAGGAGAGGAATCAAATTCTTAATTTTACAAATTTTGAGGCTCAGCTAAAACCTTTTAATAGTGCGGTAGACTGAGATTTAACTTACGAATTGTAACGATCTGAGCTTGAACACACATTCCGCTTCATAAACTCCATGCACCGGTCAATAAGTACAATCAACTTGCGTTCACTTGGATTCCCACAGGCTCACTCAAAAATCTATGGATATTATTAAGGGAAAATTGCAATTTGGTTACCCATGTTTTGCCAATAGTTGCAATGTGGTTCCCAACAGTGTAAAAGTTGCAACCCCCTAGCCGTGTTTGTCATTTCGTTGCAATTTGATATAAATTCCGTTAAAAACGTAACTCCCGTTAAAAACTTAAGGCAGGTACCTCGCACGTGAATTTAAAGGGGCAAAATGGACATTTAACTTTAGACTATAACAATATTTTCCCAAGTAAAAGGGCCTAAAATGAAAATATTATTTTACACACACACCCCTCCTCTATGTGTCGTCCATACCCCATATCAAAATCTAAAAAAGTTATCCTTTCCTATCGAAATACCCTTCTCTTCTTCTCCATCCCCACCACCATCCACCCCTACTAAACGGCCACCATTCGCCACCCACCTAACTACCACCGCCGTCGCTTCCCCCCTCCTCACCCTCTCACTCCATTAAAGCATCGGACCCTTCATCTTTCTATTCGTACCACTCATCCGAACAAAATTCCCCACATAAATCCGTCTCATGGCCTCCCTACCATCATCATCTCAGTCACCAACCCCATCCACGGTTAACCCTAGATCAAACATCGGTGCTGCCGTGGGCTTAATGACTCCCTCTCCGCCGCCACTAGTCTCTGTTTTCCGGAAAGGGGAAAATTTCCAGTTTATCAATTCTTGTTCTTGCTCTGCTTTTCATCTTGAACAATGGCGAGAAGTGCCCAATTAATTACTGATTTTTAAAATCTTGGTTTTGGGACTAGTGGAAAATCTAGTTTGAATCACATTTTTTGTTGTGGGTTCTTCTTCTTTTAAGTGTCTCTTGCCGAACATGATTTCGAAATCTTAGGTTTGGCTTATTTTCAATTGGGTCTGGGCATATCATTGTTCCATTGATGTTGGAGTTCTAAATGAAGGTAATTTTTACCAGATTTGAAAATTTTAAATCGACTGCAATTTCGTCTACTTCTTCAATTTTGACTTCTTTGAACTATTTCCCCGGATGCACTCACCGTCACCATCATCGCCGTCACCACCACTGTTATTACCAACGCTCGGCCGGTTCTTGACCGACTTGGACATAAGAATTTGGTAGAAAAATTGGGGGATAAATTAATAAGCAAAATTTGGAAGAACAACAAAGACATGACCACACCCATATTCTGTACGAATAACACAGAGAGAAGAAAATGTTCATTTTTCCCTTTTAAATTCACGTGCGATGCACGTGTCTTAGGTTTTTAACGGGATTTACGTTTTTAATAGAATTTATATCAAATTGCAATAAAATGACAAACATGGCTAGGTGGTTGCAACTTTTACACTGTTGGGAACCACATTGCAACTATTAGCAAAACATGGGTAACCAAGTTGCAATTTTCCCTATAACTTAATCCATCTATGAAATGACTTGAAAAGTGAATTGTATTTTTCTTTGATCTTTAAGTTGAGATTATCGGTTGCATCATTGTGTTTTTCAACACGAGTCAAACCGCCCAATTCTTTACATATCCTCTTTAGCCAAAATGCAAACTCCGCTATGCATTTTATCAGTTTGGTTCTAGTGCTTTGAACCGCAGTTGATCAAACTGATAAGTACTCGGTTGAATTTTAAAGGGTATTTTTGAAAAAGTTTGGACCGCTATTCACCCCCTCTAGCGGTTTTATACCCTTGTTGCCCTCTGGGACCAACACATACGAATTGACTGTTTTAGTTGACAAATTAAAATAATTTTAACTCGTAAACTAAGACCACAAGATTTTGGGGGAAACTAGTTTATACCTAAATCATAAAAAGTCATGTTTTTCAAACTGTTATTAAATGTTTGTCAAATGCTTGCAAGTAGAAAAAAGTAGACTTTCTGTAATTTAGGGAGAAACTAATTTCTCTCAAAACCTACTCATTGATATTTCCAATTATAAATGGAAAACTCATTTGTATAGATTATGTTTTTCGCAGCAAAAGTTTCATTTAAAATTTTAATAATCAATTTGATAGAAGTTTGAAATAAAAGACATGAAAATTTAAACATACGATAAAAATTTAAGAATTATTATTAATACACAATTAATAGCGTTATCAATTCCTTTTTTTTTTTTTTAGATTTTATAATAGTTTTTAGATTTTATGATAATTAATTTTGTAGTCCCTTAACTCAAAATAAATATTTTAATTTGCTCTTTGTTAAGAATTAATTTGGACATTTATTTTGAAATGGACATAGTAAATATTTTCAGTCAAAATGTAAAATTATTTTTTTTGATATAAAATGAATATTATTTTAAAACTATGATAATTTCCACTATACAAACTAATTTTTTTTATTATTATTATCATCATTATTATTACTCACTCTGTCCCAGAATAATAGCCCCCTATTTTCATGGGTTTTACGAAGGAACTTTGAGTAATAATTAAGGCTACTTTTAATTATTTAATGAAATTTTTGAAATTGTTCTTGATACACCATTATAAATACTATTTATATCAATTTTTAGATTAATATTAACATAATTATAAGTAACATTTATAACTGCTCAAAGTTGTTTCGTAGTAACAACGAAAAAAGGTGGACTATCTTTCTGGGACTGGGTCGGAGGGAGTATTATTTTGAGAAAACTTACTTTGTAAATGAGTCAATTTTTTTTTAATGATTTTGTTTTTCCATAGTAATAGGTACATTGGGTTAAGTGCAGTATATTTACTCAGTAATCACCGTCCGTCGTCCAAACACAAAAAGTTACGGACCCCCCCGCTGTCCTTTGCATGGTTTCCACCTGGATCCGATCCCAACAATTTGAGTCTTTTTCAGGTAGTAAAAACTGACTAGGACTGCCTTTTCGAATCCCATCGACAGATTTTCCATTTCTCTACTACACAACTTGAAGTTATTCCTCTCTCTATTTCTCAGGTTTAGCCGATTCATAAATTTTCTGATGCGCCGCCGCCGACAGTGAAGTTGTTTTTTGTGGTAGGGTTTCTCCGAAGAAACGAATCACCGGTCAAATTTCCAACACAGGTCAGCTTTTGCTTTCCGGAAATTCTCGATTGATTGTTTTTTGTGCAATTGATTTCGCGTTTATTTCAAGTCTGTGGTCTGTTCTGTTTTGATTTGATGCTATTGAAATTCAATTTTTGTGGTGAACGGCTGATAAATTGGAAATGGAATCGTTCTATTTTATACTAGTATTATGCTAAATCAATATTGAATGATACGATAAAGAGGTTTTTGTTAGATTATGTATCCATGTAGTTGATTTAATTGATTTCGCGTTTGTTTGAGGTCTACTCTGTAATTTTTTAATTTGATGGAGTATGGATTTGATATTGAAGCTCAATAATATTAATGAACTGGTGATGAATTGGAAGTCGAATAATTCCATTCTCTAGCATTTTTAATGAGTATTATACTGATAATGAATAATGCAATAAGAGTAGTTTTTTTTTTTTTTTTTTTTTTTTTTTAAAAAAATTATCCTGCGATTACAAAGTCATCAAAGTGCAAGAGGTAGGGGTTTCGAACCCCCCAAGCTTCCCGAAGGATTACAAGGGTCCATACCATCTTGAGCCAAGGCTCATTTACATGTTTTTGTTAAATTTTGTATCCACCTGTTTTGATATAAATAGTTTTGGTCAAAATTACTTACGGAATACAGGTTCAGATTATGAATAAATAGTGTATATTCTTCACATTTAATTATCTTTATGTTGAGTACAGTAACTTTAATCCCTTGAGAGTATATTCATATTTTAAATGAGTTGAAAATGTGATAACTCGTAGGTGTCTGTGTATTGTCATACTTCATAACTTCTTGACAATTGTTCTCTGCATATTGCTTGTAATTAATTAGGATACATGTTTGTAAAGAATTACGGGAATCAATCTTATTGAGATGTGAGGAAGGTCGAAAGATTTTTCATCATCTATAATTGGAGAACACAATGGAAATAAAGTTAGATACAACAAAATGAACAAATTAAATAACCCAAGGGATCATAAGAACAAATCCACTATAATAATTTGAGTTAGAGACTCTCGACTCGTATCCTCATGGTTAAAGATGCTCTGCCTTAACACAGATGCTCTTTTGATGCCTCAGTGAACGCACCCCAACCCAACCCAACCCTACCCCATTGGCTTCACTCAATAATCTCTCTGATAGTTTCATGAGAGACTTATCAGAAGGAATAGGACACTAGCTAGCCCCCCACATTGGGAACTAAACTGGATGAGCATAACCCCGGACTCAAAAGCCAAGTAATGGAGACCTCTAGCTTTTGTATAGGTTAGAAAACCATGACATACAAATCTCATATTTTATCCCATGCAGAATTAGACTCCTAATTTTAATGAAAATATATGCGTGCACTGCTAAGGTTCTTGCATTCTGTACATCAGACGGATTCTTCTTTTCACTTTAGATTATTTTTTTAATAATAAAAGGAGAATGTATTAAAAGAAACTCGAAGTACATTTGGATGGACAAGGTGTCCATCTATAACCGAATAAAGAAAAAAAGTACATGAAAACTTTACTAGTAAATTGGAGCAACCCAATCCCTTTTCAAATTATTCAATGATAAAGCTTTGAAAGCACCATTAGCATACACCCAAAGAGAAGCTCAAGACATCACTTTTACCCACAAAAGATGCTTCGGTAAGTAGCAATTCTTAAAAATCCTAACATTGCTCTCCATTCAAAGACACCAACAATCTGCAAAAACCTCACAATCCTACAAATGACTCGCATCTCCAGCTTTACCAAAACCTCGTAACTGTATAAGAAAAAAAGAAATGGAACCGGGACACACCCACACTTCTCTAGCCACCTCAAACTAACTATAAGCTTGGCCACTAGCATAAATGCCATTAATACTTGCACACCACTTTGTCTTATTGATAAACAACTTTATCATCGCGTTGAAGCATGCTAAAGATGGATAGTATTTTGGGGGGGGGGTGGTAAAGATTATAATTCCTATAATCTCATTCCCAGTGGTTGACGTGACTATCAAGTTCTTGTAGGATGATGAAGGAATCGCTCTGCCTTGGGCTATTGTCATCACATTAATGTCCTGGGGCAGCGCAGCAGATGGGGTTTAATAAAATATAGCAGGAGGAGAATTTAATCACATGGAACACTTTAAACTTTTGACAAAATAGTGTTAAATCCCAGCATTTATCTCATCAAAAAGTACATCTGGAAAGAAAACACCAAAAGAGGAGATCATACTTAGTTCTAGTATTTATTTCATGATCCGAATGAAGTACTGCTCTCAGTCTTGCGAAACTGATTGTGTAGAATATTTCATTCTTAGCACTTTATCAATATAAAATCCATTTATAGGAATTGTTATTTTCTTAAAAAATAAAAAACCAAAATTAGAGTTCCGATGTTTCTTGAATTTTTGGAAACTCTTGGAGCCCTGTAGAAGACAAGATTGCTGAACAATTAGAGTTCCGATGTTTGTACCAAAACACAGTGCAGCCATACCCACACTTGTATATAAGGAAGTTCCAACAATAGGAACAAAGGCCAAGGCAAGCCCATATATTCTTCTTTGAGGGCATAAAATGTTGGAACTTATCCATTTCGACACTTACTTCTAAGAGAGCTGTGGGAAATGCCTTTGTTTGATGTCATTTATGTGGTTAAATCAGTTATTTGTTAATTATTTGCTTAGAGTGTGAGAGATACATGTATTATTACCATCCGTAGTTGTAATGCTACCTCACGTTAGTTTCTACTTACCATGGGATTGCAGGATGAGTGAAGTGACCTTCTCAAATGGAGATGTGTATATTGGTAACGTCAAAGGAATGATTCCTCATGGTAAGGGAAAATATAAATGGTCAGATGGTACAGTTTACGAGGGTGATTGGGAAGAAGGGAAAATGAGTGGAAAAGGACAAGCTATATGGTCTTCTGGAACAACATATGATGGTGAGTTCTCTGGGGGTTACCTCCATGGTTATGGAACCTTTACTAGTCCAGATGGATCTGTATATCGAGGTTCCTGGAGGTTGAACATTCAGCATGGACTCGGAAGAAAGCAATATTCTAATTCTGATGTTTATGATGGTTCTTGGAAAGAAGGAGTACATGAGGGCAGTGGTAGGTATGCTTGGAGTAATGGTAACATGTATATTGGAAATTGGAAATCTGGGAAAATGTGTGAAGAGGGGTTATGAAATGGTTTAATGGTGATGTCTTTGATGGTTTTTGGTTGAACGGGTTAAAACATGGGTCAGGAGTTTACAGGTTTGTTGATGGAAGTTATTATTTTGGGACATGGACCAGGGGTCTAAAGGATGGACAAGGAACATTCTATCCTGCTGGATATAAACGTCCATCTTGGGGTAACTCAGACAGGTTTGATGAGAGAAGGAAAGGATTGATATCTCATCCTTCTTTACTTAAGTCAGAGGAGGGTGTGTCTACGAAATCTGGCGTCATGCGTAGTCTTTCTGACAGAATCTCCATCAACGGGCTCTTTAGAGGGTCAGGTCGAATATCAAGCAGGAACATATTAGTGGAAGAAGATTGGAGCATTGGGGATTCTACTAGAGAGTTTTCATCTTTTAACGCTTCAGAAATGTCTCGCACCTCGGCTGATTGTCTATCTGAAGTAGAGGATAATCATGCTGTAATTTATGAAAGGGAATACATGCAAGGAGTTTTGATTGCAGAGAAGATTAAGAATAGTGCAGGACTATCGCGTAAAAGTAAACAGCGGTGGAAATTTAGTGCTAAGGATGCAAAAAAAAGATCGTGTGTGGACATTTTTGAAGGACATAAAAGCTACTACCTGATGCTCAATTTGCAACTTGGTATCAGGTAACATACTAAGCATCAAATCTTATATCTACTGTCGGTTCAGTCTGGCGGTGCACTTGAATTGCATTCAGATTACTATACTAAGTGGTAGAATAACTCATATATTACTTCATTTGAAGTTCACAGGTATACTGTTGGCAAGATCACACCAGTCCCTATGCGTGAAGTGAGACATTCAGATTTTGGGGAGCGAGCCAGAATAAGAATGTACTTTCCAAAAAAAGGCTCCCAGTTTACACCCCCACATTATTCTATAGACTTCTATTGGAAGGACTACTGCCCTATGGTATTCAGGTATGCTTACTGATAATTACTTGAGTCATTGTCGTGCTGTTTGTTCCTTTCCTTTTAAGAAATTATTTGAAAATCCTGATCATGTGTATTATCTACCTTGCACTATTTGCCTTCTTTTCTCACTTCACAAATCTGGTTCACTTGGATATGCTTGAGCAATGTTAAATGCTTAGAATTGAATCAATTCCTTGAATCTGGTTCATTGCATTAATTTGTATAATAGACGAGATAAAGCTGTTTTTTTTAATTTTTGGAAGAGGGGTCATTGTGATCCTTACTTCCTGCTGCCAGGGCATAATGAACTACAGAAAGCGTTCTCTTATGACATAGAGATTCCAACTCAATGTGGAAGATTAGCCACTTGTTTTCATCCTTCTTCTAGTTTGTGGTGAAAGCCCAACTTTTTTAGTACCTTTGAAGGCTTTTTTGGTTTCCAGCAGATGACAGTCTCACAGTAAGGAATTGTTGCTGGGTTGTGGGATTAGAAGGATCATCTATGTGGCTGTTTTTAGGGCATGGTGATGTAGATGGTTGCCCGTTTCTGCATTAAAACTTTACTATCGACAGAGACAAAAAAATAACATATACTCCCTCCGTCCCATCCGAAATAGGATTTTGGTAAACTTGACTTTACTTTGACCAAGTCTTTTGAAGAAAATATAATAATCCAAATAAAAATTTAAAAATAGTTATCGTATCACAATTAATAATACTCTCAATAACAATTTTTAACTTTATCTTAGGATAATTATTTTTTATTTAAATTACATGGTCAAAGTATAAAAAAAGCTACCAAAATCCTATTTCGGGCGGGACAGAGGGAGTATGTAACTAGATATGTGAACACAAACAAACACTACTCCAAAATTCACTTAGGCCACTTATCACAAATATACTGAGATGTAGATTTAACTAGGCTGCTTAAGTAAATCTAAAAAACTATTAACTAGACCACCAATGACAAAAAAATGTCATAACAAAATCTAATTGAGCCGCTAACCTATAGTAAATACAGAAACAAAATTCTAACTAAGCCAATTCAGATACAAATACTAAAATTAAATTTAACTAGATCATTTGCTATAATATATCAGTCATCAACAAATATCGTACCAAATAACGCTTTCAATTTTAAAAGTAATGAATAATATACTCCACCGTCCTAGAATGATAGTCCCACTTTTTTTTGGTTTTAATTTGATTGAACTTTGTCTAATAATTTGGGTTAATTTGATTATCCTAATGGAAGTATAAAATTTCTAGCGATGGTATTTTTAATTATCATCAATAACAAGTTTTAAAATCTCAATGAAATTATTGGTTAGAATTCAATCAAATTGACCATGAAAAAAGAATAGTACTAGGGGCACAAAAAAGTCACAAAAACTTGCTCACAAAATCCTAGGTGTAATGATTTTATTGGTGTTTTTAATTAGAGTGTGGCGGGTCCATTATCGATGCAACCAATAAAATACGGCCACCTCATTTTGTGACCTTATTTTTTGCCCCTAGCATTGCTCCGAAAAAAAATTGAACTATCTTTTTTAATAAGGGGAGTGTAGTGTAAAATATAAGTATACATTTTAAGGGTGCCCAGCTACAAAATTTGGGGGGGGGGGGGCGCAGCTACAAAATTTGAAGAAGTAAATATAGCTTTTCTCAAAGTTAAAGGGCTATTATGGAATAACTGAAAACATTGGGGGGGGGGGGTCAAGTGACCACTCTCACTTGGTAGTAGATCCGCCAGTGTATTTGTCAAGAATCTTTCTTATGCTTAGCTACAGACCTACTGGATTTTCATTTTGCTCATGCAATGATCGGAAGGGCTGCTAGTGTACTTCCATACATTGTTATTTTTCCTCTTATTGGGCCTTTTGTGCCTGTTCCTGGTTTTTTATATTTTCATTGTGAACACACGAAATTCGTAAAATTAATTAAATGAAATACTTGTTCTCTTGCTACTGTTGGTGTAGACGACTGCAGCTCCTTGTGGTTCTTATCTTTTTCCTGATAGGGATGGTTGGATTTAACTGACTGATTTCTCCCATCAATTTCATCTTTCTTCATCGTCACCATTTATTTTATCATGAACAAGACATACTCTCTTAGCAGCAGTTTATACGATCGTTTATACAAGGGCTTAAAGTTGTGGGCTTTTGTCTTGGTGGTCGTTCTTGTGAATCTTCTTTCTAACAGTGATCAACTTTGACGTTACTTCTTCCATCATGCTGCTGCCTAGCGCTTATTTTGTAGTGTCTTGTATCTGGAACTAGTACCATCTGAAGGATCCTTTACCATATTAATAATAAATAGTTCCATCAATCCCTGTCCCCCAGCCCTCACTGCCACTACGTGCTGGCATATCTAGATCGGCTTGTGCATGGTATTCATTCATATGTTGGTTTCTAGTCCAAGGACAATCCTATTGTACCACCATTTATAAATACATCTCTTGTACATATCATTACTGTAGGGGTTGCAATTTCTGGCATTATATGTAGTGTTTAATGTGTAACCTCCATTTGGTTGGTTCAAAGAGAAAGGTTGTCTGATTGTGCCTACTGCAATAGGAATTACAGGTTTATATGGTTAAGCCGGTTGACTTACAAATGTATGCTAAAAGCCGGGTATATTTAATGACAAGATGTAGAATAGTTAAATAAGAAAGAAAAAGAAAAATGAATCTCCATTCTCTAGTCTTCAAGTCTTAGCAAGTTTTTGTTGTCTTAGTACCATAGGTATAGGCCTTCTGGAACGAGGTCCACCGCCGTTCGTAATTGGGGATGGTGGGGTGTGGCTGGGGTTTGGTTATTTTTCTATTTTGACTCAATCGCATCATTTACAATCTGCTTCCTGTGACTCTGTACTCTTGACTCATTCATTCGTATAATTAAAGCACTTTTTATTTGATATTTTGGCCTTTCATTTGATTTGGAGGACTCCGCAGTACCAACCAACGATGTTGCCCTACAGGCTATATATACTGATTTTCATGTAGTTGGGTTGGGAGTGATGTGTATATATGAATGTAATCTCATTTTCAGGAATTTGAGGGAAATGTTCAAGTTAGATGCTGCCGAGTATATGATGTCTATCTGTGGTGATGATGGTCTGAGAGAGCTTTCATCTCCTGGGAAAAGTGGCAGCCTTTTCTACCTTTCTCACGATGATAGATTTGTCATTAAGACCTTGAAAAGAACGGAGCTGAAGGTTTGAATCTATGACTCTATTTTATTTGTCTCTGTGTCTTGCTTATATTATGTTGCTATTTTATGTTATTCAATAAATTTTGAAATTTAACTACATAAGTGCCACTGTACTCCTGCAAAGTATGCATGCTGCTAGTTTTCCTATTAAGATTTCCTCCTTTTCAAAATAAGTGTAGAGTATTCCATTTTGGCTGTCAAAAGTAAAGAAGTTTCCACTTTGCAACTTTTACTTTATAAAACTGTCATCTTTACCATTTAACCCACCTCTGATTGATTGTTTCTTTACTTGAGGACCAATCTCCAGATGTGTAACATTGGAAATCCGCTTGCTAACTTCCTATGGAGTTTTCTTAGCCTGGGTGCTGGGTCAAATATTATTTTTAAACAGCGGGAGTGTGAGTGTGATTATCTTTACCTAGAAATGATTTGTATGTCTTGTTTTGTTTCGAATAATCCCTTCACCTGTTTATTTCTATGTAGGTGCAGATCAAAATCATTCTCGAGCCTTAATTTCAAATTTCTAACATTTTGATTCCTAAAACACCCTTTCAAAACATTTACAAGACAGCGACCCTTTATATCTTTTGTCAGATTTTTTTTTAAAATAAAAATAATAACAATAACAATAAAGAGTTAAAAACTAACATAGTTGGATATTGAAAATCATCTTGCACTTGTTGATATTAGGTAATAGAGAACTGTAACTTGAAATGCAACAGCTTAGACGTCCACTAGTTTATCCTAGCTTCAGAATTATATACTAATCCCATTTAATCATATTGGGTGGGAGGGAGTTGTGCTATCAGAAACCTTAAAGATATATGGCTATAATCTTTCTTTTTCATGAAAAGGATACCTAATTGTTTCGTCAAAGAAAGGTATTTCTCTATGCACATATGATAATTACAGAAGTTGTGGTTGGTTTTACCTTTTTTTGTGGCTTGTCTTCTTTGTTCCTTTAATAAATACAAAGTATGTATCTGCAAAGTAATCCTTAGGGGAATAGTGACCTTTTGTGTTGATTAACGAGAATAATAATAGTAATTAACTGACGGTGTCCTAATAACTTTGCTGTGTATTAGTATACTTAGGTAGGGTGCATGAAATTATGCCATCATAATTAGTAACCTTTAACAACAACAACAATAACAACAACAACGCCTTAGTCCCAACAAGATTTGAGGTTTGCTAACATGAATCATCATTTGTAATCGTCAATGAGAAGTTGTGAGAAAGAACGTAATTTAAAAGAAGAAATAGGTGAGAATAAAAATTGAAAAGAGATGATTGCAATTTGTTAAGCTGCGTTTTTTTCCATTTTTTCAATTTGGTTGATTGGTCTGAGATTGAAAAAGTTGCAACTTGATTCCTTTATGTACATTTTGCTGTAGTAAATTGATGGAACAACTAACAAAGTGTTTTTTTTTTTTTTTTTTTACGGAAACACATGTTACTGAATTGAAACAAAAAGTAAATGATAGGAACCGGGTTGCAACTTTTTCACTTTTGGGAACCAAATTGCAAAAGTGAGCCAAAACACCGGTAATCGAATTGCAATTCGTGTATATGGAAAAGAAAAAACAAATATATATATATATATATATATATATATATATATATATATATATGAAAAATTTAATATAAATAAAGGTAAAGAAAAAAAGAGTAAAGAACAAGAAGAATAGAAATTATAATAATGTGAAAGTTAAGAAAGAGAACTCATTCTCCTGCTGTCCCTGAATAAATGTCGCCCTTCTTGTACGTTAGTGCGAAGGAACTTTGAGCAATAAATCTAGGTTGATTTAATTATCCTAATAAAATAATAAAACTTGTTATTGATACACTATTATAAATACTATCAATTAAATACTATCAATTTTTAAATTTTCATTAGGATAACTAAATTAACCTTAAATTATTGCTCAAAGTTGCTTCATACTAACGTAAAAAAAAGGGCGACGTTTATTCCGGGACAAGGGGAGTATCATTTTCAATCACCTTTATCCAAGTTTTCTTAGGCCTTCCTCTACCCTTCACCATCGTATCACTTCTACACTTGTTGGGCCTTCTAACCGATACTCTACTTGGTCTCCGTCTCACATGACCAGACCTCCCAAGGCGATCCTCCCTCATGTTATCTTCAATCTGTGCAACTCAACTTTTCCCCTAATAACCTAATTCCTCAACGAATTCTATCTTGTAATGATCATGCATCCATCGTAGTGTACATACTCAAGTTTGCTATTCGACTTTAGCTTCTTCAGCAGAATTATAATGTCTTGTAGAATTATGTTAGAAATTGTTCAGATATGAATATGATGTTGTATTCAATTGTTTATATCTGTTTTTTAATAATTTTTCTGTAGGTTTTACTCAAGATGCTTCCTAGCTATTACAATCATGTAAAAGAGCACGAGAACACTCTCATAACAAAGTTCTTTGGTGTCCACGAGATAACACTGAAAGGAGGGAAAAAGGTAGCTAGCTTTTCGTCTTTTGATCCTAGTTTACTGTGACGAGTTTTAATGTTCAGTTTTTGCTCTTTGTTCTTCTTATCTTTAGGTACGCTTTATGGTCATGGGAAATATGTTTTGCACTGAGTTGAGAATACATCGTCGTTATGATTTGAAAGGTTCATATCAAGGAAGATTTACAAATAAGGAGGAGGTAGACGAGAGTACCACACTAAAAGACCGTGATTTGTCATATGAGTTTCATATGGACAAGTCATTGCGCGAGTCCCTCTTCAAGTAAGTTCCTTATGTGACCGTGGTTACTTAAGCATTATTTTTATCCTAAAGGTAAATAGAATTTTATTTAGTATGCAATCTCTAGGGGCAGTGGATTGTTTTTGAAGAAAACCCTAATTCTCCTGGCTTGAATCAGTAATATACTTGGTGTTACTTGGATTCTGGCCATGTTCAACATGATGACCTCCGGAACCCTGAGGCTGTCTAATATCAGCTGAGTTGAAAAGTGTGTATCTAAATCAGAGAAATGGTCATATCTCGTCCCTTTTGTGGTCATAGAGTGTGTATATCCATGTATCAGCTCATAAAGGTCTTTCTCATCTATATTCATGGAAAATTTTGGGTATATAATATGCTAAAGGAAAAATTGCATCCTAGGTCACCGCGATGAGTGGATTTGATCACTCAACACTTTTTTTTGCATTCAATAGCCTAAACAATTTTTTTTGTGCGCCCGTGATCACTAGGCCTAACATCATCCATATTTTAGCGTTTAAATATAATGTGCAATGCACATGACGATTTTTTAAGGGTAAAACTGGAAAACCATGAATATTTAAATAAAATAATATGCTTTGTGTTGAATGTGTAAAATTTTAAAGTGAAAAGGACATTAATGAGTAACTTTTTAACTATTAAATTAATTATTTGGTATTTATTATTTATCGTATAATTTACTTAATGTCAACAATTTGATCTCCATTGGATAAGTAGATTCCCCCCCCCCCCCCTAATTTTCCCATTCTTTTACCAAGTCAATACAATTTGACTACCACCGGCCCTCAATGCCCCCCACCCAATGCTTCACCGCCATCATTCCACCGGCATTGCCAACACCACCACCACCATTCCATCCTCATCACCAACACCACCACCATTCCACCGTCGTCACCAACACCACCACCATTCCACCGTCGTCACCAACACCACCACCATTACACCGCCATCACCAACACTACCACCATTCACGTCATCCCCAACACCGAAACACCATCAATATCAAAATTTCATATTCAACCACCGCCATTTAAAATTTAATTTTATTCAATTTATACCACCAATGTTGGCAATCATATAGGCGCAGTGATCATAGATACACAAAAAATATTGTTTAGGCAATTGAATGCAAAATAAAGTGAGTTGCGGGATCAAATCCACTCATCACGTATAGTGGGGTGACCTTGGATGCAACATCACCTATATTAACAAGGAGAAGTATCCAAGTTAGATAATGAGTGTGATTTTGACCTCAAATTCAAAATTTATATTTACCTCTACCAACCTCTTTTTATGTTCTAGATGTAATGGATTATGTTTCCTCCTCTCTGCAGACAAATCTCACTGGATTGCATGTTCCTTGAATCTCAGCAAATTATTGATTACAGCCTTCTTTTGGGATTGCATTTTAGAGCTCCTGAGCATTTGAAAACCCTCCTAGAACCGCCTGACACCGTACATGAGAAAACACCTGCTGCTGACGGTAAATTTCTATTTCCATTATGGATATTTCTTGCTTGAGCTTGTAATTTTTTTTATCTAGGAACTATCATTTGATGGATTCGGTGGAGCCAGTGATGTTAATTTTGGGACTCGTTGCACGCAAAGTCTTTGTTTGCAGGGTGAGAATGGAATTTTATGCATGTTCTGCATGATTCCCATGTCTTGGGGTCATGAACGTGATTCCCATAAAAATGGGTATTTTTGTTCCTGTACCAGCTGTCGACATCTTAAACTCTGTGTATACTATTTGCTTTTCTTTTATCTGCTGAGAAAGTTAAAAGCTTGCCACAAAAATTAACACTCAAGTGGAGGATATAAAACCAACATTACTACTAGGTAGCCCATAGTGGATAATTAGATTCAATCTGTGCTGTCTTTACGTTCGTGAATTTGATGGTAATTTGTATTTTTTTTTTTTTCTTTCCATTTTTTGTGATTAAGATTAGGTTTATCATACTGCTAGAGTTGCTTATGAGTAAACCATAGACGACGTTTGCAAGTTGCTGATATGTTGTCAATATGGACAGATCCATCCTCAATTTATATTTGATAAATGAAGTGCATTTTATACATCTACTTCATAGTGCACAGTCAAACAATGTATACTAAAAGCTTGAAAGATTTTTTCTGTCAGGTTGTGACAGGGTTATTTAAAAAAAAAAAAGAAAACTGAAATTGTAAATTTTTGTAGTTTGAATATTCATGCAATCTGTAATTTTAGGGGTCTATTTTCAAGTTGTGACAGGAGAAGTTTATAATGCCCAATCCACTTCTATATAGTTTTCCTGCATATTTAAATTTCAATAATATGCTTTGAAACTATATACAAGTTTGTTTGAGAACTGTTAATTAGAAGCTTGATAATGTGCTTTTATAGGTGTAATATCTCATGGGGACCTCTTGATTCCTCCAAAGGGCCTTCTCCTAGTGACCCATGAACCCAGCTCGGTCAGTGTTGCACCAGGGCCTCATATTAGAGGGAATACCTTGAGAGCCTTCTCTGTCGGTGACCAAGAAGTTGATCTTCTTCTCCCCGGTACTGGAAGGTATTTTATAATGCTTTTTGTTTCCATATTTCAGTGTATACAACTACAATTCCATCACTAGCGACCAAAACTCATAAATCACATTCAGTTGGTATTGCATATTATAATATGGATAAAATTTGTGTTAAGGTGTTTAAGGTGTTCAAATGAACTAAAAAAGCGCCTTAGGCATTGAAATAAGAAGTTCTTGATTATACACGTCTCAGTTCGTTTAAATGTTCGGTTGATTTTCTTGCGTTCCTCCCCATGCAGCCAGGTTTTACGGAGCTTATACTTTTAAACCTCCATTCTATTACTCTTTGGATATTTTAAGCATAGTTCTAGGTTCTTAAACATAAAACCGACATTGACACGCATTTCTTGGTTTTAGTGGACCTATCACATAAGTATAAGGACTATATAGAACCATGTTTAATACTACCTTTGTCCTAAAATGTTAAAGAGTAAATTTGGACATTCATTTTGGGTGGAAAAAGCATCTAAGCAGTGGCGGATTCAGAAACCGATCAAAGTGGATGCACAAAAAGAAAAGCACTAGTGGGAATTGAATCAGGGTCACCCACTTGAGAGGCAATTAATGTATTGGGTGCAGTAGTACCCAATACTTATGACGTGGGCCTACCACCGGTATCAAGTATGCAGCAAACCGCTGTCATTCCACATTGCCTGTTACTTTCTGTTCATATGATCCCAAAAACTTCAATGTCTTTGTGTTTTAATAATACCTCCGTCCTAAAATGATCTTCCCGCTTTTTTTTGTCGTTACTACGAATGACCATTGAGCAATAATTATCGGTTGATTTAATCATAGCAATGAAAATCAAAATTTGTAATTGATGCACCATCAACAATACTATTCAAGTTTTAGATTTTCATTAGTATAATTAAATCAACCGATAATTATTGCTCAAAGTTCATTCATAGTAACAACAAAAAAAGTGGGAAGAACATTTTGGGACGGAGGGAGTAGTAGAATAGCTCCAAAAAAAGGTAGAACAGGTGTATTACATATTTGCCCTAATCACTTGAAATTCATTCAGGTTACGAGTGCAATTAGGTGTAAATATGCCAGCCCAGGCTCATCACAAGCTCCCAGAAGATGATGCAGGGTCATCTGAGGTCGAACTGTTTGAGGTTTATGACGTGGTTCTCTATCTTGGCATAATCGACATTCTGCAGGAATACAACATGAAAAAGAAACTTGAGCACGCATATAAATCATTGCGATTTGACCCCATGTCGATATCAGCTGTTGAGCCCAAGCTTTACTCGAATCGTTTCATCAGTTTTCTGGAGAAAGTTTTCCCTGCAGAACCTTAGCACAAGTCTTTTTCTATTCCTTCTATACTGTGTCAAGTGTTGTACTGCAGGTATTGTTATTACTTGAAATTCTTTCATAATAGGAAGTGAGAATTCACAGCATATTCCCACTTGATAATTTGTATAGTAATAGCTATCTTTGTATAGTTTCTACATGCTAAACGTCGACTTCTTGTATATTCGTTTAATCTCTCGTGTATGTGGGTGAGTTTTTTTTGTTCTTTTTCTTCAAGAGAATCAATTTTAAGACTGCCACAGGCAGGGGCGGATCTTCAGTATAAGAAGGGGTGCAAGTGCACCCGGTGAATTTTCGTATTTAAGAAGAAAAAAATTTATATGTATGATATATATATAACTGTGCATCCTCAAAACAAATTGCTTTGTAGTATAGATGGATAGAGTCTAGCCTTCTTCTACTAGAAAACTATTATTCGAATCCTAGCAAAAGCATTTTTAGTATTTCAATTATTACATGCTTCCTCTCCAATTTGGCTTTTATCCCTTCCAATTTGAGCTGCTAGTTCAATTTTCTTTTGATTTTGATTAGGATAATTGTTGGTTGATATGAATTATATTTAAATGATATTTTGATTTATCTTTCTTTATTGTGCACCATATTTTTGTTTATTAAAACACCAGATAATTATATTTTAATACAAAATAAAGAGCAAATTTGAAAGTTTTTTGGACATTCATTTTAGGACGGAGGGAGTATTATTTAAAGTTTTGTATATTATAACATGTAATAGAGTAAACGACGATTATAATTTGAATTTTTAGTGTAATTTGTGCACCCGCTAGACGGAAACTCAAGATCCACCACTGGCCACAGAAATTATCCTTTCCAAGTATACTTGCTCTTCATGGGGATTGTAGAATTTTATCTACCGAATCAATAATTTATGTGACAAGTATTATTATGTTCTTACCTCAAGTTCTCCGTCCTTCCTACAAAAATGAATGTTCGTTTTCGTTAAAATGACTAAAATGAAAGTTCGTTATTGATCAAATAAATGATATCTCCGTCCCGTCCCAAAATGATCTTCTCACTTGCCATTATTTATTGTCCCAAAAAGTTTTTCACAATTCTAGGATTTAGGCTTAAAAGTGTATAAACTAAACATGACTAGTGAAGCAAGTGTTTATATCCTTAAAAAGTTTGAATAGTCATCATTTTGGGACGGATAATGCATGGGAAAATGAAAATGGCTTGTGATTTATTTTGCATAAACTGTGAGAGATTGAAAATTCATTGGATTGAGGGAAAGTTTACATTGTTTTCCACACCTAAATCAAATTGTCACAATTTTTGTGTGTTTTGACATGTAGAGCTACTTTGCTGACTTTTGGCTATACTTCATGTGACCTCTTTTATAAAAAGATATGTCTAGCTTTTTATGGGTTTTTCAATGAAAAACATGCAGGCATAGATTAGGCTTTCCATGCAAAAAAAAAAAATAAAATAAAAAATAAAGTGCAAGTTTGGGTGAAAGTCTTGTCAGTCTTTTGAGGTCTCCCATTTTGTCTTTGGATTCTATTGTGTGTAATAAGGGGAATGAGAATGACTTAGCTGCGATATCAGGGTATTTTTTTTTTTTTTTAGCTTAGAAAACACACACTCTCTCTCACACACAGTACACACACATATTTTTCCTCCATATATTTGACTTTTAGTGGTCAATACAAATATATTTAGATCAAATATTAACAATTTAATTATCTCAATATAATTCTAAAATTGTTATTGATGAATTACTGTTATTTATATATATAAAAAAAGTGTCATGTTATTAATAGAGCAATACTTTTGGTGCAATTTTACAATGGTAAGACAACATATCAGCATATACATTTTTTCAAAAGAAGATTAACAAGTCAACTGCAACAATTATTGTAGTTAAAAGAGTTTGACAAGTGATTGCAACAATTGTTAATTGTTATGGGATGGAAATTGGAATGCACATAAGCCAGCCTTGTCGATTAGATCTGAATTTGGCTAAATCTAAAAGAGATAGTTTGGGGGTTGCACAACTTTTTGATTTGGTATGTACAGCAATAAAATAGACAAAACCAAAACCTAACTCCTTTGTTAGTGTCCCTAAAACAAATGTATTTGCTTGTTTCTGGCTCCTGTCTTCATAACAGCTGGGTGAATGTGATACCCACAAAACTGTCTTGGTTGTCTACTTTGTGATCTTATATTCTTGGCTCTCGTCTTGTGCAGGTCTTTAAAAAAGTGAGTAACCATTGGGTATAACACTAATTATAAAACATCGTTTATATCAGAAACTCCGTCCGGTTCAAAATAACTGTCGCTTTTTGGACTAAAATGTTGGTCCAAAATAACTGACACTTTTGAGCTAAATGTCACTCCTACCCTGCATTGAAACTTGTCGTCGCTTTTGGACTAAAAACTATCAGTTTTACTATTGAGGTGGTCTCTTGTGAGAACACCTAGATCCGTCTCACAGTAGAGACGGGTCGACCCATGACCCGTGCACAACATTATCCGCAAAGCATAGGATCTCAGGATCTCAACCCATGCTCCACTCAAAATCTGCCACGTGGCAGCAACCCATGACCCCAAAAAAAATTCCAGAAAAATTTCGATTTTTTTTTTGGCAGTTTGTTTAGTTTGCCAAAAGTAATACTTAGTATAACTAAATGTAACAATTGTGTTACTTATAAGTAACATTGTTTATAAGTAAATGTAACACATGTTTTACAAAAAAAATGCTCATTTTACCCATCTTTCAACTCTAATACTAACTATAAATACGTGTAACACTATAAATAACTAAATGTAATTATCTTAATACTACTGAAATGTAATACTCCCTCTGTCTCGATTTCAGGTTCTTACTTTCATTTTTAGTCTTTCCCAATTTAAGGTGTTTACTTTACTTTATTACCTAAAATAGAAAATGGGACTCACTTGTCATTTTCACAACAAAAACTCCCGGGTTCTACTATTTGCACAACAAAATTGTGTAAACAACCTCGGGAATATGCAAAAGACCCTCAAAAGACTAAAACAACCATTAAATGTTAAAAGTAAAAGAGTCAATGTGCTCCATAGTTCATACTACTAGACTGCATCTAGGGTCTTCTCGTTTTTTTTTTTTTTTTTTTTTTTTTGCATAAACTTTTTCTTGTTTCTCTCAATTTCCAAACAAATTGAGAAAATGACTCATTTCTTGTGTTAATTTTAATACTCACATATTATCCGATCTATATTACAAAAATATAATTAAGTTAGTACGATTTTTTTTTCAAATATGTTTTAAATTATAAATATATCTTCTTATTTTTTTAAATAAACGTATACTCCCTCTGTTCCATTTTATGAGTCAAAAATTTCATAAAAGGGAGTCTCATTTTAAGTCAAAATCCTAAAATGGATAGTGGGTCCTACATGTCATACTCATAACAATTATCCACTAACTTTTCTCTACCCTATTTTCTCTCTCCTGCCCAACTATCAACACTCACAACACATCATATTTTTCTTAATTTTTGAACTCACCCATTTTTGAATCTTAAAATAGAACGAATTGAGTACTTATGTTTGTAGTAAAAAAATTATCAATTAGAGGTTTTTTTGTAAAAGAGTATTAAATACATTAATTTTATTTTGGTCCGTCCCAGCTCACTTGGAACATATATTTATTTTTACTAAAATATTTATATTCTCCCTCCGTACTAGCTCATTTTCTTAATTTTTGAACTCACCCATTTTTTGACTATTAAAATGGGACGGAGTGAGTACTTATCTATTTTGTTGTGAAAAATTATTAATTAGAGTTCTTTTGTTAAAGAGTATTAAATATATATATATATGTGTGTGTGTGTGTGTGTGTGTGTGTGTGTGTGTAGGTAGTGTAAGGATCCCGCCCCCGCGCGGAAAACGCGACGAGTATGGGGGCGAAACGCCAAACACGGTTATCACACAAAACATAACGGATTCGCCACATTTGTTAATTATTTAACCCAACAAATGGAAATGTTAGAGATTCTATCAGTTCGGAGGTCAGGTTACGCCTTGGGAAGAGTTTTACGTCACCCAAGTCACCTCGGATAGGACCGAGTCTCCCTAACGTTAGTTAACAAAGTGCATGTGTGTGTGTGTATTTCAAAAAACGGGAGAAACTGACTTTTAACAAAACTGGTTAATTATTTGACAGAAAATGGTTATTTTGCAAACATTCTGACCAGAAAAGGAAAAAACTGAAAAATGCACTCCCGGCCAAAGTACCGTACGGATGAGGAGGGCATTCTAGGGATTTTTGACAGTTTATCAGAAAAACTGTCCAGTTTCAGACAAAACAGAGTGTTCTTGCTGAAACTGGACTGAAATGATCATTTTCAATTATTTTCCTTAACAAAAGCATGAATTTAATCATCCCTATGTCATTGATCACAAATTAGACACCAAAAACAAAGGTTTTGGGTGTGATCAAATCATTGGGGAAGTTTTTGAGAAATGTGATGAACATGCCCTTTGGGCCAAAATTGCCATTTGATGAGTAAAGATTGAAACTTTACCATCAAAATGGACTTTTTATGAAAGATTAACCTTGAGGGACTGATGGATGGTTTTTCATGTATATATTATCTACATCTTCATGTTATTTTTCTGGACTTTTTGATGTAATTTAGAATAGAATTGATGTAGTCTTGGTCTTTATGTAATTAAGGAACTTTGTTAGGATTTGTGTATTTTGGAACACTTTTAGTGTTATTATGTAACTACAAAGTCCGAGAGCTTAAAGTGTGGAAGACCAAGGTCGGGTCAACATCAAGAGTCAAAGTCAGCCGTGGTCAAAGTCAAGAAGAAAAGAAGGAGAAGCTGGAAACAAGTCCAGGCGCCCGCTTATGGAAGTCCAGGCGCCCGCTTATGGTATTTCAGGCGCTCGCTCATGGTATTCTAGGCGCCCGCTTACATCAAAATCCGGAAAAGCAAATTTTCTGTATTATTCAGGCGCCCGCTTGACTAGGGATAGGCGCCCGCTTGCTTGTTCCGTACGGTTTTCGGGTTTCCTGTGCCAGTCGGGTTTTAACTCAATTTTCCCTACTTTTGGCCCTAGTTTTCTCTATGTATAAATATTAGACTGCAACCTTTAATTTTATTATGCTTTTTGTTTTAGGTTTTCTTTAGTTTTGAAGATTGTAAACAAGATTTGGGAGATTATTCATCATCAAGCGTTTATCCAGGTTTATGATTTTTAATTATATTCTTGTGTGTATTGCTATGTTGATGAGTAGCTAAGTTTTTAATTCATGGGTTGGATGTAAAACACTATCTAATTTTATGTTATAAACGTTTTATTCATATTGATTTCATTCTAGTTATTCAAAGTATTTTTAATCAAGTTTTGAGGGTTTCAATAATTGAACTAGTCATTATTGGCCTTTTTAACAATTTAGGGTTTTAACTCCGCCATTGATTTGGGGATTAAAGCGTAGACCAATGCTTTGAGTATTATATTTATTTGATGCCGTGATAGAAATCGAGTGAATATAGGTTCAATTGTTCTTGAGAACTTAATAACTTTTTAAACAATTACATGGACTTGATTTGCGAAGTGTGATTAGATAAAGAGAAAAAGATTGTAATCCGGCCGCCTCACCGTCCCAACCTTTACAAGAAGTGAACGAACCCTAGAATGAATCAATAACTTTATTTTAAAATAACATAGAAGGATGATAGTGTGAAATCCAACCCGTGAATCTCTTTAATCTGTTTACTTCGTTATTAGTTGATCATTGCTTTGTTAATTTAGTATTTAATTTCAGTCTTTAGTTAATAAAATAAAATCAAATTAAAACCCCCTTTTTGGTTACTCTTTTGCATTAATTAAATTAACTCGTTTATCCAATAAGTCTCTGTGGGATCGACCCTCGCTTTCGCGCGTTACTACTACGGTAACTAGTGCGCTTGCTAGGTAATTATTACTTGGAATTTTATCCATCAAGTTTTTGGCGCCGTTGCTGGGGACTTGTTTTGATTTACAAGTTAATTTAATCGGTGTATGTTTGGTAGGCGTTCATTGAACCCCGAGTTGGTTCCTTTGGACGATAATATCGATAGACTTGACAGGGGCATTCCCCCTATTTCTGAGTCTGAGTCTGAAGCTTCTGTCACCGAGACAGAGGTATTTTTAAGTGAATTTGAAACTTCTTCCACCGGGGAAGAAGAAATTGAAGTTGTAATGGCTAATCCCTTAATGAAAGAATATGCTAGGCCTAAGGTTGACACATCGGTGTCATGTATTGTCCTGACTGAGGCCGCTAAATCTTATGAGGCGAAGGGGCACTACTTCAGTCAGTTGCCCAAGTTTCAGGGTCATCCCGCTGAAGACTCTTTGAACTTCTTGAGAGAGTACATGATGATTATATCAGGATTCCCTGTAAAAGAGGGGTTACTGATGAACAATTAAGACTTAAGTATTTTCCTTTCTCTCTTCAAGGGGCAGCTAAAACTTGGCTTATGTTACTTCCTGCTAGGAGTATCACTACATGGGATGGGTTGCATGATGCATTCTTAAAGAAATTTTTCCGCATGCTACTTTGGCCACCTTTAGACAGAAAATCATAGGGTTTACTCAAGAGGTAGGTGAGCCATTTCATGAGGCTTGGGATAGGTTCAAAATGTTGCAAGTGCAGTGCCCCCATCATGCTTTTCCTGAGGCCCTTTTACATCAAACATTTTATGGTGGGTTAACTGCAGCAGACCAAGCTATGGTCGACAATGCAGCAGGCGGCTTTCTAGGAGCCAAAACTTTTGACCAAACCCAAGAATTATTTGAGATGTTGGGGGCCAATTCGCAAGAAAAAGGCTCTAGAGGGAAACCTAGGGGAGTGCTTGAGTTGAGTTGTATGGATGAGTTCACTAGGCAGGTGTCTTTGTTAAACCAAAACATGGCTAAAATGAATTCTAATATGTCTCCCTCAAGTGCTAATGTGGTATCTGATTTCTGTGCTAATTGTGGATCTAACACTCATGCTACTAATGGTTGTCCAGTTGTTGCACAGTTTGATTCTGAACAGGTAAATGCGATGCAAGGGTATCCCCCAAGGCAAAATCAAGGTGGTATGTATTCTAATACTTATAATCCAGATTGGAAAAACCACCCCAATTTTTCTTGGAGGGGTAACCCAGGAATTCAGTACCAGCAGCAGAAACCTCTATATCCTCCTCCCCCACAAGGGAATCCAGAACAGCAGCCTAAGCAATCACTGGAGGATATGATGAGGTCCATGATGCAAGAGCAGCAACAAATGAAGATGATGATGGAGCAGCGTGAGAAGCAGCAGGACGCGGTCAACAAAAATATGGAGACCCAAATTGGTCAACTAGCTGTGGGTCAGCAAGGGCATAAACCAGGAACCTTCCCTAGTCAAGGGGAGCAAGCTAAGGCCATTATGACTCTGAGAAATGGCAAACAGGTAAGTAATGAGGTATGTCCTAACTCTCCTGCTGAAACTGCCGAACCACCTGTTGTTGAGAATGTTGTTGATAAGAGTACTAATGGCATGGGGGAAATTCTTGTTACTGATTCTTCCACCCCCAAGCCATATATACCTCCTGTACCGTTTCCTGGTAGATTCATGAGAAGTAAGTTGGATAAGCAAATGTCTGATTTATATGACATGTTTTCAAAAGTGAACATTAATCTTCCTTTGTTAAACGTCATTAAAAATATCCCAGCTTATGCAAAGTTTTTCAAAGAACTTAACTCCAGGAAACCCAAGTATGGGAATGATGAGAAGTTGATTATGGGAGAAAGTGCTAGTGCTGTGGTACAACAGAACCTCCCACCTAAATTGAAAGACCCCGGAAGTTTTAACATTTCTATATCTATGGGGGACTCTAAAAAGGTGAAGGCAATGTTAGATCTCGGTGCTAGCATTAATTTGTTACCTCATCATTTGTATCTTGAGTTGGGTTTACCTGAGCTAAAACCCACCACAATGACCTTGCAATTGGCTGACCGTTCAATCAAGAGGCCATTGGGAATTGTGGAGGATGTTTTGGTGCAGGTAGCTAATTTGATTATCCCTGTGGATTTTGTTGTGCTTGAGACTGTTAATGGTGTTGGGAATAGTCAGGATTCTCCCATATTGCTTGGGCGTCCATTTATGGCTACTACTAACACCATCATTAATGTGGGCGATGGGACTCTATCTATATGTGTGGCTAATGAGAAAATAGAAATATCTGTGTTTGATGTCATGCAAAGTCCCTTAGATGATGAGTCTTGTAACTGTGTGGATATTGTTGAGGATTGTGTGAGTGAAGTCTTGTGGCATGAGAGAGAATGTGAGGAGCTAGAGTCTTTGTTGTCAATTGGCGGTGAGAAACTTAGGGATAATGCGGATGTTCAACTGATGGCTGTGGAAAAGGCCGATGAACACCATCCTAGTGATGGCCCGTTTCACCCCCTAGGCCACTTCAATGAGAAGTCGGTGCCTTCTGTTGTAACCCCTCTAGCTCTTGAGCTGAAAGCCCTCCCCTCAAATTTAAAATATGTTTTTCTTGGGGAGGGAGAGACTTTGCCTGTGATAATTGCCTCAGATTTGATCATAGAACAAGAGGCCAAGTTGATCAAAGTGCTTTGTGAGCACAAGCAGGCCATAGGGTGGACCTTAGCAGATATTAAGGGTATTAGCCCCTCCATGTGTATGCACAAAATTAATCTCATAGATGGTGCTAAGCCGTCTAGAGAGAGACAGAGGAGGCTAAATCCTCACATGGAGGAGGCAGTTAGGAAAGAGGTCCTAAAATTGTTGGATGGAGGCATTATCTATGCTGTTGTTGATAGTGAGTGGGTGAGCCCGGTTCAAGTCGTTCCTAAGAAATCGAGCTACACGGTCACCACTAATGAGAAAGGAGAAGAAGTGCCAAAAAGTGAAGTGACTGGTCTGAGAATGTGCATAGATTTGCGCAAACTGAATGCTGCAACAAAGAAAGATCACTTCCCTTTGCCCTTTATTGATCAGATTCTTGAGAGGTTAGCTGGACATGAGTATTATTGTTTCTTGGATGGTTTTTCGGGGTATAACCAAATCCCCCATTGCACCAGAGGACCAAGCCAAGACCACTTTTACTTGTCCTTTTGGCACATTCGCATTTAGGAGGATGCCCTTTGGGCTTTGTAATGCACCTGCGACCTTTCAAAGGTGTATGACATCCATCTTCTCTGATTTGATTGAGCGATGTGTCGAAGTCTTCATGGATGACTTCTCAGTATTTGGTGACAGTTTTGATGGGTGCCTAGAGAATTTGACAATGGTATTAAATCGTTGTTGTGAGACAAATTTGACCATTAGTTGGGAAAAATGTCATTTTCTTGTAAGGCATGGCATTGTGTTAGGACACTTGGTGTCAAACAAGGGGATTGAGGTAGACAAGGCTAAAATCGATGTGATTTCAAAATTGCCTCCCCCTGTGTCGGTTAAGGGTGTGCAAAGTTTTCTAGGCCATACAGGTTTTTATAGGCGTTTCATAAAAGACTTTTCAAAAATCTGTAAGCCTTTATGTAACTTGCTAGCTAAGGACACTGAGTTCATCTTTGACCAAGAGTGTCTAGAGGCCTTCAATCTGCTGAAGGAGAAGTTGACGTGTGCCCCCATTCTATCCAGCCCCAATTGGTCTCTACCATTTGAGATCATGTGTGATGCATCAGATTTTGCGATTGGGGCTGTTTTGGGGCAAAGAGTGGATAAATTACCTCATGTGATTCATTACGCAAGTAGAACTTTAAATGATGCACAATTGAATTATACTACCACAGAAAAAAGAATTTTTAGCAGTTGTGTTTGCTCTTGAAAAGTTTCGTTCTTACTTGCTTGGGTCTAAGGTGATTATCTACTCTGATCATGCTGCACTTATATACTTGTTAAATAAAAAGGATGCTAAACCTAGACTCCTTAGGTAGATGCTCCTACTGCAGGAGTTTGACATAGAAATAAAAGACAAAAAGGGGACCGAAAATGTGGTGGAAGATCACTTATCTAGGCTAGAGGACTTTACTTTTACTAATGTGATAGATGGTGCGATTCCGGTTAATGAAAATTTTCCGGATGAGCAACTATTTGCTTTACATGTTCATGAGCCTTGGTATGCGGATTTTGTGAATTTCATTGTTTCTAATATTATGCCACCGCACTTCACATATGATAAAAAACGAAAGTTTAAATCGGATGTGAAGCATTACATTTGGGATGATCCTTATTTGTGGAAGATTTGTCCTGATAAGCTTTTGAGAAGATGTGTCCCTGAGCATGAACAAGAGAGTGTGTTGCGTTTTTGTCATGAGCTTCAATGTGGTGGGCATTTTAGTGGTCAAAAGACCGTTAGAAAATTTTCCAAGCCGTTTGTATTGGACCACCATATTTAGAGATGCATGTGAGTTCAGTAAGAGGTGTGATAGATGCCAGAAGACTGGTGGCATTGGTCAAAGAGATGAGATGCCCCAACACTTTAATTTAGTTGTTGATATATTTGATGTGTGGGGTATTGATTTTATGGGTCCGTTTCCCCCATCCCATGGTTTTGTTTATATATTGGTTGCGGTGGATTATGTGTCAAAGTGGGTGGAGGCTATTGCCACCCGGACTAACGATGCTAATGTGGTTTCCAAGTTTGTTTGTGAAAATATTTTTAGCAGGTATGGAGTGCCACGAGCAATCATAAGTGATCAAGGAACACATTTCACCAACCGAATGTTCAACAATGTGTTGAAGAAATATGGGGTGGTTCATAAATTAGCCACAGCTTATAATCCTCAAACCTCGGGACAAGTGGAGGTAAGCAACAGACAAATAAAACTTGAAAAGACGGTGCGTCCGAACCGCAAAGATTGGGCTCTAAAGTTAAGCGATGCATTATGGGCATACCGGATGGCATACAAGACTTCAATTGGCATGAGTCCTTTCCGGATTGTGTATGGGAAGGAATGCCATTTACCGGTTGAGATAGAGCACAAGGCGTTTTGGGCAGTGAAAGAGTTGAATATGGACATGGATGCCGCGGGTGAGAAGTGATTGCTCACTTTGAATGAACTTGACGAGTTGCGGCAAGATAGTTATGCAAGTGCCAAACTGTATAAAGAGAGAACTAAAAGATACCATGACAAGCATTTAAAGCCAAAAGATTTGAGGCCGGGTATGAAAGTTCTCCTTTTCAACTCTCGTTTGAGGTTATTTCCGGGTAAACTGCGTTCCAAGTGGACGGGGCCATTTGAGTTGGTGAAAGTATTCCACATGGAGCAGTCGAGCTTAAGAATTTGAAAACGGGAAATTTGTTCAAAGTTAATGGACACCGGGTGAAACCTTATTATGAGGGGGTGGCTATTGATGAAGAGGTAGAGGTGATCGAGTTGGTGGATCCAGAGAAGGCCAATTAACTCCCATGTGGCATGATGTCGAGCCAACGACTTTAAAACAAAGACGCTTGTTGGGAGGCAACCCAACCAGGTATCAATTTATTTGTTTTCTTTTATTTCAGTCTATCATCATTCTTAGCTTGGGAGCATGTTTACTTTTGATGCAATGAGGACATAGCATGTTTCTAAGTTTGGGGTGGTGGTATTCATAAATTAAAAAAAAAAAAAAAAAAAAAAAACTATTATTAATTATGTATTGCTTTCGTGTCTTTTATTTCTGGGTCGGTTCGAACTACGGTGACCTGAGCTCCTTATTGTCCTAGGGAGAACGTAGGCAACGAAAGTGCGGTCAAAAGTTTAGTCCGTGTCATCCTTCATGGATCTCTCCGAGTTTGTGGGTTTATAAGGAGTGTAAATAGTGTCACCCTCCAAAAATATTTTTATTCTTTGAGTCATTTTTATTTTTCATAATGGATATTACGCTTGTGATGTTTGTTTGTGGTGATGTGCAGAAAAGAAGTCAAACCAAGCGAGGCGAAGGTCAAAAAAAAAAAAAAAAAAAAAAGACCAAGCGCCCGCTTGGGGTGAGGCAGGCGCCCGCTTACATGGGAATTTAAAAGCGTAATGTTTCTGGTCAAACCAAGCGCCCGCCTGGTAGGTCGCAAGCGCCCGCCTGGAATGCGGAAAACTCAGAATGACGGGGTAAAAGCCCCAAAAAGTTGGGTTTCTCCCCCAAAAAAATTCAAATCCCTAACTCTCTCTCTCTCTAAAAACCGAGCCTCCCTCTCCTTCTCTCTACAATTCCCCCCACAAATCACCATCTTCATCCCTCTAAATCACCAAATTCGAATTGCCCAACCTTCTTCCTCCATACATTGGAAGAAATCAACCCAAGAAGTCCATTGAATCCCAAGTCTTGAGAAGGTTTTGAAAGTTTCTAAATATCGTGAAAAAGGGAGAAATTGGGCATCATAGAGTGGGAATTCGCGGTAGTCAAGGAAAGAAAAAGTGTTCATAAGGGAAAGCTTCATCTAGGTCGGTCATCTTCTCAAACTCCGGCGAGGTTTTCCGGCGACTATCCGGTAAGAAAATTTCCAGAATTTTTAGTTTTGTTGGTGAATATTAAGTATGCCTCCCAAAGGAAAAGGCCGTGCTCCCCCCCCTGTTGAATTGGATTATGATAGTGCTCGGTTTGTCTCGAGGAAGTCACAAAACTTCTTTGAGTCTAAGAAGGGTAATGGGGATACAGTTGAAAGGGGGTTTGATTTTAAGAGTTGTGGGCTACAAGAGTTGTTTGCTTTCTATAAATTGAATAAATTAGCGGCAAAGCCAGCTCGAGCGGGAGTTAGCTTGTTGGTGCGGGAGTTTTATGCTAATTTGCACTCGGCATCTGAGGCCGGGAGTGTACGAGTGAGGGGGTGTGATGTGGATTTCACTGATGCCACTATAAATGAGTTATACGGGATGTCTATGGGAGTTGCAGAGGAGGAATGTGCCTATTGGAAATTGAGGAGTGAGTTGCATGACAATTTGTTGGGTGCGTATCCTAAACTATCGGAGGCCTTTGGGTTTCAGCTAGATCCCAGTTATTTCAAGAATGGTTATATGTTCCATGTGAGTGCTTTGAGGTTTGAGCTGAAAGCCATTTACAGATTTATTTGTGAAAGAATAATGGCCACTGGACATTATCAAGAAGTGCACTGGACACGGGCCCCCCTGTTGTATGTGATGGTGAAGAGGTTGCCGGTGGATATTGGGGCCATAATGAGGAATGAGGTCGTTGAGAGGGCCATCAATATGGGTCACAGTAACTTTATTTTTCCAATCATGATCACTCGGTTAATTGAGAAGGCTGGGGTTTCATTGTCAGGGGTTCAGAAGAATTTGATGGCTGGAACTACTGTGACGAAGACATCATGGAGGGTGGTAGTTCACATCCGGTAGGGAAGCAGGGAAGCAGTGGCCAGGCGGCTAATGTTGAGGAGGATACCCCGATGACTCAAAGGGAGTTTAGTCGTTGTATGTTTGAGCGGGATGCAAGGGTTGGAGGAGAAGATAGACGGGTACCACCAGCAGCAGTTCTTAGCTGATTATCACAGGCAGAACTGCAAGGATGAGCAGGATGAGCGGATGAGGAAGATGGAGGAGGCATTTTATGGTAACCTTCAGGAGGAGCAGTATTACAGACGCCGGATGATGGCGCATCACTTCCCTGGGGAGCAGTTTCCCCCGACGTTTTACCCACCACCTCCTTCTCCGTATATGCCGCCTCCGAGCAGTTCGTGGGCTGGAGTTTCATGGGATGAGCCGATGAGTGGACCGGATCAGGGGTCTGGTTCAGGTTCGGGCATGCTGGGTCCTTGGGACCATATTTTTGGCCCGCCCCCGCAGTGAGTGGCGCGAGGTATTTCCATTCCCTTTTCTTTTGCGCTTAGTTGTGAGAGCATTGGGGGCAATGCTCATAATTAGTTGGGGGGTGGGAATGCCTGTTTATTGGATGCATTTTATCATCACTTGTTGTATAGTTAGTCAAAAAAAAAAAAAATTGAAAAAGAAAAGAGAGGCTAGGTGAAAACCCGAAAGGGCGCCTAGGCAAAAGGAGAGAAATGGAGTGAGTTATTGTTTTTACTTGGTGTGGCGTCCTAAGGGAGGTTCCGAGAATTGGTAGGATTCCTGTTAGGTGTAGGAGGTTTGGTTAGAGGCGAATATGATAGAAAATCCTCATATTTCTTGTTGGAGTCATAAGGGGGCGTTGGAGCTTTTTATGAGGTAAATCATTGCTAAGGATTATCCTAGCTTTGATTTCTTTTTGAGGGAGAAGGTAGTGAAAGATAAGCGTGGGGGAAACATAGGTCATTTTCGTTCCCCCTAGCTTTTTGTGTGGGCCCTAATTGGATGGCGTTTTATTTTCTTATCATGGGTGTGCTATCAATTAGGGCCAGTCGCATTTGTTTCGTTTGGAGTTATAAGGAGCGGAGTTTCTTACACTTCGTGTGTGTTGCTTCTATCGTGACTTGTTGGATGGGGTTGTAGAGGTGATAGGTATCATTTTCTCTCATGCTACGTTAAATAGACCGGTGTTTAGAAGTGGGGTTAGGAATATTACTCAGGGACGAGTAATTGTCTAAGCATGGGGGAATTTGATGGATGGTTTTTCATGTATATATTATCTACATCTTCATGTTATTTTTCTGGACTTTTTGATGTAATTTAGAATAGAATTGATGTAGTCTTGGTCTTTATGTAATTAAGGAACTTTGTTAGGATTTGTGTATTTTGGAACACTTTTAGTGTTTTTATGTAACTACAAAGTCCGAGAGCTTAAAGTGTGGAAGACCAAGGTCGGGTCAACATCAAGAGTCAAAGTCAGCCGTGGTCAAAGTCAAGAAGAAAAGAAGGAGAAGCTGGAAACAAGTCCAGGCGCCCGCTTATGGAAGTCCAGGCGCCCGCTTATGGTATTTCAGGCGCTCGCTCATGGTATTCTAGGCGCCCGCTTACATCAAAATCCGGAAAAGCAAAGTTTCTGTATTATTCAGGCGCCCGCTTGACTAGGGATAGGCGCCCGCTTGCTTGTTCCGTACGGTTTTCGGGTTTCCTGTGCCAGTCGGGTTTTAACTCAATTTTCCCTACTTTTGGCCCTAGTTTTCTCTATGTATAAATATTAGACTGCAACCTTTAATTTTATTATGCTTTTTGTTTTAGGTTTTCTTTAGTTTTGAAGATTGTAAACAAGATTTGGGAGATTATTCATCATCAAGCGTTTATCCAGGTTTATGATTTTTAATTATATTCTTGTGTGTATTGCTATGTTGATGAGTAGCTAAGTTTTTAATTCATGGGTTGGATGTAAAACACTATCTAATTTTATGTTATAAACGTTTTATTCATATTGATTTCATTCTAGTTGTTCAAAGTATTTTTAATCAAGTTTTGAGGGTTTCAATAATTGAACTAGTCATTATTGGCCTTTTTAACAATTTAGGGTTTTAACTCCGCCATTGATTTGGGGATTAAAGCGTAGACCAATGCTTTGAGTATTATATTTATTTGATGCCGTGATAGAAATCAAGTGAATATAGGTTCAATTGTTCTTGAGAACTTAATAACTTTTTAAACAATTACATGGACTTGATTTGCGGAGTGTGATTAGATAAAGAGAAAAAGATTGTAATCCGGCCGCCTCACCGTCCCAACCTTTACAAGAAGTGAACGAACCCTGGAATGAATCAATAACTTTATTTTAAAATAACATAGAAGGATGATAGTGTGAAATCCAACCCGTGAATCTCTTTAATCTGTTTACTTCGTTATTAGTTGATCATTGCTTTGTTAATTTAGTATTTAATTTCAGTCTTTAGTTAATAAAATAAAATCAAATTAAAACCCCCTTTTTGGTTACTCTTTTGCATTAATTAAATTAACTCGTTTATCCAATAAGTCTCTGTGGGATCGACCCTCGCTTTCGCGCGTTACTACTACGGTAACTAGTGTGCTTGCTAGGTAATTATTACTTGGAATTTTATCCATCAGGGACAACAAAAAACAACATAAAGATCCAATCTTTATGACCCAATCTTAGGGATTTTTGGCTAGATCAAGGTTGGGATGATAAAGATTGAGCCTTTATCCCCCAACATGATCATCATGGCCTAGTTTGTGGAATACTAACATAAAGACATGAGCTTTCACCTTGATAAAGAGATCTTTAGGCCATTTAGAACAAAGAAATCAAACAATGATCATCCTTAGGTTTGAACCCGTTTCACACAAAAGTATGAAGGGCACCTTGAATCATGCTCATGGTTAGGTTCACATTATATGTATATATATATATATATAAGATATATATGCTTGAAATGGACAAGTCTTGTAGTAATATAATATATGCATGCTTGAAATGGACAAGTCTTACAAGAATGTAAATTTGCTTGAGAGGACAAGTCTTACAAGTATGTAAACAAGAAAAAGTAATATGATTAACAAAGCAAAATAGAGTTGAGATGAAGAGAAGATGGGGGAAGGGGACCTCACCTATGATGGTTCTAGTCTATCTTCCTTTCCTTCACTCAATTATAAGGGCGATTTCTCTCTCAAACACGATTTGTGCAGAGTTTCCCCTCTTTAAACAATATTCTTCCCCCCCTGAAATGATCAGCATGGGGTTCAATTTATAGAGGCTGAGGGTGCCCAACATAGCCGTACGGCTAGGGACCTCATGTGCCCAAACCATCCGTACGAATCGACTTGGCGAGCTTCTGGATTTTTCTAAGTTTAATTCCAGTTCAGTCCTGGAATATCAGGTTTATCCTAGTGAGGTCCTGGTCCATTGGTTTATCCCTAAATGGTACCAAGAATTCCTCTAAAGTAGGTCGAATTCAGATTGGTGTACTTACAGAGCCCCTCGGCAACGTCGCTTTTGAAGAAAGCGGGGTTGTCGACAAAACAAGCATCCCAATCTGATGGGAGGACGGTGTGGCCGATTTGTTCTATGGCTGGACCTAGAGGTATAGGATTCCTACGTATCCCTATTCGAGGGAATCATGCCTAACGTAGTTCGGGTGAGAGATTTTAAGGCTACTCAAACCTATGGGCCTTAGGTGGATATTCATTCATCCCTTCCTAAATAGGCATGGCTCAAAGGCCGGACTTGGTCAACTTGGCTCTATTCGGAGAGGGTTGACTAAGGGGGATGGCATGGCTCAGAGGCTCAAATAATGGGTATGGCTCAAAGGCTAGGCTTGATCGACTTGGCTCTATCGGAGTGGGTCGACTCGAGGGTAACTGGTCAACTTATCTCATAGCGGAGGGTCGACCATACAAACTGGTCAACTTATCTCATGGCGGAGGGTCGACTACACAAACTGGTCAACTTATCTCATGGCGGAGGGTCGACTACACAAACTGGTCAACTTATCTCATGGCGGAGGTTCGACTACACAAACTGGTCAACTTATCTCATGGCGGAGGGTCGACTACAAACTGGTCAACTTATCTCATGGCGGAGGGTCGACTACACAAACTGGTCAACTTATCTCATGGCGGAGGGTCGACTACACAAACTGGTCAACTTATCTCATGGCGGAGGGTCGACTACACAAACTGGTCAACTTATCTCATGACGGAGGGTCGACTACAAACTGGTCAACTTATCTCATGACGGAGGGTCGACTACAAACTGGTCAACTTATCTCATGATGGAGGGTTGACTAGAAACTGGTCTTACGTCATCACAGACTGCCGTCACAATGATAGGTTTTTTCTAACCTGGCCACTCTCGGGGGACAAAGGTTTTCTTAACCTAATCATGACTATACTGGTCTTACGCCCTACCAAGGGCTGCTGAGGCAATAACATCTTAACTTTCATCCTGGACTTACGAGGTACGGCCGGGACTTTCACGATTTCACTTTCTACCCTGGACATACGAAGTACGGCCGGGTCAACAAAATCCAATGGCCTTATGCCACGCCGGACGGCCAAGGACGAATCTCACGAAACCTAATGGTCTTACGTCACGCCGGACGGCTAAAGGACAAATTTCACAGAACCTAATGGTCTTACGTCACGCTGGACGGCCAAAGGACACATCTCACAAAACCTAATGGTCTTACGTCACGTTGGACGGCCAAATGACAAATCCCACAAAACCTAATGGTCTTACATCACGTTGGACGGCCAAAGGACAAATCCCATAAAACCTAATGGTCTTACGTCTCATCGGACGGCCAAAGGACACAATCTCACGAAACTTAATGGTCTTACGTCTCACCGGACCGCCAAAGGACATTATCTCACTAAACCTAATGGTCTTACGTTACGCCGGACGGCCAAAGGACACAATCTCACGAAACCTAATGGTCTTACGTCACACCGGACTGCCAAAGGACACAATCTCATGAAACCTAATGGTCTTACGTCACGCCGGACCGCCAAAGGACATAATCTAATGAAACCTAATAGTCTTACGTCACACCGGACCGTCAAAGGATACAATCTCACGAAACCTAATGGTCTTACGTCACACCGGAGCGCCAAAGGACTTAATCTCACTGAACCTAATGGTCTTACGTCACGCCGGATGGCCAAAGGACACAATCTCACAAAACCTAATAGTCTTACGTCACACCGGACCGCCAAGGGACAATTTTTCACTGAACCTAATGGTCTTACGTGTAACGACCCCAAAACCCGTCCCTATTTATTTTATATTTTTGGGGATTTTAATTTGAACTTATGTGTGCATTTTATGTGTTGCATCATATTTTATGACTTGCACATCTTACTTGATTAAATTTGTTATTTCCTTAGTTAGTAGTAATAATGGTTAAGGGAGTTAAATGATTAAGTTAAAACCTTAGGGTCCTTATTGAAAATATAAGTTCAGGGGTCTAAGTGTTCAAATGGAAAGTAGAGTGACCAAAGTATAAAAGTGGGTAAAAAAAATATCCTAATATACTTATCACTTCTCCCTCTCCCTGTGTTTGCATAAGTTCAGCACATTTCTCTCTCGTTTCATTCCTAGGGTTAAGAAGAAAAAGGTAAGTTCATTTCATTTGATTTTATATCTTTTAAATTACTTATCCGTTTTAAAAACTAATTATATAAAAATAATCAGGGCGTTGAGTAGGTCATTTCTACCCGAACAAAACATATTTTTGCGATACCTTTTCCCAAAATAGGTAAGTTACTAATTCCCCTTTAAATGTTAAAATGGTCATATATGTGATATATGTGATGTATGAACTCTTTGTGGTATTATTTGTTAAGAAACTTGAAATGATATTAAAGTTGATGTTGATGTTGTAAAGAAGCTAGTTTAAATGTTATATAACTCAGTTGTATGGAGTTATATTTGGTAATATAGAAGTTGGGTAGTACTTTTGGGGCGGTGAAACGAAAGGAGTATAAGTTATTTTGGTTTTGGCCTGCGAGGTGTGGTGGGCGGCCGCCCAAAATGGGAGTGCGGCCGCACATCTATCTGAAAGGTTTTGTTCTTGAAAACAGAGCAACTGGGCGACCGCACACCCAGCTTGGGCGGCCGCACACTTTACCCTGAATTTGATATTTTGTTCCAAGTTAAGTATAAGAGGTTAATGATTGTCAATCCTTTAAGGGATGGTCTAGGACAATTGGATGAGTGTTTTGAGATATTGTCATGGTTGTTGAGGATCGTGTTTAAGTGTGTGCAAGAATGTGTTGTCACTTTATTTCATGGTGGTTGTGAACTCTTTATGAGCGCTTCTTTCGTGTACATCTTGTGATGTGTTTGGCTTGGTTCCCGACTTTGGAATCATTGCCCCCGGTTGTTGTTTAAGCAAGTATTCATTACAGTGCTTTGTTTGAAAGTCCAGCTGGTTTTGTATTATCGAGTCAGGCAGTGGAAGGGATTATCGTGGCATATGAGCCAAGTTCACAATAAGGTCTTTCACTGGTGCCTTTTTTTCCCCAGTCCAGATTGGCCTTGGATGGGATGAACTCGCTCCCTTGTGTGAGCCTTGGGTTATGACTTTGTGTCATATTCCCCCCATTGTTACTTTGGTTCTTATGGTTTTGGTTTGGTTTTCGGGATCCCGGCTTTAGCTATTTATGCTACTCAACTGGTTTTCTCAGATGGTATTCTCAGACGGTTAGGTTCTTTCGGTAAACCTTGGCTTGGTATCCACTTATGAGTGTTACATCGTTGTATGTGTGGTATGATGAGTTGGCCTTGCCTATCATATTATTGTGCTATGTGATTGCTATGATACTATTCTTTATGATTATCATGTTAGTGTAGACACCCCGCCTTGGACCTCTCACCCCGATTGCATACAAAGTATTTTTATTTAACTTATTTTCATTAATTTCTGTTACTTCGGTTAAGTTCCTAACTGATTCCGGTAGTTTTGGACTAAACTGCATAACAGAATTAACTTTAGAGTCATTTCTGTCATTCTGTCATTTTCACCCGCGGGCGCTTCCGGAACTGTCAGTGAGCCGCGCGCGCGTCCCGCCCCAAAAGCCGGACTCGCGCGTTTCCCATTTTGGCAGTAACGGATTGCACCTTATTTCCCTCCCTTTTCTTATTTGCAACATCTCTTTCTTTATCACAAAAGACCTCTTTTCTCATCCACATTCATCCCCCCTTTTCTCATTAACTCCCAATCCCAAATTCTAAGCCTTTTCCCAAAAACTAATATTTATTTCATTTATTATTTGATTTCTTTTATTTTTCTTTTATTCATTTATCTTATTTGTGATTGGCTCATTCCATTTCACATGGATGACCAATTTCCCTCCATCATTTCCCTCTCTTTTTCACCTATAAAAACCACCATCTTCTACCTTAGAAAAAGGACCCAATTTTTGAGACTTGAACAAAAACTCTACACAAATCATCTCAACAATCCTTCTCTACAAAACACTACACAAAGTGTTTGCACAACATTTTCTCTACAACAACACCATTTTCAAGTCCAAGTTTGAAGTCCTCTTTCTCAAGGTACAACTCCATTTTCTTCCTTAGTTTTCTTCTTCTTGATGTATGCAATCCCCATTAATGGGACATGACCAACATGACTACTTCACATATTGAAGTTAGTTAAGGTTATCTCCCTACATTTTAATCTTAACTTTAATTCACCATGTTAATTTCTCTTCATCTCTTAATGTAATTCTTTAACATTACTTGTTATATGTAATCTTTATCATTAAATAAATAAAACAATTCTATTTTATTTCCCCTTTATTTCCCCTTTTCTTCTCATCACAATTGTTAGCACATTTCTATTTAATTAATTGAAGGACATGTAAATATTAGAACACCAATAGTAGCAAGACCAGCGTAAGCGGGGCGGAGTGGGTGTTTAAGTACTTCCCACTCCGTCACCTAACCCCCGAACCATTCTCTCCCGAATCTCTGGTTTTGTACATAAATTAGGCTATTTTTAGGTTTTTCTTATGTTCCTTTAAAAACATAGGTGGCGACTCTAAACAATCTAAAATCAAGTTAGACATCCTAGGATAATTCACCGCTCTAGCCAAGCCGTGGTTCCCCGGGGTATCTACAGTGGTGACTCCGCTGGGGATGATTTAGAGGGTTAAACTTGCGTTCTTAACTTTTGGTGTTCTTATTACTGTTTTCTGGGCATTCTGGTAAAAAGGGTGGGAAGTGCGCGCCTCTGGCCTCTTTGGCCTAAAGCGCGCGCGTCCGACCCCAATTACCAGAATCGCCCGTCTTCCTTCTTGTCCTTCCATTCCATGTTTCTGTGCTAACAAATTCTGCAGGGGAAAGCATTTTTATTTAGGGTCAAGGCAATCCCTTGAACCCGCTGATTTACAGGTTGTTACCCAGATGCGGGCGCCTCTGCCCCTCTTTGTCTACCGCTCGCGCCTCCCGCATAGGCAACCCAATGCGCGCGCTTCTGGGCGCATTCCCGGAACAGAACAGTGCACAGAAACAGAACAGAATGACAGTGTGTGGGCACCGGGCCTGCATACAATTTCTTTTACTTTCTGTTTATTTTTATCGGTCACACGGGTGATTCGAAAGTTGTAAATTACGTGCTTATTTGTTTTTTTTTATTTCCTTTGAAGAAAAAAAAATAAAAATATTTTGTCACTTGTTAGACCTCACACTACATGCACATATTCCTATCAACTGCTCACAATCGAGTCGCACAAGTCCAACCCGAAACCCGTCGAGGCCCGTCCTAGGAAGTTTCAAGCTCCACCCGACCTTGACTCTTCCGAAGCGGTAAACCTCAGCCCGTGGCGTAGTTCACGACTACATGCCGGGGGTGACCTTTAAGCCTCATATTCAAGCCGAGCACAAACCACACAATTCTAGTTTAGGGTCTAACACTCCGTGACTCAAGTCGGTTTTCATGTACCGAGATTTCCCTAAACTAATGTCTTCAAATCATACATGCCAATTTGTTGCAATGGACGAAATAAAACTCCGTCCCCAAAAGTGGCTATTTTGGACGAAAATAAAAATCCGTCCCCGCATGTATGATTTACTACATTAATTTAGTTTAATCCCGACACATGTAGGTATCACAAACGTGGTGGAATCCGATGAGTATATGGGACCGCGAGAAGGTCTATATACTAGTGTGACGATTCCACTATTTTTCTAGAAACCCCAAAAAGGACTCCGTCCTTCCGACTTTGTAAATAAAAAAAATAGTCTTTTTCTTTATGTGGTTGAGTCTTTTTTCCTTTGTTGTGGGTGAAGTTACTTTACTCAAAAGGTGTTTGTGGGGCCATCCTAAGATCAACCGTGTTCTCTCCATAGGTCCAATGGCTTCAAATGGCAACGACAACGGCATTCCCGTGTCCAACGAAGGGTTATTCCGCATGGTGGAAACATTGAAAGAGCAAGTTGATACACTAGCCGAGAATGTCCGCCGCAAGGATGATCTATGGCGAGCTCGTTACGAGCATGTGAAAATGGCCCACAAGAAAGAAGTTGCTAAACTCAAGAACCAATTGAAAGGGCTCACGGGTGAAAGAAAGGTCCAAAGCATTGATACTGGTTTGGTCAACACTCTCATGTCCTACATTGACCAAAGGCTTAGTGGGCTAAATTTGCACAAGGGCCAAAGCACCAATCTTCATCAAGTTTCTCTCCTCATGAACACAATGGAGGCTCTTCCCGAAAAATTCAAGATGCCCGATATTGGCAAGTTCAAAGGCACCTCTTGCCCCGACGCTCATGTCGACTCCTACATTTGGGCCATGCTACCAAAGAAAGTGTCTCCTCAAATAATGGCACAATGCTTCCCGCTTACTCTCGAGGGGGTTGCAAAAGATTGGTATATGGGTCTTCCAGTTTCCACCCGCCTCAACTGGGATGCCGCTATGCTTACCTTCAAGTCACAATATCAAGGCAACTCCATATTCCGCCCCACCAAGAAGGAATTGGAGAGCACCGTGCAAATGGGTAATGAATCATTTGGGGACTTCTATCGCCCTTGGAATGACAAGCTATCCGAGATGGTTGATAGGCCTTCCAAGAAGGAACAAATGGACATCTTCTTGAAATGTTTGAAAATGGACTACCGCACTCGTCTTAGTGGGGCTTTTCACTCCGATTTCTCAAGCATGTATGATGCGGGGGTTAGAATTGACAATTTGCTCCGAGAAGTGGCCGAGTCCTCCTATGACACAAGCTTCAACGACAAAGGGTTCCCAAGCAATGACATGGAAGAATGTAGTGACATGGAAGACTACAACGACAATGAGGACTACAACGACATGGGGGATGACGACAACAATCTCCGTTTCTCTTTCTCTACCTAGAAATAGGATAAAAAAAAAAAAGAGTCAAAAGTCCTCTAATGTGTGCATTAATGTTTTCTCTCGTCCCATGTTAAGTGTCGAGTCTTCTTATCAAATAAAAGTCGTCCTTGTCCTTATACACTCTTCCAAGTTGTTCGATCTAATTCTTGGCAAAATGATGAAAAAATGTCTAAACAAGTTTTAGAACAAGGCCATCACTTGAACGCCTAGGGGCTAAACATCGACGCCAACATCAACGACGAAGCCAAGACAAACAAGGTGGAGCAACAATCATGAAGAAGTCAAGCAAAGTTTTCAAAGGGGGATTAAAAAAAAAAAAAAAAAAAAAAAAAAAGGCTCGCTAGGTTGAAATCATCAAATCAACCTAGGCAAAAGTTAGAGCACAAAAAAAAAAAAAAAAAAAAAAATCCCCCTCAATCAATGAAGTTCACATCAAGATCAACATCATTCCATCCACCAAAGGAGGACGAAGCTACACACGACGAAGCAACAATTCCATCACGAAGAATGGAGAATCCACAAGAACTACGGTGACCTGAGCCTCTACACTGGAGGAACGTAGGCAACCTGCGGTCCGGTCTCATGCAAGAAAGAAGATATGTTTAGCCCTAGCGCGTTATGGTGATTGGCCTTCATCTCGAACTTGTCAAGACATCTTTGTACGATTCATTTGCCAATGAATTAATCACCAAAAAGATTGAACAACTTTCTTAGATTTGGAATCATTTCGCGCTCCTTGTCGAGTCTAGGGACTTCTATTCTTTCTGCATACTCCCAATTTCTTGCAATCAAATTGGGGCTTTCCTTCTCTTCTCTCTTAATGACTTACTTGCCTTCGTGAGTCATTCAATTCAATAAAAAAAAATACATGTCAATACTAGGGACACTTCCCTAGTTGAGTCAATGTCACTCATCTTTAGTGACAAAAGGTCTCCACCGCAAAATCACATGTCTTATCTCCTCAGCTAGAGTCAATGCACACTTCCTCATCAATTGAGTCAAAAAAAAATAAAAAATGATGAAGACGCAAAAGAGATGCCCGCTAGATTGAAAACCCGAAAGGGGGTCTAGGCAAAAAACAGGGTGCGTCATAAAAAAAATGAGAGAGTGAGAGAGAGAATGGAAAGAGAAATGGAGATCCCCGGCCTCTAAAGAAGACAAGTTCTACATTGAATCTCCTCAGCAAGTCAATTCCCCACCGAGTCAACTTTGGGATTGCAAAAGGCTCGACAAGATATAGCACCGTCAAAGGTTGTCTTGGGTTATCGGCATCATTCTCCAGCAGTGTGCATTTTTGGGTTCATGAAAAAAAAGGCCCGTGGTAGCCAAGACCCATCCGAGAACGAGCCCATCATAAAAGGGCACGAGATTGCACAAATAATCCCTAGCTAAGTCAATTGACTTGGGCCACAAACAGCAACAACATGTGTCTCAGTTTTCAAGCTTCTTCAAGAATGTGCTTCTAAAGTACGCCGAAAGGCTCCCGAGAAATGGAGTAGCTCTTGCCATATCCTCTCATGTTTGTTCCCTCGCACGAGGACGAGTCACTCTTGCTTTGCTCAACAAATGGTGACGCCCTATGGACTATATGACCCGAGAACAATGGCTTCTTTTGACAATCAACAAGCCCTAGGGGCTATGCTCGAAAAAAAAATAAAAAATGTGTGAGACTATCCTCAAAGTATCTCAAAAGGGATGTCAAAAAGCACTCTTGTCATGTGTGCCCGTTCTCGTTTCCCCAATCAAGAGTGGACCTTTCTCACAATCAATGATAGCACTCTAGGGGCTACGGTCAAGTCTTAAAGGCTCCCTCGGCAAAGAGCAATTAACTCCCCAGCAGTATCCCCAGCCAAGTCATGTGCAACATTGGAAGCTTCCTCAATTCGGGACCGAGGTTCTCAACGGGCTTCGCAATCTACAATCTTTTGGGCTACGGCATTACAGTAATTCAAGCAAAGGGCAGTGTTAGGGCTTCGCGACCGACAGTCTTTTGGGAAACAATACTCGAGCAAGTGCAATGTGGAGTAGTCTTATAGCTCCATGAAAGAGATCAAGCTTCAAAGGTCTCTCAACACTTCAAGTCAAAGGCCTCTTGGTTTTAAATGAAGACTCCGATGTTATGAATGAAGTTGATGATTTTTGTTAGAACTTTCAAGCGAGATTTTGAAGGAAGTCTTAGAGAAAAGGAAAAAGATTCAATATGCTAAACTCTAATCAAAACAGGGTTATAGCGGGAAATGCCACGGCCAATCCCAATGTTTCTGTAATTCAGCACCCCCTTCTCCAAGATCAAAAGCACAAGGTGCAGCTCAGATAAAATTGGGCCACAGCACTAGTTGCATCCGAAGATGCGTCATTAGTTCAACTCAAGAAGAGTCAAGCAAGCATACTTATTTGGGACTTTATCACACCAAGACCTTATCCTCTGCGACCTCGACGGCACCGCAAGACATTACTGCATCCTTTTGACATAAGCCCTCAGCCATTTGGGTATCGACCACAATGAGGCCATTCATCTCCCCAGTAAGAGCAAGAAGGAGATCTCTATCAAGAATTCTACCAAACGGTACACCCGCTCTTAATGCCGAGCCAATCGCGAGGTAATTTGGGGCTTTACAATGAAAGCTCTTCACATCTCACCATCTACAAGCCCACGACACTTGGGGCTTTGCAATCTCTCGAAGCTTGGCATCAACGATCTCCTCTTGGGGCTTGCTCACTACAACAACAAAGGGCGATTTACTCGAATGGGCCAAGAGCTGATTTATCTTGGAGCTATGCAAGTCTCTCAAAATTTGGCATCAAAGGCATTCTAGGGGCTTTACAATCAGCAACCCCTCATCTCGGCATCAAAAGCCTTTTGAAGCCCCATAATCGACAAATCTCTTGGGGCTAGACATCAATCTTCGTTGGGCACACCAGCAACAACAGAATTCAAGCGAGGCAATCCGGACTTCGACTGAACATGACTTGATCTTGGGTTGGCTTCACAAGCACACAATGGTTAAAATGGTTCACCCACGAACTAAAAAAAAAAAAAAAAAAAAAAAAAAAAAATCTTTTCCTCACATGTGTGCATATTCTTTCCTTTCTAATCTAAAAAAAAAAAAAAAAAAAAAAAAAAGAAGATTTTTTCTTTCTTTTTCTCCTTCTATGTGCAAAATTATGTGCTTTACTTTGCTTTGCTCCTAGCCTCTCCTCCAGCGTTCTCCATCATCCTTGAACTACGCTGGTCTGATTCTCTTAAAGGGATACGTAGGCAGCCTTTTGGCACGACCAACCCATCATCCAGAGTACCATCTCGCCAACCCATCATCAAGAGCGTTCTCTCATCAACATCCAAAGAATGGACATTCTCCATCAAAGCATCCTTCGCGGACATCAGAAATCCATCTCCACTCAAGCGGCAATGGTAAGTGAAGGTATGAATACATCCAATGCTTTCCTCAGAATCACACCGCACACAAGATCACTCTCTACATTCTTACTTCTCTCTCATTGCAAGGGTGTTCCAAAATCCCATCACACCACGAGCATAATTTCTCTCTCTTCATTTCACACTTCATGCATCTTCTTGCACAAGCACATATATCTGCAAAGCATACACATAACAGGTGCCGCACAGAGCACCAGGTGCCGCACAGAGTACCAGAATCAACAAGTGCCGCACAGCGCATCAGAATATGCCGCGCCGCGCACCAGAATCAACAAGTGCCGCACAGCGCATCAGAATATGCCGCACCGCGCACCAATTTTGGTCCATGGTGCACCGCTCAAATCACCATACCGCCGCACAGCGCATCAGAATATGCCGCACCGCGCACCAGATTCAACAAGTGCCGCACAGCGCATCAGAATATGCCGCACCGCGCACCAATTTTGGTCCATGGTGGACCGCTCAAATCACCATACCGCCGCACAGCGCATCAGAATATGCCGTACCGCGCACCAATTTTGGTCCATGGTGGACCGCTCAAATCACCATACCTCTTCTATCAGCAAAAGTCGCTCACACAGGGAGCGCATTTCTATCCTTTGTAATTTCAAATTCCTGCTTTATCGAGTCTTTGTTTTCTCTTGTCGATGTCCTCGGCGGTTGTCTTTCTTTCGTCGACGCGTTTTGCTTTGCAATCCACGTCGCCGAGGGGCTCTGTAGACACCCCGCCTTGGACCTCTCACCCCGATTGCATACAAAGTATTTTTATTTAACTTATTTTCATTAATTTCTGTTATTTCGGTTAAGTTCCTAACTGATTCTGTTAGTTTTGGACTAAACTGCATAACAGAATTAACTTTAGAGTCATTTCTGTCATTCTGTCATTTTCACCCGCGGGCGCTTCCGGAACTGTCAGTGAGCCGCGCGCGCGTCCCGCCCCAAAAGCCGGACTCGCGCGCTTCCCATTTTGGCAGTAACGGATTGCACCTTATTTCCCTCCCTTTTCTTATTTGCAACATCTCTTTCTTGATCACAAAAGACCTCTTTTCTCATCCACATTCACCCCCCCTTTTCTCATTAACTCCCAATCCCAAATTCTAAGCCTTTTCCCAAAAACTAATATTTATTTCATTTATTATTTGATTTCTTTTATTTCTTTTATTTTTCTTTTATTCATTTATCTTATTTGTGATTGGCCCATTCCATTTCACATGGATGACCAATTTCCCTCCATCATTTCCCTCTCTTTTTCACCTATAAAAACCACCATCTTCTACCTTAGAAAAAGGACCCAATTTTTTAGACTTGAACAAAAACTCTACACAAATCATCTCAACAATCCTTCTCTACAAAACACTACACAAAGTGTTTGCACAACATTTTCTCTACAACAACACCATTTTCAAGTCCAAGTTTGAAGTCCTCTTTCTCAAGGTACAACTCCATTTTCTTCCTTTGTTTTCTTCTTCTTGATGTATGCAATCCCCATTAATGGGACATGACCAACATGACTACTTCACATATTGAAGTTAGTTAAGGTTATCTCCCTACATTTTAATCTTAACTTTAATTCACTATGTTAATTTCTCTTCATCTCTTAATGTAATTCTTTAACATTACTTGTTATATGTAATCTTTATCATTAAATAAATAAAACAATTATATTTTATTTCCCCTTTTCTTCTCATCACAATTGTTAGCACATTTCTATTTAATTAATTGAAGGACATGTAAATATTAGAACACCAATAGTAGCAAGACCCGCGTAAGCGGGGCGGAGTGGGTGTTTAAGTACTTCCCACTCCGTCACCTAACCCCCGAACCCTTCTCTCCCGAATCTCTGGTTTTGTACATAAATTAGGCTATTTTTAGGTTTTTCTTATGTTCCTTTAAAAACATAGGTGGCGACTCTAAACAATCTAAAATCAAGTTAGACATCCTAGGATAATTCACCGCTCTAGCCAAGCCGTGGTTCCCCGGGGTATCTACAGTTAGCATGAAACGTAGTTGCATTCTTAGTAGCTTACTGAGATTTATTCTCACCCGTTCCTTGTTTATTTGTTTTTCTTAGATAAAGGCTAGTCCAGGGGATAGGATACTTGGCACGGGAGGACGTTAAAGTGGTAAGAGTTAGGATTTGTTTTGTAAAGGCTACATTACATAGATGTATAACTTTTTGGGTAGAGTTTCCGTGACTTCATCATTTTGTAACACCATTTTGGATGATGTTGGTGATGTACATTTGTATAAAAGTTGTAAGCCTTCTAGCTAAGTACTTTAGTTTGTGAAAGTTGTTTGTAAAGTTCGTTTGAAATTTAATTAGAAGTCTTTGAACTTCAAGTGTTGATTTTGTTAAACTTTATAAAAGTATATTTCGAAAAATTTTCAAAAGTGTTTTATGACGTCTTCCCATCGTGTCCCGAGCGTGGGGCCAAGTAGGACCATGGGTCTGGGGCGCGACAGTTGGTATCAGAGCTAGGTTATAGATGGTCTAGATTGACTAAATGACCTAGGAGGGCAGTAGTGTATAGAGTGAGTAACGTTGAGTGTCTTATGCAGGTACATATTGAAAATGGTTAGGACAGAAGGAGATCAGTCCGGGTCTTTGGGGTAAGATAATGCTAGAGAAGAGGCTTGAATAATGTTCCAAGGCATGTTTGAAGCTGCAATGAAAACAATTAATGATCAGAGGCAAGAAAGGGAACATGTACCACCAAGATATGGGTTAGAACAGTTTTTGAAAATGAAGCCTATGGGATATGATGGAGAGCCCGATGTTACTAAAGCTGAGAGATGGATTGAAGCTATGGAAAAGATCTTTGTTGTTTTGCAATGTACGGAAGAGGATAAAGTCCGATTTGCAACTTATAAACTGATTGGAGCGACCGAGTATTGGTGGAAAGCGGTGAAGGATAATTGGGATGAGACGCATGTACCATATGTTTGGGAGACTTTTGTTAATAGATTCAAAGATCATTTCATTCCTAAGGTGGACCAAGACATAAAAGAGGTTGAATTTCTTAATCTAGAGCAAAATATGATGACTGTAGCTGAATATGTTGCAAAGTTCACTGAATTGGCTAGGTATTGTCAATATTTGGTGGCAACTGAAGAAAGAAAGACAATGAGGTCCGTGAAAGGATTGAAGACAGTTATCAGAACACAGCTTATCTCCCACAAATTTCAGGATTTGCAGGATGCGATTGATCGTGCTTACCAGGTGGAGCATGACATTGTTGAACATAAGAGAAAGATGGAGGCAACAGGTGGAGGAAGACAATGAGGACAAGGGAAGCAACAACAACAACAACGTGGTGATAGTAGAGGATCTCAAAGTGCATCTTCACAGTTTAGGGGATCTTCTTAAGGTCAGTCGGGTAATAGAAATCAAGGTAACACTTCAGGGAGTCAGAACAAAAGGGTTTGTAACTATTATCAGAAAGAAGGGCATTCTAAGGAAAGATGTCGGAAGAAACAAGGTAAATGCATAAACTGTGGTCAGTTGGGTCATTATCTGAGGGATTGTCCCAGGCTAAAGAATCAGTCTTCGGGAAGTGTAGTTGGATCTTCTCAGGGCCAGAAGAGGGATTCTTCAGGGAAGCCTAAGGTGCAGGGTCGTGTCTTTGCCATTACTCAACAACAGGCTTCAGACTCTTCTAATGTGATAGGAGGTATAATTTTTGTGTCTAGTTTGAGGGCACGAGCACTTATAGACCCTGGCTCTTCGCATTCTTATGTGTCTGTATACTTTGCTTCTCGATTGCATTTGTCTTCTGAATCTCTACCTTATGTGTTAGAGGTGTCTACTCCTATAAGGGAGTGTTTGGTGACCAATAAGGTGTTGCATTCTTGTGATGTGCATATACGTAATCATGTTTTACCTGCTGATTTAGTTATCCTGCCATTACAAGATTTTGATATTATTTTGGGTATGGATTGGTTGAGTAAATATTATGCATTTGTGGACTGTTTTCAAAAGGTGGTCACATTTTCTATCCCTAATGTCCCTGAATTTATTTTTGAGGCTATTCCCTGGGATAGAGAGATTCGCATCATTCTTATGTGAAGGCTAGAAGGTTACTGAATCGTGGTTGTGTGGGATTCTTAGCCAGTGTTCTTGATACTACTAAAAGGGTTCCTGAAATAGAGGATGTGCCTATTGTTGAAGAATTTTCAGATGTATTTTCTCCTGAGTATGCTATGCCTCCCGATAGGGAAATCGAGTTTTGTATTGAGTTGCTTCCAGGTACAGCCCCTATATCTGAGGCACCTTAAAGAATGGCTCCAACAAAACATATTTCTGCGATACTTTTTCCGGAAATAGGTAAGTTACTAATTCCCCTTTAAATGTTAAAATGGTCATATATGTTATACTTGATGCTTGTACTTGTTAATTTTGTGATTTGAATGATATTTGTGATACTTATAATTTTGGGACAAAGGGAGTATTTGGAAAGTTGATGTTGGTTGTGTAAAGAAGCCATATTTGTGTTGTATAATTCATTTTGATTGAATTATGTTTGGTAAGATAAATGTTGGTTCGTACTTTTGGGACGGTGAAACGAAGGGAGTAAAAATTTAGTGCAATTTGGTCTGTCGAGTGGAGTGGGAGACCGCCCAAAAAGGGCGTGCGGCCGCACTCTTATTTGAAAGGTTTTGTCTTGGGGCAGAGTGTTTTGGGCGGCCGCACAGGCTGGTGTGGGCGACCGCCAGGGTTGCTGAAAAATGGAGTTCTTCCATTTAAAGTGATTTAAAGTTCAAGCATGGTCTAGGTCTTAGGTGATATCCTAGAGTACCTAGAGGGTTGTTGTGGAACACCCTAGTGTTTGAAATTGGTTCCTTTGTGAAAAATGTGTTATGGAATGTGAATAAGTGTTACATGGGGCATTGTTGAACATCTTTTGATGTGTATTGGATTGGTTCATCTTTGTGATGTGTTTGGCTTGATTCCCTACTTTGGAATCATTGCCCCCGGTTGTTGTTTAAGCAAGTATTCATTACTATGCTCGTTTGGAAGTCCAGCTGGTACTTGTTGTAAAGTCGGGCAGTGGTAGGGATTATAATGGCACACGATCCAAGTTCATTGTAAGGCTTCTACCATTGGTTTCCCATTTTTAACCCCCTTTCTTGGGCCACGGATTAGGTTTGGGCTAGCTCTCCCTTGAGTGAGTTTAGTCACCGTTTGGGTTATGACTATGTGTCATTTTCCCCCTCTTGTTGTTGTTGTTGTTTGGTTCATGAACCGGTTTCAGCCCTTTGGTGCTGCTCAGTTGATACCTCTCAGATGGTTATATGTTTGATTCGAGAACCTTAGCTCAGTATCCACGTATGAGTGTTTATTTCCGCCTTATGTGTGGTATGATGAGTTGGTCGTTATTTCCAACTGGTATGGGACGGTTGGCGATAGGGAGCCTCTCATGTTATGTGCTATGTGGATGTTTATTGACATTGTTCAATTCCAAGTATCATTTCAGCATGTAATGTAGTTGCATTTTAGTAGCTTACTGAGATTCATTCTCACCCTTATTTGTTTACTGTTTTAGATAAAGGAGGGCCCAGGGGATAGGTCACTGCACAACGGAGGACGTCGAGGTGGTGATTTTGGGTAAGACATTTTGGGAAAGTAAGTTTGGTATGTAAAGTCTACATTATGTAAATGTATAACCTTTTGGGTAGTGTACCTGTGACTTCATCTTTGTATCACCTATTTTTGGAACATGTTGGTGATTTGTAAATTTGTAAGTAAAGTGTGTAAGCCTTATGGCTAAGTACTTTGGATTGTGAAAGTTTGTTGTGTGGAATAAAGTCAAGTTTTAAGTAAATGTGTTTGGTTATATGAAACTTTTATGAAAGTACATTTCGAAAAAATTTTCTAAAATGTTTTATGACGTCTTCCGTGCGTGTCCCGAGCGTGGGGCCAAGTAGGACCACGGGTACGGGGCGCGACAGTTGGTATCAGAGCTAGGTTGTAGATGGTCTATAATGACTAAGTGACCTAGGAGGGTAGTTGTGTATAGAGTGAGTAACGTTGAGTGTCTTATGCAGGTACTTATTGAAAATGGGTGAAACTGAAGGAGATCAGGCTGGTTCTTCAGGGCAAGGGGATGCCAGAGAAGAGGCCCGAATCATGTTTCAAGGGATGTTCGAAGCAGCCATGAAAACTTTAAATGATCAAAGGCAAGGAGGAGAACAAGCACCTCCGAGATATGGGTTAGAACAGTTCCTGAAGATGAAACCAATGGGTTATGAAGGAGAACCAGAGGTAATAAAGGTAGAGAGGTAGATTGAATCGATGAAGAAAATATTTGATGTCTTGAGATGTACAGATGAAGAACAAGTCAGGTTTGCTACCTATAAACTGAGTGGAGCTTCTGAGCACTGGTGGAGAGCTTTGAAAACAAATTGGGATGAGAATCATGTACCTTATACTTGGGAGAATTTTCTGAGGAAGTTCAAGGAACATTTCATTCCTCGGGTAGATCATGACAAGAAGGAAATGGAGTTTCTTAACTTGGAGCAGAATACTATGTCTGTGGCTCAGTATACATCCAAATTCACGGATTTATCCAGGTACTGTACTCACTTGGTGGCAACTGAGGAAAGGAAAGCAACTAGATTTGTAAAGGGTTTGAGAACTGTGATTCGAAGTCAACTAGTATCCCACAAGTTGCAGGATTTTCAAGATGCTGTTGATAGAGCATATCAGGTGGAGCATGATATAGAAGAGCACAAGAGGAAAATTGAATTGGCAGGTGCAGGAAGGCAAGGAAGACCTCAACCACAGCGTGGTGATAATCGAGGAGGTCAGGGAACACCATCATAATTTAGAGGGCAACCACAAGGACAACCAATTATCAAAAATCAAGGTAATACCCCGGGAAATCAAAGTATAAGAATATGTAATTACTGTCTGAAGGAAGGGCACACTGAAGAACGATGTTGGAAGAAGCAGGGAAAGTGTTTGAATTGTGGTCAGCTTGGCCATTTTCAGAAGGATTGTCCAAGAGCAAGGATTGTACCATATGGGAGTGGAGCAGGATCATCTCAGGGTCAGAAGAGGGATGCCTCAGGGAAGCCTAAAGTGCAAGGTCGTGTTTTTGCTATCAACCAACAACAGGCTTCAAATTCTTCTAACGTGATAGGAGGTATAATTTATGTGTATAGTTTGAGGGCACGAGCACTTATAGACCCTGGCTCTTCGCATTCTTATGTGTCTGTGCATTTTGCTTCTCGATTGCATGTTTTTTCTGAATCTCTACCTTATGTGTTAGAAGTGTCTACTCCAATAGGGGAGTGTTTGATGACCAATAAGGTGTTACATGGTTGTGATGTGCATATTTGGGAGCATGTTTTATTTGCTGATTTAGTTGTTTTGCCATTACAAGATTTTGATATTATCTTGGGAATGGATTGGTTGAGTAAATACCATGCTTTAGTTGATTGTTATAAAAAGGTGGTTACATTTTCTATTCCTGATGTGCCTGAATTTACTTTTGAGGCTGTTCCTTTAGGTAAGGGAATTCGTATTATTTCTTATGTGAAAGCTAGAAAGTTGTTGAATCGTGGTTGTGCGGGGTATTTGGCCAGTGTACTGGATACTACTAAAAAGTTGCCTGAGGTAGAGGATGTGCATATTGTGAAAGAGTTTCCTGATATGTTCTCTACTGAGTATTCTATGCCTCCTGATAGGGAGATCGAGTTTTGTATTGACTTACTTCCAGGTACTACCCCGATATCTGAATCACCTTATAGAATGACTCCAGCAGAATTAAAGGAGTTAAAAATTCAACTGCAAGAGTTTCTTGATAGGGGTTTCATTCGACCCAGTGTATGTTGGGTTTCCAATAACATGCGCAGCAGAATATAGCAATTAAAATTTTAAGAAAACCCAAAGCCATGGATCCGTTCATATGATTAAATCAAATACAACAAGATGAATAGAGGAATAACTAACCCTTGATGGCTATGAACTTTTCTCTTGGTCTTTGGTGGAGATTTGAAGACTTGATCACGATCACAAAGTTTGAACACGAACTTTGAAGATGATGATTTTCACCCTCTAGCGGTATCCACACTTCGAACGAATATCGAAGGAGCTTCTTCGATCTTGGTTGCTAGACCAATATTATGAAACACACTTTCACAATTTAATAAGGAACTATATGGAATTTATTTGTGAATTATTTTGTTCCTCAATCAATGATATCTTAGAACAAAATAAATCTCTCTCAAACTCTTTGAGACTCACAAAAGCACTAGTCAATATGGTCTGGCCGAATTGGGGTTTTTATACACAATTAAGACCTATTCCAAATAGGTAACTTGTGCCAAAAACCTTTCCTAATCAAATTAGGAATTTTCTTGTCGGCATACCGGGCGCCCGCCTGGTCCTACCCAGGCGCCCGCTCATTTGACCAGAAGGTCAAGTTCCTTTTCGGTTGTTCAAGCGCCCGCCTGGTGCAACCCAAGCGCCCGCTTGGTTGACCAGGAGGCCCAGAACTTTTCCAAAAATTCCTTTGAGATCCTTCGACCCTAAATTCCAATATAGTCCTTTTATTTAAGATTCGTTCTATTGTGTGTGACTCTCTAGGATTATACTAAGTTGGTAATGGGCTCAAACATGATTCCATAAGATATGATTAGGTTCTAGCAAACCGTCATACCTACCCAAATAGTATAACTAGATACAAGTTCGCATTCCTTTAGAATATGTCACAATCCCTTTGTCCACGATGTCATTGAACACAAGTTATGGTCAAACAGTCAACTTGTCTTGTTCAATACTTTCTCGATTCTGAATATGTTGATAATTCAAATGCTATTGATCTAATCAATCCATTTGAGTCCGGCCGAACATTTCATCAACATCATTCCTTCGAGGGGCCCAAGCTTGACATCTCTCCGTGGAGGGACAAATCCATTTAGCTTATTATTCTTCCCAACGGGAATCCGATTATGCCAATCATACCCTTTATAACTACTCGGTTAAAAGTAGCGTTTGAATATGTCAAACATAATGTTCATTAAGTGGAAGACTATAATAACTTCATGTCTAAGGATTCAAATGACATAACTAATATGAGATATATGTACAACATAGACCATGACATAAATCTCATACAGCGGGTCATGTCTAGCACTTTGTTCCAAACAAGTACCCATAAATCTAACATGATCATCCCATGATCATTTAGCCTTTATACTAGTGCTTAATAAGTACTAGGGAAGGGGATTATTATAAGTAAACATGAACAGCAATAATAATCAAAACATCTCTTTATTGATATGAAATAAATGATAACAATTACAACGTTTATTAAACGTGCCTAGGGCACCACTACCAACAATCTCCCACTTGCCCTAGGCCCAATCTCCCATGTATCTAATACCCATGGACCTAACATGACCATCATGTTTAGCTTGTGGAAGTCCCTTTGTTAGCGGGTCCGCAACATTGTCATCAGTAGGTACTCTGCATATATTTACGTCTCCCCTATCAACGATCTCTCGAATGATATGAAAACTCCTAAGTATGTGTTTGGATTTCTGATGTGCTCTTGGTTCCTTTGCTTGAGCAATAGCACCATTATTATCGCAATAAAGGTCTATTAGATTAGCAATACTAGGAACCACTTCAAGTTCAGTTATGAACTTCTTAATCCAAACAGCTTCCTTTGCAGCATCTCATGCAGCAATATACTCAGCTTCTGTTGTAGAATCAGCGGTTGTACTTTGCTTGGAACTCTTCCATCTTACAGCTCCACCATTTAACATAAACACAAAACCCGATTGCGATCGGCTATCATCTTTGTCGGTTTGGAAGCTTGCATTCGTGTAAGCATTTACAACGAGATCATCTTCCAGTCCCCCATAGATCAAAAACGAGTCTTTAGTTCTTCTTAAGTACTTAAGAATCGCTTTTACAGCTATCCAGTGATTTTCGCCAGGGTCGGATTGGTATCTACTTGTCATGCTCAAAGCATAAGACACATCCGGCCTAGTACAAATCATGGCATACATGATGGACCGAATTGCCGAAGCATATGGAACATCATTCATTTTCTCACGCTCATCGTTTGTCTTAGGACATTGAGTCTTGCTTAGAGAAACTCCATGTAACACGGGCAAGGTGCCTCTCTTAGAATTTTCCATACGGAATCTTCTAATGACCTTGTCAATGTATGTACTTTGGCTTAAACCAAGTAGCCTCCTTGATCTATCTCTATAGATCTTAATGCCAAGAATATATGCGGCTTCACCCATATCTTTCATTGCGAAGCACTTTCCTAACCAAGTCTTCACAGACTGAAGTGTAGGAATGTCGTTTCCAATGAGCAATATGTCATCCACATATAAAATAAGGAATAGCACTATGCTCCCACTAATCTTCTTGTATACACAAGGCTCATCCTCGTTTTTGATGAAACCAAACTCTTTGACCGCTTCATCAAAACGGAGATTCCAACTCCTTGAAGCTTGCTTCAATCCATAGATAGATCTCTGCAATTTGCATACTTTAGAATCTTGTTCAAAACCTTCTGGTTGTGTCATATACACATCCTCTTGGATTTTTCCATTTAGGAAAGCGGTTTTGACGTCCATCTGCCATATTTCATAGTCATGATATGCGGCAATGGCAAGCAAAATTCTTATAGACTAGATCATTGCTACGGGTGAAAAGGTCTCATCATAGTCAATACCATGAACTTGCCTATAACCCTTCGCTACAAGCCTAGCTTTGTAAGTATGCACCTTCCCATCCATGTCAGTCTTCTTCTTGAAGACCCATTTGCATCCTATGGTTTTTACACCTTCGGGCGCATCAATCAAATTCCAAACTTGATTGTCTTGCATGGATTGCAATTCGGATTCCATGGCTCCAAGCCGCTTGTCCGAATCAGGAGAAGACATCGCCTCTTGGTAGGTTGACGGTTCATCATTCTCAATGATTTCTACCTCATTACTATCCGTTACGAGAAATCCATATCTCTCGGGCTCGGATCGTAACCTACTAGATCTGCGAGTTGCTTGTGTATTTTGAACAGGTTCCACAACTCCTTGTGGTTCTTGTTCTTGTTCCACTATTGGTTCAATGTTATTTTCTGGGTCTCGAATTTCTTCAAAATTTATTTTACTCCCACTGATTTCTTTGGAGAGAAACTCTTTCTCTAGAAAGACACCAGTTCGGGCAACAAACACTTTGTTGTCCTCACGGTTGTAAAAGTAATATCCTCTAGTTTCCTCAGGATATCCTACGAAAATACATTTATCAGATTTGTGTGCAAGTTTGTCTGAGACAAGTCTTTTGACAAAAGCTTCGCAACCCCAAATCTTCATGAAAGATAGACAAGGCTTCTTTCCGCTCCATATCTCATATGGAGTCTTTTGAACCGATTTAGTTGGAACACGATTTAGTGTGAAAGCAGCGGTTTCTAGGGCGTAACCCCAAAAGGATATTGGAAGATCAACTTGACTCATCATTGATCGAACCATGTCCAACAAAGTCCGATTCCTCCTCTCGGACACACCATTCCATTGTGGTGTTCCGGGTGGAGTCAATTGTGAAACTATTCCACAATTCTTTAGATGATTATCAAATTCTTGACTCAAGTATTCACCACCACGATCTGATCGAAGTGCCTTAATACTTTTGCCAAGTTGTTTTTCTACTTCATTTTGAAATATTCTAAATATCTCAAATGCTTCACTCTTATGTTTCATTAGGTAAACATACCCAAATCTACTATAATCATCAGTGAAGGTTATGAAGTATTGAAATCCTCCCCTAGCATTGCTACTTAATGGTCCGCATACATCGGAATGTATCAACCCCAATAAGTCGCTCGCCCTTTCACCCAACTTGGTAAAAGGTGTCTTAGTCATTTTTCCAAGAAGACACGACTCACAAGTGTCATATGACTCGAGGTCACATGAACCTAAAAGTCCGTCCCCATGGAGTTTTGAGATACGCTTCTCATTAATATGACCAAGACGGCAATGCCATAAATAGGTATGATTTACATCATTAGGTTTAGATTTCTTATTTACATGATAGACATTGTTATTATTTTCATTCTTGACATCCAAGATATAAAGGCCATTAAATGAATTAGCAATACCATAAAGAACTTCATTTAAATAAATAGAAAATTTCTTATTCTCAATAAGAAACTTAAAACCTTCATTATCCAAACAAGAAATTGAAATAATATTTCTGCTTAAATCCGGAACATAATAACAATTGTTCAAAACAAGAATTAATCCGGAAGGTAAAGTGACTTCATAAGTCCCTACGGCTAATGCAGCAACTCTTGCTCCATTCCCCACGCGTAGATCTACTTCACCTTCTTTAAGCAATCTCCTATTCTTTAGTCCCTGCACATTTAGACAAATGTGAGAACCAAATCCGGTATCCAATACCCAAGAATTAGTGGTAGAAAGGAGAATATCTATCATATAGATATCTAAAGTCGACGCAGCCTTGCTGCTCTTCTTCTTCTTTTGCTCTTCTAAGAAAGCCTTGCAATTACGTTTCCAATGATCAATTTCTTGACAATGGAAACAGATTGCATCCTTTTGTGAATCAGGTTTTGCCTCAGAAGCCTTGGCAACCTTTGCCTTGCTTATTTTGGGTTTGATAACTTTCTTACCCTTTCCTTTGGCACTAGCCTTCTTCCCATCATGAACCAAGAGCACGGGAGAACCTTTCTCCACAATTTTCATCTCTGCAGTTTTGAGCATCCCATGCAACTCAGATAGATTCTTATCCATTCCATGCATGTTATAATTCATCACAAACTGATTATAACTTTTAGGCAATGAATTAAGAATGAGATCCGTGGCTAGCTCCAATGGGATTGGATAGCCAAGTTTCTCAAGGTGCTCTATATAACCTTTCATTTTAAGAAAGTGAGGACTCACTTGTTGCCCTTCATTCATTTTATTAGTAGTGAATGCAACAATGGTCTTGTACCTCTCTTGCCTAGCTTGCTCTTGAAACATGGTTCTCAACTCCACGCCTATCTCATAAGCTTCCAAATGTTCTAAACTTTGTTGGAGTTTTGAGCACATAGCAGCAAGCATGAGACAACTTACATCTCTAGAATCATTACGATGTTTCTTGTAATTGTCTCTTTCTGCCCTAGGGGCAGTAGGCGGTGGTTCAGCAGGGAGAGGCCCATCGAGAATGTACAACTTATCTTATTGCCTAAGAACGATTCTTATGCTACGGATCCAATCCATAAAGTTAGTACCATTCTCTTCGAGCTTATCCTTCTCAAGGATCTATCGCAACGACATTGATTGAGTGTTATTAGTCATTATCTACAATTATGCAAAATTTCCAAAATTTAATAAGTACCGGTTTTCATTAAAGAGATAAATAATGTATTTTTCAAATAAAATACTCCCACTAAATTATATAACCTTCATATACATCCAATGTATAATATAATTTAATTGGGCTAAGATCCAACTTTAATTTAACTTTTGAGTCCACGGAGGCGGACCGCTCAAAACTAAATTAATTAGGTAGACAATCATGTCAATCATATCCCATATGATTCTTAGATCATTTTATGAGATTCTTTGAGAAATCCAATTTCAAAAAGCATGTTTAATCTCATCTGTTGCCTAGGCCCAAAACTGTTTTGACGCCTAATTAAGTCCAACCATTTTAAACGCATAGGAACCATTCAATTTAACGCACCTTGCGGAGGCAATCCCACATTAAATTAATGAACCTCATCTTGATCATACATGAATAAAATCAATGCACTTCGCGGAGGCGAACCTACATCAAAATCACCCATATATAAACAAGTGTTTTAATCATGGCATGGCAAATAAGGACTTAAAACTTTCTTTGAAGGTTCATCACATATAGCATATAACACATTTATGAGCACATAATATAAACATGTTACACATCAAGTTTAGTCACTAAATTAATCTCCATTAATTTAAGCATGATATTTATGTGTCATTAGTATCTCTATAATTATGAGGATGAGACTATTTCAACTTCGGTTATTATCTCCAAATCAAGACAACAAGACGTGCGGTCGAACTAAGCCATCAGGCAACCACAATCCCGCACTAATTCAAGAAACCAAGAAAGTAGTCCATGTGGCCGAAACTAAGCAATAGATGGTCTCGATGAACGTAGGCCAATTGCATTCACAATTCCACATGGATCTCCAATCATTGAATCAAGAACCTTTGTTTCTCAATTTTAGCAATTATGAACTCTTCATAATTCTAACTTCGTTTTATCTTTGAAACTTTGATTGCGATCAATTTTGGGAAACACAATCTCGATGAACGCAGATTAGCCATCCAAAACTTGAACCAATCTAGGAATCACAAGGCTAAAACAAATAGGAAAATCAAACCCCAAAATCCACACACAAACCAACTTAGTTTGATTTCACACAGAGTTTAAGAAAAGATAAATGTTGTGAGTATGAAAAGTAAAGTAGGAGAAAGTAGGAGAGAGAAAGTGTGTAAAAAGTTTTTGTTGTGAGAGTAACAAATGGGTCCCATTATCCAAAAGAAACTAAGAACCTTAGTCTGGGACAAACCAAAAAGGAAAGTAAGAATCTTAGTCTGGGACGGAGGGAGTATTACTTTCTTAATTTGGGTTTGACATTAATGTGAAAAATGGGGATTGCGGGAAAATGGTATCAAAATCTATATAATGTATAGAAGCAAGTCAAATTCTATTCCCACATCTTGCCACATAGAATTATGACTTGGAAGTCCACGTGTCATCATTCCATAGGCCTCAACACAAGTGTAAAGATAACTCTATATCAATGACAACAAATTAATCCTAAAATTAAGCAAAATAATTTCAAATTTCAATAAGGTAATTCTAAAAGTAAGCAACATAATTTCAAATCTCAATAAGTTTATCCTAAAATTATGCAAAATAAGATATGTACCTTAACAAAATTGGAAAATAATCTTTTAAATGAATAACAAAGTAATTAAATAAAGGGATATGTGGATCTTAATCAAAAACAGTTTTAGGCTATGTTGATATCTGAAGATTTCATATTTTGAATACAATTACGTTCAAAGATTTTTTTTTTTTTTTTTTTTTTTTTAATGTTTTTCTAAAACGAGTTAAGGCCACATCAAACTTGCTGAAACTCTAGATAATTGAGTAAGGTGCATAGAGAATTTGTAATTAAATAATGTTTTGATCGAGGATATGGAAGAATGTATCCAACATGGAGAGGAGGTATGTGTCTTTCATTGGCAATATGCATATTTTTGTTTGAATGTAAATAAAGTTTTACTGGTCAAATTAACCTCATTTTCTCATTGGTTGTCTTTTATGTCTATATGCGCGCCAGGAGCAGAGCTGGAAGAGGGCGCAGGAGTTTCAGGAGCTGAAGGTGCATGAGTTTCAGAAGCTTTGGGTTCTGCGCCAGGTTCAGCACCATAAACAGTTAAGCCCAGGATTTCTAGTTCATCCTTAACTTCTTTGAGTTTGTCAACAACACTAAATAATTTTTGGCTATCTCCAGCCACCATCTCAAACAACTTCCTTATATCACCTGCTATATTCAACTCTACCTCCCTTATGGCGTTAATGAAATCTTGGCCATCAGTGAGTTTGATGCCACCATCTATGCGCTCATGAAGGGAAGCAAGAGTACCTTTGAAAAGTTCATTCATCTGATCTATAGCGTCATTTAATTGTTGAGGAGTAAGGAAATGTTTGTCCTTGATATTCGCATCTATGCGCGCCATCTCCCCCTTAATGGCAGCAATCTCATCAGCTTGCTGAGTAATCATGGAAGTATGAAGCTCTAACTGAGAATTCATCTGAGCTTGGCCTTGCTGTAGTTGCTGTAGCAGTGAAATAACTACACTCATGTCAGGAGTGGGAGGAGGAGGCGCAGGAGAAGTACGGGGCGCAGGAGGTGAAGGTAGATATTCTGCGCTGGAAGAGAGTTCTTCAGGATTTGATTGGGGCGCAGTAGAAGGTGATTTGCGCCTTGAAGGATCTGGCTCCCCCTGAGCGGTATCTTCACTAAGTTCACCAAATAAATCAGCTGATATTTGGTCTCTAAGACTTTGAAATTCTGAAGATAGAGTAGCAGGAGTGGTGGTAGGTGCTTGAACAGTAGGAGGCGCATTAGTGGCAGGCGCGCGTACATCAGCGCTAGACCCTGCACTTTTGCGCCTTTCAGACTTTGATAACTCAGCAGCCTGTTTCAACTTGTAGTCTTCATCCCTTTTATTCTGCGCTTCCAGTCTACTGGCTTCTTTAGCGCGTTTAAGTTCTTTCTCTTCTTCTGTTTCAGATTTTGGGCGCTTAGGAGGTCTGCTTGTTCCTTCAGCAACTCTTTTGCCTTTGCCCTTTTCTGCGCCTGGAACAACTGTTGGTTCTGCGCGAGATGCTGCTTCAATTCTGCGCCTTCTTCTGCGCCATCTGCATCTTCATCAGATTCAGTGGCTTCATCAACCAACTGAGCACCCTTTACCCTAGGTGCGCGCTTTGCCATGCGCTTCGTGCGCCTCTTCAAGACAAGGTTGTCTTTCCCAAAAACTGGAACATCATCAGTTTTATAAGCAGGGTTCTCATTAAGGAATTTGGCAAGGGCAGGATAAGTGAGAAAATTTTTGGTAAGAATCCTACAGTGAGTTTTGAACTTTGTCTTCCCATCAGACTTGTTTTTGTTGTATTTGTCAATCTGATCTGACAAAGTTTTGAACAAAATCTGAGGCCAATTCAATCTAGTCTTTCCCATGATGGCAGCAGTATACTCCCACTGCTCCACGGTGAATCTATTCACATTGCCGGTCTTGAACACGATTGAAGTATCAACAAGATGCGCTATATGAGCAAGCAGATCACCACCATCCTTTATCTCAATGTTTTTGATGTTGTTCAGAAGAGTAGGGATTTTGAGATAAGTATGCGCTACAATATTCTGCGCTGCAACTGAGTAAGAGTTTGGTTGTCCAGAAACACCCTGAGGGCCAGTAGTGCTGAAACTCACTATGTTCTTAATTGTGCCCGTAGAGATGGTTATAGCCACAATCTGAACGGTGGCGCATATCCTGTAGCGCACGTATCCATCAGCTGGAGTCTCAACTAGAGCTGCGGTTGAGAAAAATTCATCAACAAGAAGCGGAGAATAGAATGGTTGATCTAGCGTGAATAAAGGAGTGAGTCCAGCGGTGTAAAGGGTTGAGAGGATTTCAAGCCCCATTGGATCAAGTGAGCTCAGCAAGATCAATCGCCTCACCGGGTCTGAAATTTGTAGGATCCTGAAAACATAACAATGATTTAATTTAGGAGTGTATAAGGCGCATAGAATCATAAAATGAGCTAAGTATAGAGTAGGCGCATGATAATATATGGGCGCATAAAAAATAGCATGCGCATACTATTATTAGGCGCATATATGTTGTAGGCACATACAAGTACGAGGCGCATATTATGGTTCTATGAAACATACTAAGGAAAAATGAAAACATAGAAAAATTTGACTAAGTAAGAATAGAGGCGCATGAGATATATAGGCGCATAATGTTATTAGGCGCATAAAGGATTGAGGCGCATAATTTTTGTAATAGCTAGAGGCCCATACACATGTTAGGCGCATGAATCACTTTGAGGCGCATAATATCAATAGGCGCATATTTAACTAGGCGCATATATTCATAGTTAGGCGCATATCTATGTAAATAATTTAAACTAGCATAAAAACACACAAAAACACACAAACACATATCAAACATGCATATGCAAGTTTTAAGAATCAAAATATGAAAATTTTGAAAAACATGTTTTGAAAATTTAGAAAACCAAGTCATGCAAAAATAACGAAGAACACGAAGAACATGCTTGAGTACTTGAAGAACATCAAGAACACATAATTCGTGAAACTTCACCAAATCAAGCATACAATATATCAAAATGACCACACGAAGACGAGGATAACAAATATGTAAATCAAAACAAGTAAAAATCAACAACAAATCCAGAAAATGGATTCAAAGATCCGAAAAATCGAAAAGTAAAAAATCTAAGATTTTCAGATTCGCAAAATATAATGCATTGATCGTTGAAAAGTTTAGTTATAAAGAATATAAATCACAATACGAACAAAACCTATCAAACGATTTTGAAAACGGATCACCGAAGCAAAATTTATCAAGATAAACTCATCCGGGTTTTTCGAAAAACGACGAACACACAGAAATGACGAAAAAATGTGAAGAAAATGCAGAAATTTAGGAGATTAAAGTTAGAAATCCATACCATTTCGTCTTGATTGGCTTTGGTTGTTCTCTTTGGACCCATTAATGAAATATATAAGAAAATAAAAGAGAAATATATAGAGAAAAAGAGAGAGAGACGGGAAGGAGAGAGACTGGGAGTGAGAAGAGAGAGAGTTGGTGAGAAGGGTGTAGGTGATGATGGAAATGAAAGGGATAGGGTGAGTATATATAGGTTTAGGTTTCCCAAAAAAAAATGAAAAGATGGGCATTTATGAGGGGAAAAATTTCGGCTCATTATGGAAAAAAAAAGACGGCGCATTTATGAGGGATTTTAAGGAATTGATGGGTAATAAATGCTGAATGACCCTTGATGTGACTTTTTGGGTAAGAGAAAAACCGCTTCACTTTCCCTTTAAGTGTATGAGCAATTTTAACTAATTTTTGCACAAACCCCAAAAACATCTGTTTTGGTGTAAGTTTGGGGTGCAAGAAATATATCCCCAGAAAATAAAATTTTTCAAAAAACGTAAAACGAGGGAAAAATTAATTGCAAAAGTACCCTTGAACAATTATGGGAATGTCAAAATACAGAAATTCCTATAATAAATGATAAGAATTAACTCACCTGGTACTTGTGACAAATTGAATACGTTCAATCATTGAGGAATTAATATGTGGTAGCATTGATTGAGCCGAAGTCATAAAGAGGCGCATAGGGGGCACATAATCTCATCTAGGTGCGCAGGATGATTTAAGGAGCATTGAATGCTAGGCGCGCAAAGAGAGTGGAGCGCGCAGATGTGGGAATTTGGCGCGCAGTCAGTGAGGCGCACAGTAAGTGGGGTGCATACTCAGGCGCATGAAGTTTCCTTGAAACTTTGAAAATGATCTATCATATAAACCTAGTATACTCATAACTCACTAAAACAAAATCATTTAGTATTGACAAAATTGTATTGAATTTTAGTTGTGTTCAAGCATACCCATTTCACCTCTCAAAAAGATGAACCGTTTCGCGTCAAGTGCTTTCGTTACAATGTCGGCGATTTGATAGTCGGTTCCCACGTGTTCCAAATGAATATTTCCTTTCTCCACGTGGTCTTTGAGGAAGTGATATTTGATGTCGATGTGTTTGGTCTTTGAGTGCATGACAGGATTTTCAAAAACCGCAATTGTTGAAGTGTTGTCGCAGTAGATGGGACAATTTTCTTCAATGATATCATAGTCCACCAATTGCTGCTTCATCCATAGTATTTGACAGCAACAACTTCCCGCAGCGATATATTCGGCTTCGGTTGTTGAGACAGATACTGAAGCTTGTTTCTTACTCGCCCATGACACAAGTCGATATCCGAGGAAATGACAAGTGCCACTAGTGCTTTTCCTATCAATTGTGCACGCTGCATAGTTCGCATCTAAATAACCTACAACTTTAAAGTTCGAATCTTTGGTGTACCAAAGTCCAAGGTTAACAGTACCGGAAATATATCTTATAATACGTTTCACAGCAATTAAGTGCGCTTCTCTAGGGTCAGATTAATAACGAGCGCAAACACAAACCCTAAACATAATATCGGGCCTAATAGCAGTAAGATAAAGGAGCGAGCCAATCATACCTCGATAGAGCGTTTGATCAACACGTTTACCTTTTAAATCTTTGTCGAGTTTGTTGCCGGTAGCCATTGGAGTATCATATGCTTTGGCATTGTCAAGTCCAAACTTCTTGATTAAGTCCTTTGTATATTTGGCTTGATTGATAAATATGCCTTCATTCATTTGCTTGATTTGAAGCGTGAGGAAGAATGTGAGTTCTCCCATCATGCTCATTTCAAAATTGCTCTTCATTAGTTTCTCAAAGCGCTTGCACAACAATTCATTAGTAGAACCAAATATAATATCATCAACATAAATTTGAACAAGTAATTTATGACCATTATGTTTGGCAATGAAAAGAGTTGTATCGATTTTACCGCGAGTGAAGCCTTTTTCAATGAGAAACTTGGATAGTGTATCGTACCATGCTCTTGGTTCTTGCTTGAGTCCATACAAAGCTTTCTGGAGTTTGTACACATGATTTGGAAATTGTGAATCTTCAAACCCAGGTGGTTGAGCAACGTAGACTCGTTCTTGGAGTTCACCATTTAGAAACGCGCTCTTCACATCCATTTGATATAACTTGAAGTTCTTGTGACCTGCATAAGCTAGAAATAATCTGATAGCTTCAAGTCTTGCTATGGGCGCAAAGGTTTCATCGTAATCAATTCCTTTTTCTTGCCTATAGCCTTGTGCAACCAATCTTGCTTTGTTTCTTGTGATGGTTCCATTCTCATCCATCTTGTTTCTGAACACCCATTTCGTACAAATCACTCCTTGATCATTTGATCTTGAAACAAGAGTCCAAACCTTACATCGTTCAAATTGATTGAGTTCTTCTTGCATTGCAACAACCCAATTAGGATCGTGGAGAGCTTCATCAGCCTTCTTTGGTTCAATTTGAGAGATGAATGCAGTGTAAGCATCAAAGTTTGTAGCTCTCCTTGTACGAACACCAACGTTTAGATCACCAATGATATTATTGATTGGGTGAGCTCTAACTTCACGAATTTCAGGAGGTAAGTTAGGTTGAGTCGTAGTAACTTGAAGGTCTTCAATTGGTACATCTTCACCAGATTCTAAATCATTAAAATTTGGGGGTTGAATTGGTGTAGAGTTGAAACTTGGGTTTACACCAGATGCAGTAGTAGATATAGGCGCATGAGAGGAATCAAAAGGCGCAACATGTGAGTGAGGCACAGCTGATGATCCATTTGGCGCGCCATATGAGGAGTTAGGTGCAACTGATGTAGATGGATTTCCTTGAGTTGATAGATTCTGATTTTGAGTAGGCGCAACATAAATAGGGGCACCTGTATCATTAAGCTCAACAGAATCATCAGCAACATTTGGAGCCAAATGTGGCTCAAGGAGAGAATGTTCATCAAATGTAACATGTACAGATTCAACTATCACTAATGTAGATCTATTAAAAATGCGAAAAGCTTTAGAATGTTTGGCATACCCAACAAAAATACCTTCGTCGGCTTTGGCATCGAATTTACCTCTATGTTCGTTTCCGTTGTAGAAGATATAACACTTGCAACCAAAGATCTTGAAGAATGCAATGTTGGGAGTTCTACCATGCCAAAGTTCATACGGAGTCTTGTTGTGAAGTTTGTTGATGAGGGAATGATTTTGAGTAAAACATGCTGTGTTGATAGCTTCTTCCCAAAAGTACTTAGGCAATTTCGCTTCAGCTATCATTGTCTTTCCCGCTTCAATCAACGTTCTATTCTTTCTTTCCACAACCCCATTTTGTTGAGGAACTCCAGCGGTTGAGAAGTTGTGATCTATCCCATGATCGTCGCAATATCAAGCAACACCGTTGTTCTTGAATTCTGTTCCATTGTCGGATCGAACACTAACGATGTCATCTTCTTTTTGGGTTTGGAGCAGTCTGAATAAGGTGGTCAAAATGTCGTAATAATCGTCTTTTGAGATCATCATTTCCACCCATGTGTATCTTGAATAATCATCCACCACAACTAGAGTATACTTGTTCTTTCGAATACTTGCAGTGGTGACTGGTCCAAATAGATCAATGTGGAGCAGTTGCAAACATCTAGAAGTTGAAGGATTGGTCTTGCTGGAGAAAGATTTTTTCGGTTGTTTGCCAAGTTAACACGCGGCACACTTCTTGTCATGATGATCAGCAACCTTAGGAAGTCCTTTAACAAGATTATTCCTGCTGAGTTTAGATAGATATTTGAAGTTCAAGTGACTTAAGCGCTTGTGCCATAGCCAACTATTTTCGCTCACACTTTTAGCTACAAAACAAAGATTAGTACTAGAGTTCATACTATGGAAATCAATAATGTAAATATTTGTCTTACGATATCCCGTGAGTAATGTAGCTCCAGTTTTGCCATTCTTGATAAGACATTGAGTTGAGGTGAAATGGCATTCTAATCCTTTGTCGCAGAATTGAGATATGGATAATAAATTGTGCTTGAGCCCTTCGACGAGAGAGACTCTTTCAATGCACACTTTGTCTTTCTTGAGCTTTCCATATGCAACAACTTGACCTTTGTTATTATCACCAAATGTTACTGTGGGACCTCTTTCTTCATGGACATCTTCTAATAAGGATTCATCTCCAGTCATGTGTCTTGAGCACCCACTATCGAGAATCCATTCATAATTTCTAGCTTTTGAAGATCCAGCCATGAAACAAAGAACCTGAAATATAGACATTTAAGCAGGTCCCCTTTATTCCTTTTGGGTCCTAGGGTTAGCAACTTTTGACAACCCACTCTTGCTTGACCTTAGGGTTTTTACGTCCTTTGTCATTGGGAGTGAATCATAAAAGGCATTCCACGGCCTTGTGTCCAGAACAATCACAAATGGAACAATGATGAAAGCCACCAATCACATGAGTTTTCACAAACTCTTTACTTTTCTTTGGGATAGCATTCTTCTTTGGGGAAGATGGACAAGCCTTAACAAAATCCTTCTTTTGAAATTTTGAAGCGCTTGATCTAGGAGGGCTCATAGGGCTAGGAGGCGCACGGCGATGAGGCGCGTGGCTCCTAGGCGCATAATGAGCACTCGGAGAAGGAGCGCGCTTTGTTTCAAGAGGAATTTTGCTAGAGGATGATTCATCTGTAGCTATATCTTTCCCATTATCTTTCCCAAATTGCTTCGTTGGGTAGACATAATGGAATGTTTGTCTCTTGACTTTTTCCTGTCCTTTACCCATTGAATTAGAATGTTTTTCCTTGGGAATTTCAAAAGTTTGCTGGTTTGTAATTCACTATCTCTTTCAGCAGATATCACATTTAAAGTTGTTACTAGTTGATGAGAATCCCAAGCCACTTTTATCACCACTGACTTTTTGGGACTCAAATATATTCTCCATAGTGACACGAGAATTGGACCACTCATTTGTAATCTTTTTAAGATCAGTAATTTGAGCAACCAATTCATCGTTTTGAACTTTAAGAAGTGAGTTCTGTTCTGTTAGAAAAGTGTTTTTGACAGTAAGAGGAGTCATGCTCTTTATCTACTCCTTAAGGAGGGTGAGTTCAGATTTAAGTAGAGATTTCTCGGTCTTAAGCTTGGAAATTTCATCACATGATAGTGCTAAAGCTTCCTTCATATTATCAAATCTAGTGATTACCTTTTCAGCCTTTTTTAACATTTTTTCTTGTTCAGCAATCACTTCATCATCATTGATTTTGGAGATTGGAGCAGTTGGTTCAACTTGAGGTCTGATGTAAGCTCCTTTTCTCAACTTGTTCCTTGCGCTTAGATCACATCGTGAGAATAACAATCCACCATCGCTTTGAGCCGGAGTGAGAAATACTTGTTCAACGAGCTCGCTGATGGTTGGTCCTTTCTTCCTTTTCACTTCTTGAAAACCTGTAGATTTCTTGATAGGTTTATTCAAGACATTCATATCAGGAACATCCTTGGAGAAGTCATCATCCGAATCATAAGTATCAACTTCATCATCATTTGCCACCAAACAAACGAGTCCATCATCAGAATCTTCATCGCTCTCATCTGAGTCTGTTTCAATCCAAGTGTTCTGCTCATTTGCTGTTGATTCTTCTTCAGCAACCATTCCCTTGTGACGAGTGAATTTGGGAGTGAACTTGGGAGTATGGCTGCTCTTCTTCTGCATATATTCAAATTTTGGAGTTGGGCAGCTTGAAGCAAAGTGTCCTGGTTTCCTGCAATTAAAACAAACAAGGTCTTCTTTTCTTTTTGATTCACTGCTCCTCGTGAACTTTGGAGGAGCTCTGCTGGTAGATCCTTTAAATTTGCTGGTTGAGCCGGGTCTTGAGAATTTTCTGAACTTTTGAAATTTCTTTACAAATAAATCGAAGTCTTCATCATCCATGTCTAATAGCTCAGAGGTAGAAATTTTGGGATCAGAACTTTTCTCTTCTTGAACCGACGCAGGCGCATGCGCTTCTTCTCTATGCGCCACCATTGCTATGGATTTTGACTTTCCTTCAGTTTCACTGATTCGTTGGAGTTTGAGCTCATAAACTTTGAGATTTGCATAAAGGTTCCTTAAAGTCCGTACATCTAAAGTTCCGGCGTCTTCAAGAGCGCTGGATTTATGTAGGTATCTTGATCCAAAAGCTTGGAGAAAATTGACATTCAAATACTTGTTTGAAAACTTCATGCCAAGTGAAATACATAGATTTATAATTTCACAGTAACGTTCATAAGTTTGTCTTAAGGTTTCACCGGGGAGTTGAGAGAAATTGTTGAATCTCTTTTGCACTTCATATTTCTTTATCTCCTTACAAACAGTATCTCCTTCTATATGCTCTTCAATAGCGTCCCATAGCTCATTAGCAGTAGCACAATGCATGACTTGTTGTTTCATAGCCGTGCTTAGAGTGCTTAGGAGAATGTTTCTAGCTTTTCCATCATTTGCAACTCTTCTTGTTTCTTTCTCAGTCCATTCTTCCCTTGGTTTCTTGACGGTTGGTTGAACAGCATTGGTGCGTGGATTTGGATTTGCTTTCATAGGGATGTAAGGTCCATAAACCACGGTGTCATGAAGTCTTTCATCGATTGAGTTGAGATGAGTTAAGATGCTGAATTTCCACACGTCAAAATGATCTTCATCAAAGACCGGAACGTGAGTGTAGTTTGCAGTTGCCATAGGTTTTGAGTTTTCCATTTAGAATCGGCACCCAAGCTGTTAAGCTTGAAAAACAAATGTGTTTTATAAAGGTGTTAGCTCTGATACCACTTGTTGGTCCCAAAAGGCAACAAGGGTATGAAAAATAGCTAGAGGGGGGGGGGGTGAATAGCTGTTTTAAAATTCTTTTCGTACCCTTGATAAACTCAATTGCAAATGCGCACTTTATCAAATAAGCATTATGATATGCGCCTATGTGAGTGAGTGAAATGCATAGCGGAATTTAGTAATGTAAATAGGCGCAAAGTATGATAAAGGGGGCGCACACACACTCTAAGTATTTTGGCTCAAAGTGGGTGGAATAAGAAACTAAGGCAAATGATATAACAAACACAACACAGTTCAATCAATCAATCTACAATGAATAAACAATCAAATAGTTAGATATGATATGACTTGAAAGGAAATAGCAAGATAATAAGTACGTGCTATTTGGAGAGGTTCGATCGGGAAAATGATCTATGTCCTCTACCAAGATGGTTAGTCTTGGATTTCTAATGGAGATCTTATAAAATGAGAGAGTGTTACAAATTACAATCGTTTTGAGCTTATACACTAACTCAAGATCTAATATTCTATGAAAGAACAAATCCTAGACAATAACCGGTGTATCTCTAAAAGAAAGATCTAAGTGATCAAACTTAAGAGGTGCGTGTGTGATTTTAGATTCAAGGCTCTTTAGATCTTTGAGATTGAGAGCACAAGAAAACTAAAGTGTTATCGCTTGAGGATCTGGGCTAAGGATGAAGTTATGAGGATGTTCTTGAGAATTCTGGAAATAACAAAGGCAATCTTCAAATCTTCAACAAATGCTTGAGAGAGAAATTCTTGAAATTCTTAGTAACTTCAAATGGTTGAAGTTATGGGGTATTTATTGTAGATCCCCAAAAACTAGCCGTTGGAAATCCTTGGTGAGTCAGAGAAAGGACGGATGTGCTGTCGCTCATTGAGTGGAGCACGTGTCCTTTTATAGCCGTTAGACACATAACACAAATATGACCGTTATGGACAGGTGTCCTTAGATGAGGGTGCATACGTTTTATTTAACCACCGTTGGATCATTGTCGTAGTTTGAATCTCTTCAAGTCTTTAAATCTTCAATAAATCACTGAGTGAATAAATTACTATAAGGCGCGTGAGCTAAGAGAGGCGCATTACACTTTGCGGGCGCATAAGAGGCGCAGGCGCACTGTGAGGCGCGTAGCGCGGCACGGCGCGTAAGTGAGGCGCTTGGGCGCATGGCGCATGTCTTGGCTCAAACTCGTGATTTTCTTGAATCTTGATATTCTTTCCCTATTCCTAAGTCTATTCTATTACAATGGACAACCTAAAAAAATGAAGTATAAATACTTCTTACATGTGGGTCTTAAGTCCATGAAATAAAACTTAGGTGATGGATCAATCAAATCTAATCAATCCTATTACATTGAAACTGAGATATAAGTGGGCATACCCAACAGTTAATGATTGTCAATCCTTTAAGGGATGGTCTAGGGCAATTGGATGAGTGTTTTGGGATATTGTCATGGTTGTTGAGGATCGTGTTTAAGTGTGTGCAAGAATGTGTTGTGACTTTATTTCATGGTGGTTGTGAACTCTTTATGAGCGCTTCTTTCGTGTACATCTTGTGATGTGTTTGGCTTAGTTCCCTACTTTGGAATTATTGCCCCCGGTTGTTGTTTAAGCAAGTATTCATTACAGTGCTTTGTTTGAAAGTCCAGCTGGTTTTGTGTTATCGAGTCAGGCAGTGGAAGGGATTATCGTGGCACATGAGCCAAGTTCACAATAAGGTCTTCCACTGGTGCCTTTTTTCCCCAGTCCAGATTGGCCTTGGATGGGATGAACTCGCTCCCTTGTGTAAGCCTTGGGTTATGACTTTGTGTCATATTCCCCCCGTTGTTACTTTGGTTCTTATGGTTTTGGTTTGGTTTTGGGGGATCCCGGCTTCAGCTATTTATGCTACTCAACTGGTTTTCTCAGATGGTATTCTCAGACGGTTATGTTCTTTCGGTAAACCTTAGCTTGGTATCCACTTATGAGTGTTACATCGTTATATGTGTGGTATGATGAGTTGGCTCTGCCTCTCATATTATTGTGCTATGTGATTGCTATGATACTATTCTTTATGATTATCATATTAGCATGAAACGTAGTTGCATTCTTAGTAGCTTACTGAGATTTATTCTCACCCCGTTCCTTGTTTATTTGTTTTCCTTAGATAAAGGCGAGTCCAGGGGATAGGACACTTGGCACGGGAGGACGTTAAAGTGGTAAGAGTTGGGATTTGTTTTGTAAAGGCTACATTACATAGATGTATAACCTTTTAGGTAGAATTTCCGTGACTTCATCATTTTGTAACACCATTATTTTGGATGATGTTGGTGTATTTACATTTGTATAAAAGTTATAAGCCTTCTGGCTAAGTACTTTCGTTTGTGAAAGTTGTTTGTAAAGTTGGTTTGAAATTTAAATAGAAGTCTTTGAACTTCAAGTGTTGATTTTGTTAAACTTTATGAAAGTATATTTCGAAAAATTTTCAAAAGTGTTTTATGACGTCTTCCCATCGTGTCCTAAGCGTGGGGCCAAGTAGGACCACGGGTCTGGGGCGCGACATTACCTCACATCGGACGGCCAAAGGACGAATCTCACCGAACCTAATGGTCTTACGTCACGCCGGACGGCCAAAGGACAATTTTTCACTGAACCTAATGGTCTTACGTCACGCCGGACGGCCAAAGGATGAATCTCACCGAACCTAATGGTCTTACGTCACGTCGGACGGACAAAGGACACAATCTCACGAAACCTAATGGTCTTACGTCTCACGGACCGCCAAAGGGCAATTTTTCATATTTTTTAACCTGGACTTAGGAAGCGCGGCCGGGTTAATTTCATAATAAATTCAAACTCTTAACCTGGGCTTACGAAGCGCGGCCGGGTTAAATTCATACTCTTAACCTGGACTTACGAAGCGCGGCCGGGTTAATTTCATAAAATTCAAACTCTTAACCTGGGCTTACGAAGCGCGGCCGGGTTAAATTCATACTCTTAACCTGGACTTACGAAGCGCGGCCGGGTTAATTTCTTAAAATTCAAACTCTTAACCTGGGCTTACGAAGCGCGGCCGGGTTAAATTCATACTCTTAACCTGGACTTACGAAGCGCGGACGGGTTAAATTCATACTCTTAACTTGGACTTACGAAGCGCGGCCGGGTTAATTTCATAAAATTCAAACTCTTAACCTGGGCTTACGAAGCGTGGACGGGTTAAATTCATACTCTTAACCTGGACTTACGAAGCGCGGACAGGTTAAATTCATAAAATTCAAACTCTTAACCTGGTCTTACGAAGCGTGGCCGAGTTAAATTTATACTCTTAACCTGGACTTACGAAACGCGGCCGGGTTAAATTCATACTCTTAACCTTTTAACATGGACTTACGAATTACGGCCGGGTTAAATTCATACTTAACCTAACATGACTATACTGGTCTTACGAAAGGACTGCCGTCACAATGATACTTTCTCTAACCTGACCACTCTCGGGGACAAATTTTCTTAACCTAACATGACTATACTGGTCTTACGTCCTACCAAGGACTACCGTCACAATGAGGTTTTCTCTAACCTGACCACTCTCGGGGACAAAGGTTTTCTTGACCTAACATGACTATACTGGTCTTACGTCCTACCAAGGACTGCCGTCACAATGATAGGTTTTCTCTAACCTGACTACTCTCGGGGACAAAGGTTTTCTTGACCTAACATGACTATACTGGTCTTACATCCTACCAAGGACTGCCGTCACAATGATAGGTTTTCTCTAACCTGACCACTCTCGGGGACAAAGGTTTTCTTGACCTAACATGACTATACTGGTCTTACGTCCTACCAAGGACTGCCGTCACAATGATAGGTTTTCTCTAACCTGACCACTCTCGGGGACAAAGGTTTTCTTGACCTAACATGACTATACTGGTATTACGTCCTACCAAGGACTGCCGTCACAATGATAGGTTTTCTCTAACCTGACCACTCTCGGGGACAAAGGTTTTCTTGACCTAACATGATTATACTGGTCTTACGTCCTACCAAGGACTGCCGTCACAAAAATTGTTTCACAAAACACTCCCTCAAATGCCCAATGCAATTCCCAATGAAATTTGAAACGGAAAAAACATATCTCTTCACAAACACTCCCTCAAATACCCGATGCAATTTGAAAGGGAAAAAACATATCAAAACACAAAACACTCCCTTAAATGCCCAATGCAATTTGAAAGGGGAAAACATATATTAACACAAAACACACCCTCAAGTGCCCGACGCGACTTGAAAGGGGAAAAACACACATTTTCACAAAACACACCCTCAAGTGCCCGGTGCGACTTGAAAGGGGAAAAACACATATTTTCACAAAACACACCCTCAAGTGCCCGACGCGTCTTGAAATGGGGGACAAAACATTCATTTTTCAAAAGTATGGTGCTAAATGGGCAAATTTTAAAAGTGCTCATTACTCAAGGCAAATCTTTTAACGAAGCATGCCAGTCAAATTTTTATTTTAACTTAACCGCGAGGTTTGTTATGTATAAAGTCCTTTGGAGTTTTGTCCATTTCTTAGGAGCGATCGGGAGTGGAGAACCCTTTTGTCGTCGATGTTGGGGTAGCCCCATGTCCTTGTAATCATCAATGTTGGGGTAGCCCCATTTCCTTGTTGGCGTCGCTGGCGGCATAGCCCCATGTTTTCGGCCGGCGTAGCCCTAATGTCATCGTTTGACGGTTAGGAACCCATCCCTTTTTCATGACGCACCCTTTCTTTTGCCTAGGTCGCCCTTACGGGTTTTCAACCTAGCGGGCTACTTTTTTGCATCTTTCATGGCACACCCTGTTTTTTGCCTAGGCCGCCCTTGCGGGTTTTCAACCTAGCGGGCTACTTTTTTGGTGCCTTTCTTTCTATTTTTCTCTTTTTTTTATGAGTGATCCAACTGACTTGACGGGACGGGGACTTAATATGTCCTTTTGGGGGAAACATGCAAGGGCCTTTATTTAGGTGGGAGAGAGTCCCTTTATATTGTTGAACAATGTATCACGAAACGGGAGGAAGCCCTTGCTTGACAGAATACAAGTGTTTAGCTCTTTCCTAAGATGTAGAGAAGAAGACTTTTCGAGACATTTGAAATCAGCCTTAGTCAATATCATCAAAATGGTTACTTGAACGGACCATGTTCATTATTAAGTCAGGGTTATAACAAGCAATTGGCCTTGACATGTATAAATGCTGTGATCAATTGAGATTAAAGTTCGATCAATGGCAAGATCAAAATGTGTTTAGGAGAGATTGGTCATTATCTGAGAAATTGGTCATTGATGGGACCAAGGGAAGAGAACCGGGTCATTTTAGGAGGACCGAGGTTTGATGGATTCATTTCATGCTATGACCGGACCCGAAGGTTGCGTACGTTCCCCTCAGTTTGAGGAGCTCAGGTCGCCGTAGTTCGGCCTTGAGGCCGTCTTTTGCTGAAGTTGGCTTTCTTTTGATGTCGTCTCAGAGGACGTTGTTGCTCGCTTCCGCTTTGCGGTGAACTCCTTGGGATAGACCTCTTGGGGTGAACCTTCTTTGGTGTGAACTCCTCTTGAGGAAAACTTTCTTTTTGCCGTTTTCTTTCCTTCTTTCCACACATTCATTTCCTTTCTCTCTTCTCTTTTTTTTTTTTTTTTTTTTTTTTTTTGACACAAACATTAACACCAACTTGCTATCTTGGGCATTGGCTCTCTTGCAGCCCCTTATCAAGTCTAGCTTCGATTTCGAAGATCTGGGAAGCCCTTTGCTTGGTTGCACACATGAGATCACGGTTGAATCTTGGCGGTTGAGCAACAACGTCCTCACCTTTTCACTGTCTCGGGATGCCTTCGATGTGCATCAGGAGTTTGTTTCAGAAAGGTGTATTGGGTTGTGTATCGGGGAAGTGTATGAGGGAAGACTTGCCATTAATGGTTTCTTCATGGCCAATTGATCACAATATTTATTCACATCAAGATTAACTGTTTGCCTTTAACATTTTTCATTCGTGTTAGGTCCGTTCTTCCTTAATGAGTCGTCATTGACTAGTATGTTTAGAAGTCAATTCATCTTTTTAGGGACTTAGCAATCAATTGATCATAACAAGCAAGGCAATTTCAAGAGTAAATGTGTATTGCAAATAATGTCTCAAGTCTAGAGAGAAGAGAATGAAAATAACTCTTTTATTGAGATAACTTTATACACACATGTCCAAGTGCGGACCTTTGCAAAAATAAAAAGACACAGTCCGGGACGGACTTTGATGAAAGTCTAGATCCTACGAGGCTGGAAGACTCATCATTTTTTTTAGGGATGGACTCTTATAAAGTGCGATGGTCCGTTTTCTTCCTCAATTGTTAGAGGGGTTGTCGGCGGCACATTCCATGTCTTCCACGGGGAACTAGGGTTCCGTGTCATCGGGAAAGACATCGCGAGGTCTCCACTTGGCTTGGCATTGCAATCGCCGGACTCATCTTTGTTCATCTTCTTTTGGTGGCTCCCTTTCAAGGGGCGTAACCTCGCGCATGGAATTCGGCAGGGTACGGATCTCCATTTGATGTATCCGCCTTTGGGCCTCCGAGGCATGGGCCTCTTCTCGTGGACGATGTCCCAATCCTGCACTCAGACGCCATTTCAGAGGTGGGCTCCTTGGTTGATGTTTTCAGTGGACAAGACCGCAAAGGATTTTAGCATTTTAAACCTTGAGGTGAAATTATAACCATGATTTGAGGGGAACGCCTCATTAGCGGATTAGCCTTTTGGAAAAGAGTTGACCTCTTATTTTAAGAAAACTTGATTTCAAATTTTTTGAATGAGGATTGACAAACGCATTTTTCTATTTGAGTAAAAGACTCACATATTTCCCCCCCCTCCCCCTTTTTTTTCATAAGGATTGACACACATTTCATTTGAGTAACAGACTCACACATTCAAATGGGTTTAACGAAGAGACGAACATGACTTAAGTTGGCCTAATTCAAACGGGCTTCTGGGAAGAGGTGAGTGATTGACTCATTTTCCAAACGGACTTCCTAGGGTGACGGAGAGCGGCCCTAAGGGACCTAACGTAAAGGTTACGGGGACAAGGAGCCTCCTTGGCTTGTCGGGATATGGTCAGGATAACATGGGACAAAACCTTACTGGCTTGGGACCAGATGGTACTCACACTAGTTCGAGCCATCAAGGCGGTCGGAGCAACTGAGATGGTCATCACATGGAGGTGCAAACTGAGGAGGCCAATGCTTGACCAAGGTATATTACCATGTGGTGCCATGACAGCTAAACTCGAAGGGGTCATGGTCACGTGACGACACTGACGGGAATGAAATGGTATGAGGGGCGCAGAATTGGTCATCATGTGACGGCCCAAGGAAAGGGGAGGGAGTTACCCTAAGCACCTTTTGTTTCTTTTCTTTAACAGACGCTTTGGAGGATAACGGGGATCCATCCAAAGACTTGACTAACTTCCTAGGGAACTATGCCTAGGGGTTTAATGGGGACCTAGGACAACACCTAGGGGTTTAACAGAAGTTTCAGCGGGGATCACAAACGGGATCACAACGGGGATCACAACGGGATCACAACGAGGATCACAACGGGGATCACAACGGGATCACAATGGGGATCACAACGGGAACCTCGGAAGGATAGCGGGGATCCATCCAAAGGCTTAACGAAATGCCTTTATGGAAGTCTTGGAGGATAACGGGGATCCGTCCAAAGACTTAACGAAATGATGCTCATTAACGCAAGAATGCAATGCGTCAAGGCCAAGAAGCAAAAACGGAGCAAAGTCATGCCATGTGCAATTATTTATTCATCCAAGTTTACTTAAAAAGCATTTTTATTCCTAAATGGTTGGAAAAGATTTCTCTTCTTTTTCACAACTACTCTAATTCCTAGATCAGTGGAGGCCATCACTACGCCTATAGACCCCTCGTTTTTCACCTGTCTTGCACACTCCCAAGGATGGACTGTCCCGGGCGAGGGTCCTATAGGGCAAGAGGCTTCCACCGACCAAAAGAAACGACCCTAGGGTCTAGCGCATCGCAAGTTTCCCAATGCGTGAGCCATTCCAATCATGATTAAGCCCCGGTTAAGATCGAGATTCGTCTTAGGGACTTAAGGGACTTCCGGTATAACCTCATATTTGATGAGGGCTCTCGAATCTTATCCATGGGCTTAAGGATGATTAGTATGAACCATTCATTAGGGCTTGACAACACAGTGTCACCCTATCCTTAATACATGACTTAGGTTAATTATGGTCAACATTAATGCATAAGTCAAGGACCGGGTCAAAGCTGACCATGGTCACACTTGCTTTCACAAGGATTCCTGACTCGGGCATTAACTTGGCCATAATTAATCTCAGACACGTATTAGGGACGTGGTAACGTGAGCTAGACCAAAAACCAACCAAAGTCTCGGTATTTGTGTGTCACAGACAAGTGTGGTTGACTCGGCTCGGAAGGGGAGGTGGAATGGACCCGTGCGCGCTAGAAGGGCACAAGAGCACCAATCAAGCTGCATCGTGGCATCCATCCCAGGTTTAAAGGGAATTTGGAACTTGCAAGGTCAAGTGCGCGTAGTGTGAAGCCATTCTCTGTTCTCTTTTGAGTTAAAATAGAAATTTTCGACAAAAATGAGCAAGCATGAATCATATGAATACACAAAGCCAAAACTTGTACATACAACAAATTGTGCACAACCAAAGGTCCTTTGAAATCAAAACTTCATAAGAAACAATCCTTTTGAAAACCATTTGCGAAACAAGTTGTGCACAACAAAGGATTCAAAATCTTTTACAAAAGGGGTTATGCACAAGGAGGCCTTAAAACCCCAATTTTATGTCCAAAAAGACTTGTGCATAACCAAGATTTAAAAACCAAGTTTTTGATAGAAAAGAAGAAGGTAATGTGCACAAACAAATCTGTAAATTTGGAACTTGGATAAGCAGAAGCAAAAGGGACACAGAATGTTTCTGCCCTGCACAAAATTATCAAATTTTGAAATATTTTGTTCCCTGCCCAACATAGCCTTACGGTTATAGCATCCTGGCTATTATTTTTTTGCATTTTTTCAACTTCTGATCATCAAGCCCCAGTTTATTGCACATCCAGAACAATTTCCACTCCAGAAGATTCAAACAGAAACTCAGCACACACAAAACAAACACAAAAGTTAACGAAAACGGGGGACGGGAGTTTGACCCACACAAAAGTGTCCTTAAAGCTTCTAAAAAGAAGTTTGGAAACACTTTACTCCCCAGCAGAGTCACCACTGTAAGGATCCCTCCCCCGCGCGGAAAACATGACGAGTATGGGGGCGAAATGCCAAACACGGTTATCACGCAAAACATAATGGAGTCATCACATTTGTTAATTATTTAACCCAAAAATGGAAAGGTTAGAGATTCTATTAGTTCGGAGGTCAGGTTACGCCTTGGGAAGAGTTTTACGTCACCCAAGTCACCTCGGATAGAACCGAGTCTCCCTAACGTTAGTTAATAAAGTGCATGTGTGTGTGTGTATTTCAAAAAACGGGAGAAACTGACTTTTAACAAAACTGGTTGATTATTTGACAGAAAAGGGTTATTTTGCAATTCTGACCAGAAAAGGAAAAAACTGAAAAATGCACTTCCCGGCCAAAGTAGCCGTACGGATGGGGAGGGCATTCCAGGGATTTTTGACAGTTAATCAGAAAAACTGTTCAGTTTCAGACAAAACAGAGTGTTCTTGCTGAAACTGGACTGAAATGATCATTTTCAATTATTTTCCTTAACAAAAACATGGATTTAATCATCCATATGTCATTGATCACAAATTAGACACCAAAAATAAAGGTTTTAGGTGTGATCAAGACAATCATTGGGGAAGTTTTTGAGAAAGGTGATGAACATGCCCTTTGGGCCAAAATTGCCATTTGATGAGTAAAGATTGAAACTTTACCATCAAAATGGAATTTTTATGAAAGATTAACCTTGAGGGACAACAAAAAACAACATGATCATCCTTAGGTTTGAACCTGTTTCACACAAAATTATGAAGGGCACCTTGAATCATGCTCATGGTTTGGTTCACATTATATATATATATATATATATATATATATATATATAAGATATATATGCTTGAAATGGACAAGTCTTGTAGTAATATAATATATGTATGCTTGAAATGGACAAGTTTTACAAGAATGTAAATTTGCTTGAGAGGACAAGTCTTACAAGTATGTAAACAAGAACAAGTAATATGATTAACAAAGCAAAATAGAGTTGAGATGAAGAGAAGATGGGGGAAGGGGACCTCACCTATGATGGTTCTAGTCTATCTTCCTTTCCTTCACTCAATTATAAGGGTGATTTCTCTCTCAGACACGATTTTTAAGGGTGATTTCTCTCTCATACACGATTTGTGCAGAGTTTCCCCTCTCTAAAGAATATTCTTCCCCTCTTAAATGATCAGCATGGGGTTCAATTTATAGAGGCTGAGGGTGCCCAACATAGCCGTACGGCTAGGGACCTCATGTGCCCAAACCATCCGTACGACTCGACTTGGCGAGCTTCTGGATTTTTCTAAGTTTAATTCCAGTTCAGTCCTGGAATATCAGGTTTATCCTAGTGAGGTCCTGGTCCATTGGTTTATCCCTAAATGGTACCAAGAATTCCTCTAAAGTAGGTCGAATTCAGATTGGGGTACTTACAGGTAGTTGCTCAAATCTCTCTCTCTCTCTCTCTCTATATATATATATATATATATGTGTGTATATATATATATATTAAAGTTGGTGATGAGAGTTATAGTGTTGACATGTGGAAAAAATTATAGAAAAGCTTGCATATGGTGATGCCACATCAATCCTACCAACATAAATATGTGACTTTTCAAATTCTTTTTCTTAGCTAATAGTATTAGCTAATACTATTAGTTACTATATAGGGTAACTATTATAGTTAACAAGTTAACTCTTACTATTATTAGTAATAGTTAACTATAATAGTTAACAATAGTTAACTATAGTAGTTACCTTATGTAGTAATTAATAGTATTAGCTAATATTAATATTAAGAAAATAATAATTAATTAATAATAGTAAACTATTATTATATTTTATATATTTTTAATTAGAGTTAATTATTAAATAATTAAAAAATATTATTAATTAATAGAATTAGTTAATCATAAATTATTATTAAATAATTAATATATATATATATATATATTAATTATTGCTATTAATAATAGTATTAGTTAATCATAATTGTTAAATAAATTAACTATTATTAATAGTATCAGTTAATAATTATACAATATATACTAATATTTAGTATTAGCAGTACTTACTCCGTCTAAGAGTTAGAGTTCTACTTTCTTTTTTAATATATTCCAGAGAGTCTTTCTCAAATTGATAAATTATAAGAAAAGATGAATAGTGTTTTTGACTATATTTTCTTTCTAATGCTTCTATAATTACAAAAAGTCCAAACTTACTAACTTATATATTGTCCACTTGCACTATGAATTGTGTTTTGGACATCTACATTATCAGCCCACCTGCAATGTTTACCCATTTTCTATTATTTTTTAATAAGTGTGCATAAGCAAAGTAGGACTCTTACTCTAAAAAAAGGGAGTATTAATCAATCATAACAGTTACTAGATATAAAAATTATTACTATTAATATTATTAGTTAATTAATTTATTATTCTACTAACATATTATATGTACACTATAGACTTTTATATTTACTAATTATAATGTGTATATATAATGAAAAATAATTTATTGGACAATAGCTAATATTATTAAGTCAATCATGTATAGAATTAAAAGTTAATTCATAATAATAATAAATCATCATTAATTTCAAGTTTTAATTATCATAATAAATACAAATTATATGCAACAAAAGCTAAAAAAATTTAACACAATTGTCCTAAATTTGTATGGAAATTTTTTAATTCATATATAATATACTTATATGCCCAAAAATATTATGTTTCTTTATTAAATAAAAATAGCAAAAAAACAAAATAGTAAAAAACTGACAAATTAGTTTTCCGTGCAAAAACGGGTTACCTACTAGTAAGAATTATAATTGTGTGAGAACCGTGAGAACCAAGCCTAACCATTATATGTAGGTAGTTGCTCAAATAAGAATTATATAAATTCACAAGGCTAATTTTGTTCGTGCCATTTGACTTTTTAAATGATTTTAATGAACATATTGTTACTTGTTAATATATACTCCCTCTGCCCCACCTCACTTGAGACTTAATTTTATTTTGGTCCGTCTCAATCCCTTGAGACCTCCTCAAAATAGCCAACTTTTAATAATTTTATATTGAATCTACCACACCACTCATTCTCGCTCTCTTCATTTCTCACCACTCAATTTATTCAATCAACACTACTATTTACCCCACACATTCACTCTCTTCATTTTCTACCACACATTTTCTTTATTTTATTTTTTTCTTAATTATTGTGCCCATCTCTTAGGTCTCAAGTAAGGTGGGACGAAAGGAGTATAACATACTCATCGATCTCAGAATAATATCTCATTTTTTGCATTTATTAATATATAGTTAATACAAAAGAAACAACAACAACAAAGCCTTAGTCCCAAAATAATTTGGGGTCGGCTAACATGAATCCTCATATGTCATCGTGATAAAAGGAAGAGAGAGAGAGAGAGAGAGAGAGAGAGAGAGAGACAGAGAGAGAGAGAGAGAGAAAGAGAAAGAGAGAGCGAGAGCGAGAGAAAGAGAGGAAAAAGATGGAGAAATAAAATAAATAAATAAATAAATAATAAAAGTACGATCAACCCCCATCATTCACATGAATCTTCGCCCTCCACTCCGGCCTCTTCAACGCCACATCTTCATCCACTCCGAGTAAACTCATATCAATAACAAGTTTTTAAAGTAACCCAAAATTATTGCACAAAGTTCCTTCATACCAACATACGAAAAAGTGCGATATTTATTATAAGAGGGAGTAGGTAAAAAAATGTACTCAAATTGTTGCATTATTTAAAATGTTGTGAATTTTATAAGTGAAAATCTAGTAAAAAACGTGTTTTTCTTAATAGATTAGGAAAAACGTCTTTAAAAGAAAAAAAACAATGAAAATTTGTAAATACCTAACACTTGTTTCAAAAGAGGCGGTGGCATCCTTGTTAATAACTTGCACTTATTTGAAAAGTGCACGGTGGCGTTTTTGTAAATAACTAGAGTTTATTAAACATGTTGGGATTATTAACACACAACTGACAATCTTTAACACCAACGCTAACACTTTTAATACATGCACTAGCAATCTTTAGCACTGACAATTTTTAAAAGTGCCAGATTTTATGTTCATAAACGCAGTATGAATCGCTGGCACTTGTAACATTAAGACTTACAGTTATTAAAAGTGTTTGTTTCAATGTTTATAAATACTAGTATGAATGACTAATATTTTGTAACATTAGCACTGGTACTTCGATGCAGATGCACGTTTGTCGGGTATTTATAAAAATTGTGACGATTGATTTATAAAAAGTGTCACTTTATTTACAAAATTTTCACAGTTTCTTTTAAACACAATTTTTTTAATCACTAAGAAAAACACGTTTTTAATAGAGGCTACTCATTTCATATTGAAAAACTTATAAATTATTCGAGTTAAATTATTTAATTTGATTTGATTCTAACATAAGAAACACATTATTCAAGTTAAATTATTTAATAATTATTAGAGCAATTTTATTGTTACCTTTGATAATTATCTCATTTTCCTTATTAAAATACGCATGAGATATTTTAACTAAATATAATCAATGCCTCTAAACGCTAGCTTTGTGGTTTACTAGCATACATTTATTATTTATTGAGAATAACAAAGCAATGATTATTTCTTTTCACTTTTACTGAAAACCATAAAAAAGATGTTCATCTTTCAAAAATAAAAAATAAAAAAGATGTTCAAATAGAATTGTGGTTGTGCAAATAGAAAAACCCAAACTCCCTACCCACTTTCTCTCTCTTACTTTACTTTTCACACTCACAACATTTAATTTTTCTTAATCCCGTGCAAAGTCAAAGTAGGAACCTTATATGGGACGGAGGGAGTAGTATTTTTGCAGTTTTTTTTTTTTTTTTTTGAAAGAAAGTAACATTTGAAAAATAACAACTTATATACATGAATGTAATTGTTTGTACAAGTAAATGTAACACTTTGGTAGACGAAATTGTAACAGCTTTCTATAGATAATGTAATGATACTTTTACATGTATCATGATAAATTGAACTCATTGTAACTTATTATTTGAAAACATATGGATATACTTGTATACAAGTAAATGTAACTGTTTTACAATGTTATTATACAAGTAAAATGTAACATTCATTTATAAAAATTGTTACTTTCTTATTTTTACAATGTTACTAACTCAAGTGTTTTTTATTCTAAAGTGTAAAGGGTTGAATTATTATTTTGCTATATATATGTGTTACAATTATGTATAAACACGGTTACATATTTTTTAAAGTGTTGCACCAAGCTAGGTACTTTCCATCACATTGATCAAATGCTTAGACTATTACATAGTTTCCTAATCTGTTACATAGAATCCCTATACTAGAAACTTGGCTATAAATTTACAACTGAAATAGGTTCTCCACACCTCCCGCAGGAGTCGAACCCATGACCTCCACTAAAGGAGACCCTTTAACACACCCACACATACCACTGAGCTATAAGCTCTTAGGTACACGGTTACATATAAGTAACACGTTTGTTACATTTTAGTTATAATAAATATTACTTTTGATAAAGTATGAAAACATAAAAGAAAGAAAAAACTGTTACTTTTCTGTATATATATATATATATATTACATTTATGTATACAAACTGTTACATATAGGTAACACGCTTGTTACTTTTAGTTATAGTAACTAGTACTTTTGGCAAACAGAAAAAACACACAAAAAAAACTTATTAAAAAAAAAAAAATTTGCCTGCGGGCCGTGGGTCGAAAACACACCAATAACCCGGATCCATGACCTGTCTCTACTATGAGATGGGTTTTAGTGTTCTCATGCAAGTTTTTGTCTTTACTATAACTAGTGAGTAACCCGTCGGAATTCGACGGGAATAATAAAGTTAATTAATTAAGAAAAACTGATGAAAGGCATTTTCAAACTGAGATAATGGTACGAAATCAAATTAAGTGATCTATATAATACCATATAATTTGCAAGGATACTAAGTGATGAAAGATATTTTCAAACTCAGAATATAAGTTCACCATCTCATTTGCAAGGATATAAAGAAGCCCGTTTAAGGCCTTAAATAACGTTTATTTTTGTTTTAGAGCCCGCCTCAAAGGGCTTTGCCCTATGACTTTTGTCCGTCTCGCTCCGACGTTCGATTTGATATGCGGTGCGTTCCGCGGTTCATCCGGAGTCAAAGTTATGACGGTTTCGGCGCACTCGCTGAAATTACTCCAAAAACTTCAACGCCTTAGTGTCCGCATCAATTAGTAATTTAAACCATCAAACATAATTTATTTATAGAATCCTTCATTTTTTATTTTTATTTTTATTTTTATTTTTATTTTTATTTTTGCAAAATATGTGGCTCGATTTTCTTCACCGAGATATACTGCTACATCACATTTCTTATCTTTAGCCCATTTCTTAAAATTCAACTAACTGAATGATTATAATTTCTAATATTTTAATATAAGATATCCATTATCTTTAGCTACTAAAATTAAGTAATCATGTTTTCGTAATTTAAGCTCAGAAAATATTTGATTTAAAAAAAAATCAGTTTTAAAAAACTAAATAATTTCCTGAAATAAGTATTATATACATTTGCCTATAGAATAATGCCACGTGGATTTCCACGTCATAATTCCACGTGGCTTAATGAGAAGGCTTGAAATGTTTTTGCTTTTATATATTATATAGATAGATGTGTAGATAGATGTGTAGATTTTTACCATTAATTATTAACTTTATTTTTTGTTCACTAAATAACAAAAAATACAAATTCTCATATAAAAATGAATATGCATGCAATGTTGACAACATCTACGTCCAAATTAAAGATAACGACTTTTGTCCGTCTCGCTCCGACGTTCGATTTGATATGCGGTGCGTTCCGCGGTTCATAAAGAGTCAAAAGTTATGACGGTTTCGGCGCACTCGCTGAAATTACTCCAAAAACTTCAACGCCTTAGTGTCCGCATCAATTAGTAATTTAAACCATCAAACATACTTTATTTATAGAATCCTTCATTTTTATTTTTATTTTTATTTTTATTTTTATTTTTATTTTTATTTTTATTTTTATTTTTATTTTTATTTTTATTTTTATTTTATTTTTATTTTTATTTTTATTTTTATTTTTATTTTTTTTTATTTTTATTTTTACTTTTTATTTTTATTTTTATTTTTATTTCTATTTTTATTTCTATTTTTATTTTTATTTTTATTTTTATTTTATTTTTATTTTTATTTTTATTTTTGCAAAATATGTGGCTCGATTTTCTTCACCGATATATACTGCTACATAACATTTCTTATCCTTAGCCCATATCTTAAATTCAACTAACTGAATGATTATAATTTCTTATATTTTAATTTAAGATATCATTATCTTTAGCCTACTAAAATTAAGTAATCATGTTTTCGTAATTTAAGTTCAGAAAATATTTGATTTTAAAAAAAAATAAGTTTTAAAAAACTAAATCATTTCCTGAAATAAGTATTATATATATTTGCCTATAGAATAATGCCCCGTGGATTTCCACGTCATAATTCCACGTGGCTTAATGAGAAGGCTTGAAATGTTTTTGCTTTTATATATTATATAGATAGATGTGTAGATTTTTACCATTAATTATTAACTTTATTTTTTTTTCCACTAAATAAAAAAAAATACAAATTCTCATATAAAAATGAATATGCATGCAAAGTTGACAACATCTACGTCCAAATTAAAGATAACGACTTTTGTCCGTCTCGTTCCGACGTTCGATTTGATATGCGGTGCGTTCCGCGGTTGATCCGGAGTCAAAAGTTATGACGGTTTCGGCGCACTCGCTGAAATTACTCCAAAAACTTCAACGCCTTAGTGTCCGCATCAATTAGTAATTTAAACCATCAAACATACTTTATTTATAGAATCCTTCATTTTTATTTTTATTTTTATTTTTATTTTTGCAAAATATGTGGCTCGATTTTCTTCACCGAGATATACTGCTACATCACATTTCTTATCTTTAGCCCATATCTTAAAATTCAACTAACTGAATGATTTTAATTTCTAATATTTTAATATAAGATATCCATTATCTTTAGCCTACTAAAATTAAGTAATCATGTTTTCGTAATTTAAGCTCAGAAAATATTTGATTTAAAAAAAATATCAGTTTTAAAAAACTAAATCATTTCCTGAAATAAGTATTATATACATTTGCCTATAGAATAATGCCACGTGGATTTCCACGTCATAATTCCACGTGGCTTAATGAGAAAGCTTGAAATGGTTTTGCTTTTATATATTATATAGATAGATAGATGTGTAGATAGATGTGTAGATTTTTACCATTAATTATTAACTTTATTTTTTTTCACTAAATAACAAAAAATACAAATTCTCATATAAAAATGAATATGCATACAAAGTTGACAACATCTACGTCCAAATTAAAGATAACGACTTTTGTCCGTCTCGCTCCGACGTTCGATTTGATATGCGGTGCGTTCCGCGGTTCATCCGGAGTCAAAAGTTATGACGGTTTCGGCGTACTCGCTGAAATTACTCCAAAAACTTCAACGCCTTAGTGTCCGCATCAATTAGTAATTTAAACCATCAAACATACTTTATTTATAGAATCCTTCATTTTTATTTTTATTTTTATTTTTGCAAAATATGTGGCTCGATTTTTTTCACCGAGATATACTGCTACATCACATTTCTTATCTTTAGCCCATATCTTAAAATTCAACTAACTGAATGATTTTAATTTCTAATATTTTAATATAAGATATCCATTATCTTTAGCCTACTAAAATTAAGTAATCATGTTTTCGTAATTTAAGCTCAGAAAATATTTGATTTAAAAAAAAAATCAGTTTTAAAAAACTAAATCATTTCCTGAAATAAGTATTATATACATTTGCCTATAGAATAATGCCACGTGGATTTCCACATCATAATTCCACGTGGCTTAATGAGAAGGCTTGAAATGTTTTTGCTTTTATATATTATATAGATATCGTTTTAAGTCGTTATGATATCATTTTAATTAAGTTGTAGACTGGGGACAAACCCGCGATTCATCAATTAAAACTATTATATTACTAGATGATAATCTCACAATGTTAATTGAAAACTAACAGTTTGAAGACCTATTTCAAGAGTTTGGGAGTAACGGTGAATGAACAATGGATTGTGAAAGGAATAACCCGAGATTGGTCGTATGGACACTCATTTCTCGACCCGTTGAAACTAACTGGGCTAGTCTGGTAGAAAGTCCAGATCGTTTTCCTCTATCCTCAGCTCGTTACTAGGTCGAAGCCGAGCAAAGATCTTCTCTTACTCATCAGGGAGCCCAGGGCGGAGCCCTACAAAACTATCGTTGACCGCCCAGCGAGTCCTTCCTAGCTCGTTTCTGGCCATAATTCAGGTCGGTACTAACGAGCTACACTTTTAAGAGATTTCGACAATGCGCTTGTCATAACTATGAAAGATGAAGGCCTGGCCCAATCCATGAAGTCAGCCCACCAACGCTTCTTCCGTCCAACTTCTAGAAGCGCAACCCTACTATGGATAAGATGACCTCACCTATGAGGATAGACTCAAATCCCTATATTTCAGGGATCGAATCTTGGTGAGTAGGCAAGATTCACAGTATAAATAGGGACCTCGAGCCTATTTATCAGGTTCAACTTCTCTCTCCTAGCTCTCTCGCTTTTTCTCTTCAATTTTCCTTTCCAAGAACAGTTAACTGATTCTCACGCCGGAGGGCCTTCGCCGGTGAAGCCCCGGCCTAGTTTATGTTTGTTCTTTCTTTTCAGGCTAAGCAAAAGCATTCCGGGTATCCACCCACGGATCCGGCACATTGATCACAATTTTGGCTCGATCAAATTGTATAGTTTGTAGGTATGTGGAGTATCTGATTTATAAAAAGTTACACCATGTGTAACTGGTTAAAAATAGTTAGACACTAGCATTGGGTTAATATGGATTGAATGGGATGTGGGTAAATCCATGTGTAAACAAATTGCATGTCAAAAGTCAAATCAATATTACCAAGTGAGGTGAGTTGTTTCAAAAGATTAGGAGTCGGTTATCTAATGAGTATTTTTGTCAAACAGACATGCGTATTATCAGATTATTGCAATTTCCCACTTGTACTGTCAAAACTCCCAATGTCACATGCGTATTTTAGTTTATTAACAAAATAACCAATTTTTAACTGGTGTTAAAAACTTAACGACATTGTACAAATATTTTTCAAATGTGGTCATTAAATTTTTTTTTTTTCAATGCGCTCACCGAACTGACAGAATTGTCAAATTTTTAACCCGAGTTGGTTATTTAACATGTCTATTGTTGAAATTAACTCAAAATTAACAAAGTAACCTGTTGGTCCCAAAGACACAACAAGGGTATGAAAAGAGGCTAGAGGGGGGGGGTGAATAGCCTATTTAAAATTTCAACCATTTTTCAAAATTCAACCAAGTGCTTACAATCTTGAATTTGCGGTCAAGTAAAAACCACACGGTCAAGGTGTAATATGCACAGCGGAAGTTTTCGATAGAAATGAGGTAAGGTTGTTTTTGACAAAATATCTAAGTATAGAAGCTCACTCACGGTCAAGAGATTCCGGTCGAGTGAGATGCGGTCAGAGTATTGCGGTCAAGAGATTTGCGGTCAAGATAAAGTTGAGTTTGAAAGTTGTTGTCTTGAAAGTTTTTGGCAAATGATAAGTTAGTCAGATTTTAGCTGGGCAAATTGCAATTTGGTTCCTGACATTTACAAACTTTTGCAATGTTGCTCCCAACAGTTTTTTTTCCGCCAATTGGTTCCTAACATTTACATTTTTTTGCAATGTGGCTATAAAAGTAACTGAGCGTTAGTTTTCTAACAGATTTTATGTCATGTGACTAGCACATGACGTTTTAAGATATTTTTAAAGCTACACATATCCGATTAATATTATTCTTCTTTTGAACTGAAGCTAATATTTAAATCTACAACATATATTTTTTTTTTGGAAATTTATTGGGTAGTTGGATTATTTTTACATTTAATCTTAATTTTAAATATTAAAAAAAATAGAAAATAAGTAAAATATAATCTAAAAAAGATATTAGCCCAAATATGTTCCATATGAAGTAAATTCTATATGTAGATTATCAGTTCGTAAAAATGTTTGATAAAAAAAAAGGAGAAGAAGAGGACGATGAATCGAAGGAAGAGTGTGTGGAATGGGTGTTGCAGGAAAGTGGCAGAGGGGTGGAGAAAAATAAACTGTAGGAAAGATACATACAGAAATTACTTCATATGAAACATACTTGGGCTAATATCTTTTTTAGAGTATATTTTACGTGTTTTTTATTTTTTTAATATTTAAAATTAAGATTAAATGTAAAAATAATTTAGGTACCCAACAAATTTCCGAAAAAAAATATGTTGTAGATTTAAATATTAGTTTTAATATAAAAAAAGAATCATATCAATCGGATATGTGTAGCTTTACGAATATTTTAAAACGTCCTTTAAAACGTCATATGCTAGTCACATGACATAAAATCTGTTAGAAAACTAACGCTCAGTTACTTTTATAGCCACATTGCAAAAAAATGTAAATGTTGGGAACCAATTGGCGAAAAAACTGTTGGGAGCAACATTGCAAAAGTTTGTAAATGTCAGGAACCAAATTGCAATTTGCCCGATTTTAGCTAAGGCAATGTGGAGAACAAACATACACAATTCACAACAGTTCTAAAATCTGAAGGATCAAACACTAAACGACAAACAAGATTAATATGAACAATAAAGAACAAGATGAACAATACTTGAAAGTAAATTTGCAGAAAGTAAAATGACACAAGTATTTGGAAAGGTTCGATCTGTTAAAAGATCTACGTCCTTTACCAAGATGGTCAGTCTTGGATTTTGAATGGAGGAATATATTGATTCTTGAGTGTACAGATTACAGAGATGAAGCTTTGAATCAACACCTACTTTCTATGAAGAATAAATCCTAGACTTAGGCCAGTGTATCCTTTTTGATTCAATCTATGTGATTGATCAATTGGGGTGAGTGTGTGTGTAAGAATCAGAAGCTCTTTAAAATCTAAGTGATTGTAGAGCCTAATGAATCTTAAGTGTTACAAGGCTTGAGATGACTTGAATGATGCTGGAGAGATTTGAAGGTTTGAAGGTGAGTTCTTTGAAGATTCAAAGGATTCTGGAAATCTTGAGTATGATCTTCAATCACCAAGTATTTCGACAGCAATTTCTCTCTTTTAATCTCAGTTGTGTTCAATGAAGAACTTAAGGGCTATTTATAGCCTTGAATAAGAAAATAGCTGTTGGGATTACTTGGGCTCCAAGTTGAAGGATAATGAGCTGATGAATTCTGATTGGAGCTCATTCTGAGTTTGTCCCTTTTTGCAGATAAGAGGTGGTCCCACTTAGATGAATTCAAATTTGAATTACTTGGGGTCCAAGTTCTGCAACGTTCTAAACTAACCATAGTTTGACCATGGTTAAGTTTAAACACACTTGGGCATCTTTTTTCCTTGCGGTCGAGGGATTCACGGTTGAGTGGTCTACCACGGTCAAGAGGTCTACCACGGTCAAGTGATTTCACGGTCAAGGTCTTGACCACTAAAATTCCAGACTTAGAAAATTTTTAAGCCTATCAATCTAAAGCCTATACTATCAAAATGGACTATTCTAAAAATGAAGTTCAACACTTCTTACAATATATCCTAAAGTCCACAAGATAAAACTAGGTTATGGAATCAATCAAATCTAGGTAATAGGAGTGGTTTATAACAAGCATACCCAACAATCTCCCCCTATTTGATTGAGACCATGACCTACTATAACAAAGGCTAATTCATTGTACTTGGTAAAAACATGTTTTTGAGAATAAACATTTTATTAATATTATGTCCCAAGTCAATGCACACTCTAAGCCAGTGTCATAGATTTCTATCATCCTAAAAAGATAAAATAAAATTATAATCCTAGCAAGATAGAAATATAAGGTTTGAATGCAATTTTTGAGAGAAAAAGCAATAAGAATGCAAATGCATCAAACAAGCATTCAAAGGCACTGCACATAAATATCCATTCACGTATAGGGAGTTCAGAACCAAAAGAGGATTCAAAAGTTTTACAGACCATAATAAGACAAACATAAAATAAAAATTGTTTTGGGACATTACAAATCATTAGCAAAGTTTCAAATGACCACACACACGGTCATATTAAATGGTGCGGTTAACCAAAGTATGGATCTCCTTCAAAGTAGCAAAATTTCTTTGAGAGGCCAACTCCAGGAATGATGATGGGGTCCTTGAGGTCATTGACTTCGAGGAAGTCTGACTTGTTCACAGTTGGAAATTCAAAGCTATCTTCACCTTCATCTTCATCTGTAGCAATCCTGTTTCCATGCCCGGTCGCTTGATTTTGAGAGGAGGAACCTTAAGATCCATCAATGCTATTCACTGTCAATCGAAGGGTTGAGATTTTGTTGATCACTTCCTGCACATTGGTGTTAGAAATTTCATAAACCCTATCAATCTTGGAAGTTTGGCCTTCTAGCCTTTGAGTATGGACTTGCATAGCTTGTCTCATAGCTTCTATCTTTGGCATGAACTTATCAGCAACCGAGAGCAACCCTACGGAAATACATGCATTGATTTCTGCCTTAAGAGAGGTCTTTACTTTATCCATCTTTTCAAATAAAAAATTCTTGTTGCCCGTCATCACCTTTGACATTTCTTTGCCAGCTTCATCAAGGATCTTGACCACAGAACGGTCAATAGCATTTGATTGTGACTTGAGCTCTTCTTTGAGGTCAGCACGAGAAAGGGAAGCGGTAGAGGTGGATACGGTCAAAGCGATGTTTGGATTCACGGTAGTGAGGCTTTCAAGAATAGCCTTTGAGATAGTCTGTCTCTCCCCCTTAATGGTCTCAACAAATTAAGCCTTGAGCAGATCAACTTCATTCTGCAACTTAACCTGGTTTGCAGCAAGCTTTGCAACCTCACCTTGAGTATCAAGATTGATCTGAGTCAAGAACTCAATAGCAGTTAAAATGTGAGCCATTTGATCGACCGGACCACCAGAAGCGGTTGGAGGAGCTTGAGTAGGATGAGGGGGTGAAAGAGCAGGGGACTTGGTCAATTCATCATTGTGGTCACTGGGTACACGGTCGCCATCTTGACTGTGACCCTGAAACTCAACATCAGTTGACTTGTCCTTTTCAGCGGTTGTCTCAACAGTATGGACTAGAACATTATCACCACTAAAATCAGGACTCTCAACATTCACGGTCTTTTCAACATTTTCAGCAACACCAGCTTCAACATCATGCTTTCCAAATTCATCACTAGATTCCACCAACTGGACATCATCAGGTTCATCAATTAACTCAAGAGCATGTTTTGCTCGATGTCTTTGCGGTTGAGTATGAGGGACATCAGCATCCTCATCACGGTCACTTTGCATGGGTGAACCGGATGGAGTGAATACTGGAGAGGCGGTTGAAGGAGGAGGTTGAGATACCTTAGATTTCTTTGCGGTTTGGATGGGACTTAGAGAAAGATCCCTTTTCTTAGATTTCTCCCCCTGAGACAAAGCGGGGAGTGCAGAAGACTTTGATTTGAGAGGAGCGGTCGGAGAGGTTATAATAGGCTTTTAAACAAAAGACTTTGAAGGTAGTGCGGTTGATTTGGTTTTGGATGGAACGGAAGGAAGGGTTTTGAAAGGGGGTTTATTGGTTGAAGGTTCTTTAATGACAATTCCAGTCAATGGTTTGGTTTTGGCAGGAGCGGTCGATGTACTTGCAATCCCTTTGCCTTTGACCTTTCTTCTTGATTCTTCCTCATCCTCAGCTTCTTCATCATCCTCTTCATCTAGAACAGATGTGGATTTATCAGGAGCATCAAGTCCCAGAGCAATCCTTGCAGCCTTGGTGTAGTGTGGAGCAACATAGGGTTCTTTGGGGTCACGGGTCAGATATTCTTGATACTGAGTATCACCAAATCTGTTGCGGAAAGTGGATCTCATAGTCTTGACATCAAAGACTTTGGATAAAGAGATAGTAACTTTGGCATCCTTGTCTTTGCCAATTGCTCTTCTTGTTTCAGGAATGAACTTGAAGATCATGGAGAGAAACCTGGAGTTCTTCTTATACTTGGTGGGGGCTTTCTCAGATAGCTGCTTCTTCTAGTCATTGATGTGGTCGACTAACAAGCCATAAAGAATCTTAGGCCAGTTCATCTTTCTTCCTAAGTAGATTGCGGTTGACAAGTGCCATTGAGTGGTGTTAAAGTTTCCATGGTTGCCACTTTTGCAGAGCAGACCGTGGCCAACCATGTGACCAATGTAGTACATCACCTCAGGAAAAGTCTTGCGGTAAGGCTTACAGACGTCCATAGATCCAATCAATCTCATTGCTAGACCATCATATTCTTCACTAGTCAGAGACTCAGGTGCATCAAAGTCTATGTCCAGACCTAGAGTGGCAGCAATGTCGGTGTAGTCAATTTCAAATTTCTGACCGTAAACCTCAGCTGCAATCCAGTTGAGCGGTTTGTTTTGTTCATCTCTCCCTTTGATTTCTTTAGCTGTGGAGTAGAATTCACCCACAGCAGCAAGGTAGTGACTTGATTGATTCATTGTGAAGTAGTAGAGAATGCCTGACTTCTTCATCCTTTTGATTATGTGACGACCAATGGCATCATTTTGAAGGTCATCATGATTGATCACGCAGCCTGGAATAAAAGATTGTTCTTCCTGAAAAAAATTGAGAAGTTAGCAACACTGGTGCAGTCGACCAATGTGCGGTCGAAGGACCAAGATGATGTGGTCGACAAGCACACGGTAGACAGAGAAGGCGGTTGATATAAATACTTAGAAAATTTCAATGAAATTTCTAAAACACGCACAAACACCAAAACACTATGTGTAGCACGATTTTAAAGATCAAAAAGGTAGATTCTCAAGAACATGAAGAACATTATAAGAACACGAAGAACACTGTTCGAGCGAGAAACTTAGAAAACGATATAACGCACGAAAATCCATAAAAATTACATCGAAATGAGCACGAAAACCGATTACACGCATAAATATCATCAATTTCATTATCAAGAACACAATAATCACCAGAATATGAAAGGGCAAAATGAAGAACATTAACAAAAGCTTCAACCAATCCATGGTAGAGATAGTAACATTATAGAGTACAATATGAAACAAAGTATGGAATTGAGCTAGAGAACATAAAACGAACATGAGTGATCATTTACACAACCAAAATCAACCCAGAAATTGAATCATGACATTAGAATAAGAAGGGTTGTAAAAACCCGCCAAAAACGAAAAATGAAAACTGAAAATAGAAGAGTTTTGGGTCAAGAAATCATACCATTGTGTCTTCAGAGAGTAGTTCTTGTGATTTTTTAGAGGATTTGGTTGGTTGAGAGGGTTTGGGAGCCATTTTATAGAGAGAATTTGTGGGAATAGAATGAGAGTGGCTGGTTTTGTAGAGAGAAGTAGAGAGAAAGAGTAGAGAGAGAGAGTGAAGGGGGGTTTTTTTTTTGAAAAAGGAGTTTGCAGAGAGGTGGAGGTTAAGGAGTAGTGGAACGGTTTGTGTAAGAAGGCAGAAAGAAGTGGGAAGTTAACTCTACAGAAAACAGAGATTTGACCAATGATGTCCTTTTGCCATAAATGCATGGATAGTGACGGCGGACATAAATAGGGGAATAAAATTAATTGCAAATGATTTGAATTAAATAGAACCGAGGGAAAAGAGGAAATTACGGAATTAGCCCTTTGGATGACTAGGATGATCCTAAAAATTTGCTAAGTTAGAAACACTTACCTGGTCACCTAGCTTTTTGCGGTCAAGTGCTTGACCGTGAATGCTTGCGGTCAGGTGGATACCTTGGATAAGAAAAGCTTCTACAAAGCAGTGAACCATTGTCATCGTTTTCCTATGCGGTAGGCTTCTTTAAAGCTTTGAACAAGTTTCATCTGTTTCACGCGGTCGACACATTTTGCGGTCAACAACATTGCGGTCAGTTCACTTAAAGGATTTTGATGCTTCGACCGGGATTACTTGACCGGTGGCATGGTTGACCGTGGAGCCTGATTGGTTTTGGACTTTGATGAAACACAAGACATTAGCACAATCAAGATATATGGATATGTATTTAAAGTTCTAGCATACCCATTTCTCCTCTAAGATACCTAAATCTCTTGGAATCTAAAGCCTTGGTGAGAATGTCTGAAATTTGATTGTCAGTACTCACATACTCTAGATGGATATTACCTTTTTCCACATGATCCTTGAGAAAGTGGTACTTGATATCAATGTGTTTGGTTTTTGAATGCATGACAGGATTGTTGGAGACAGCAGTGGTAGTTGACGTATTGTCACAATAGATTGGACAATTTTCTTCGTTGATTCCGTAGTCAACCAATTGTTGCTTCATCCAGAGCACTTGGCAGCAGCAGCTTCCCGCAGCTATATATTCGGCTTCTGTGGTAGATACAGAGACTGAGGCTTGTTTCTTGCTTGCCCATGAAACGAGTCGATTTCCAAGGAAATGACAAGTTCCACTTGTGCTTTTCCTGTCTATTGTACATGCTGCATAATCTGCATCTGAGTAACCTATAAGATCAAAATTTGAATCTTTGGAGTACCAAAGTCCAAGGTTAATAGTCCCAGATAGATATCGAATAATACGTTTAACAGCAATAAGATGTGCTTCTCTAGGATCCGCTTGATAACGAGCACAAACACAAACACTAAACATGAGGGCCTACTAGCAGTTAAGTAAAGAAGAGAACCAATCATACCTCGGTATAAGGTTTGATCAACCTTCTTACCTTTCAAGTCTTTATCTAACTTGTTACCAGCAGCCATAGGAGTGTCATATGCCTTTGCATTTTCAAGTCCAAATTTCTTGATAAGGTCCTTTGTGTACTTTGCTTGATTGAGGAAGATGCCTTCAGCACATTGTTTAATTTGAAGCCCAAGGAAGAATGTTAATTCTCCCATCATGCTCATCTCAAATTTGCTTTTCATTAGCTTCTCAAATCGCTTACACAACAATTCATTAGTAGAACCAAAAATAATATCATCTACATATATTTGAACTAATAAAGTATGATCATGATATTTAGCAATGAATAGAGTTGTGTCAATCTTACCACGCTTGAAGCCTTTCTCTAAGAGAAATTTAAATAGAGTATCATACCATGCACGTGGAGCTTGTTTGAGTCCATACAAAGCTTTACGGATTTTGTAGACATGATTTGGAAATTTGGGGTCTTCAAATCCGAGCGGTTGAGCAACAAAGACTGTTTCTTGAAGTTCACCGTTGAGGAATGCACTCTTCACATCCATTTGATATAACTTGAATCCTTTAAAAGAGACATAAGCTAAAAATATCCTTATAGCTTCGAGTCTTGCAACGGGGGCAAAATTTTCATCATAATCAATGCCTTCTTCTTGTCTGTATCCTTGTGCAACCAACCTAGCTTTGTTCCTTGTGATGCTTCCATTCTCATCCATCTTGTTTCGGAACACCCACTTTGTACCAATCACTCCTTGATCTTGTGGACTTGGAACTAAGGTCCAAACTTTTCATCTTTCAAATTGGTTGAGCTCTTCTTGCATAGCAACAACCCAACTTGAGTCTTGGAGTGCTTCATCAACTTTCTTGGGTTTAACTTGAGATATAAATGCGGTAAGTGCATCATAGTTTGATCTTCTTGTTCGAACACCAGAATGCAAATCACCAATGATATTCTGAATTGGGTGATCTCTGACCTCACGAACTTCTTAAGGTATGTCTGGTTGAGTTGGTGGTTATAAATCTTCTAGAGGTACGTCATTTGTGCCATCCCAATCATAAGTAATTTGAGGGATAGGTTCTTCCACATTGACGGGTGTTTCAACTTCAACTCCAATTGAGGTAGCAGCAGATGTGGTAGCTTCTGGTGCTTCATGAGAGGTAGATGGAGGTGCAGTTAAGGTAGATGGGTTTCCTTGAGTTGATTGATTTTGTGGTTGATTTGTACCTGTCTCATTAAGCTCAACAAAATCATCAGCAACATTTGGAGCCATATGTGGCTCAAGGAGAGAATGTTCATAAAAAGTAACATGGACATATTCAACTATCTTAAGAGTGGTTTTGTTAAATACACGAAAAGCTTTTGAGTGTTTAGCATACCCAATAAATATACCTTCATCAGCCTTAGGAGCAAATTTACCTCGATGTTCTTTACCGTTGTAGAGTATGAAGCATTTGCATCCAAATATCTTGAAGTATGCTATGTTGGGGGTTCTTCCTCTCCAAAGTTCATAAGGAGTTTTGTTGTAGGTCTTGTTGATGAGGGATCTATTTTGAGTGAAGCATGCTGTGTTGACGGCTTCATCCCAAAAGTATTGTGGTAGCTTGCTTCAGCAATCATAGTCTTTCCAGCCTCTATCAACGTTCTGTTCTTCCTTTCCACAACACCATTTTATTGAGGAACTCCAGCAGCAGAGAAGTTATGGTCAATACCATGGTCATCACAGTACTGAGCTACACCGTTGTTCTTGAATTCTGTACCGTTGTCGGATCGAACACTAACGATGTCATCTTCTTTTTGTGTTTGGAGCTGTCTAAAGAGTGCGGTCAAAATGTCATAGCAATCATCCTTTGAGATCATCATTTCAACCCATGTATATCTTGAGTAGTCAACTACCACTACTAAGGTATATCTATTCCCACCAATACTTGCGGTTGTAACAGGTCCAAATAAGTCCATATGTAGTAGCTGCAAACATCTTGAAGTTGAAGGTGTCGTCTTGCTGGAGAAAGACGATTTTGGTTGTTTGCCTAGTTGACATGCTGTGCACTTCTCATCGTGGTGATCAGCTACTTTGGGTAGACGACGAACTAAATTTTCTCTACTGATCTTGGAGAGATACTTGAAGTTTAAGTGACTTAGTCTTTTGTGCCACAGCCAACTATTTTCGCTAACATTCTTTGCTACAAAACAGAGATTAGAAGAAATGCAAGATGAAGTAAAATCAACAATATAAACGTTTTTCTTACGAATCCCTTTAAGCAAGGTGACGCCGGATGTGCCATCTTTGATGAGACAAAAATTTAAAGTGAAGTGGCATTGCAATCCTTTGTCACAGAACTGAGATAATGAGAGTGAATTGTGTTGTAGACCAATAACTAGAGAGACTTCTTGGATGGTGATTTTTCCTTTTCGGATGACTCCATATCCTACAGTCTTTCCTTTGTTATTATCTCCGAAGGTTACTGATGGCCCTTTTTCTTCACGGAAATCTTCCAATAAGTTGATATCTCCGGTCATGTGTCTTGAACATCCACTATCAAGATACCATAAACTTGATTTATCCCCTTTTTATTCCTTTGGGTCCAAAGGGTTAGCAACTTTTGACAACCCACACTTGCCTCACAGAAGGAGGGTTACTCTTTCTGGGATTAGGTGTGAATCTCAAAAGACATTCAGCAGCCTTGTGACCATAACCATCACATACAGAACAATGGTGGAAGCCACCCAACTGAGGGTTAACAAACTTCGTTGTGGTCTTGAGCACAACATCGTTAACTGGTATGGAAAATCACTCCTGAACAAAGTTCAATTTCTTGAACTTGACCGCATGACTCTTGTTTGCGGTCGACATGCCGCGGAAGGCTACTCGACCGGGTCTTGAGGTTGATGCGCGGTCGTGTCCAGGTACCTTACCAGAGTATTCCTCTGCGGTAGAATCTTCCATGACTTTTTCTTTCAACCTTGAAGCCTTGCCAGTTTGATACTTAGGGTAGACATAGTGGAACTCTAGTTTCTTCTTTGGTTCTTATCTTTTACCCTTAGATTCTTGATGTTTAGCCTTTGACCCTTCCAAAGTTTGCTTGGTAAATTTCTCATCTCTTTCACAACAAGATGCACATTTAAAGTTGTCACTAGTTTGGAATCCCAAGCATTCCTTATCACCACTAGACTTTTGGGATTCTAAGATTTGTTCCATAGTGACACGAGAATTGGTCCACTCATTAGTGATCCTTTTAAGGTCATTTATCTCAGCAGTCAATTCTTCGTTTTTAACTTTAAATATGGCATTTTGTTCTTCTAAGAAACGGTTTCGATCAGTAAGAGGAGTCATACTCTTGATCTGCTCCTTACGGAGGGTGAGTTCAGATCTTAGTAGAGCTTTCTCCGTTTTAAGCTGGGAAATTTCATCAGTTGAAAGTGCTAAAGCTTCCTTTATGCTAGAGAATTTACTAATTACATGTTCAGCTTTTGCAAACATCTTTTCTTGTTCATCGGGGGAAATGTCAAACTTGGCTTGAGGAGTGGTAAACAGAACTTCCTTCGCTTTGGAGCTTAGTAGAGCCTTCTTTGCTGCACTCACATCACATTTTGAAAATAGAAGATCGCCATTCTTTTGAACTGGGGGTTAGGAATCCCTTTTCAGCAAGTTCATCGGCCGTATAGCTTATCCGTTTAGGTTTTGAATTTGGTAAGCGACGATTTTCGTTATCATCCTCATCATCGGAAATGAACGACCAAACAAATGTGACCTTCTTAAGAATCCTCATCTCTTTCATCAGAATCTGACTCTATCTAGGTAGCTAACTCTTTTGTGGTAGAGTCCTCTTCAGTAACCATCCCCTTTTGCTTTGAGTATCTTGGAGTGAAGTTGCTTTTCTTTTTCATATACTCATACTTGGGAATTAGGCATTCTGATGCGAAATGACCGGGTTTCTTGCAGTTAAAACAAACGAGATCCTCTTTCTTCTTTGAGAAGTTGGAGTACTCTTTGTTACTTGTTGAGCTGCTCCTTGAGAACCTTACTGGAGCTTTGCTGGATGATCCGGGCCTTGCTGATTTTCTGAACTTTTGAAATCTTTTCACGAACATAGCAAAGTCATCATCGTCCATATCTAATAAATCAGATGTGGAGATTTTTGGATCTTCTTCCTCGATCACTTCTTCCTTTTGAGCGACCAACGATAAACTCTTAGTTTTTCCTTCCATTTCTTCAATGTTATGCAGCTTGATATCAAAAACCTTGAGGTTGGCATAGAGGCTTCTGAGAGACATATCATCTAGTAGCTTGGTATCTTCAAAAGTGTTTCCTTTGTGAAGATATTGAGAACCAAGAGCGGCAAGAAAATTAACATTGATTTCTTTCTTGGTAAGCTTCTTTCCAAGTGCGGTGTAAGTACTCACGATCTCACAATAACGATCATAAGTGGCTCTAAGTGATTCAACGGGGATCTTAGCAAAGTTGTTGAATCTTTTTGAATAGCAAACTTTTTGCTTTCCTTGCAAGCTTGATCTCCTTCGATGTAATCTTCAATTGCATCCCAAAGTTCTTTTGCAGTAGCACATTCCATGATTTTTCGACGCTGAGATATACTTAAAGTACTTAGGAGTATGCTCTTTGCTTTCACATCCATTCCAACCAGTCTTTTCTCTTCATCGGTCCATTCTGCTTTTGGTTTATTGATTGATGGTATGTCTGCATTGGTTTCTGGATTCGGATTAGCTTTCATTGGGAAGTATGGTCCAATGGTAAGACAATCACCAAGTTGCTCGTCCATGGAGTAGAACTGAGTTAGAATGCTGTGCTTCCATACGTCAAAGTTATCTTCGTCGAACGCTGGAACGTGAGTGAAGTTAACCGTTGCCATAGTTTTCTGACTTGCCATTTTGAATCGGCACCCAAGCTGTTAAGCTTGAAAAACAGAGGTTTTATAAAGGTGTTTGCTCTGATACCACTTGTTGGTCCCAAAGACACAACAAGGGTATGAAAAGAGTCTAGAGGGGGGAGTAAATAGCCTATTTAAAATTTCAACCCTTTTTCAAAATTCAACCAAGTGCTTACAATCTTGAATTTGCATTCAAGTAAAAACCACACGGTCAAGGTGTAATATGCACAGCGGAAGTTTTCGATAGAAATGAGGTAAGGTTGTTTTTGACAAAATATCTAAGTATAGAAGCTCACTCACGGTCAAGAGATTCCGGTCGAGTGAGATGCGGTCAGAGTATTGCGGTCAAGAGATTTGCGGTCAAGATAAGGTTGAGTTTGAAAGTTGTTGTCTTGAAAGTTTTTGGCAAATGATAAGTTAGTCAGATTTTAGCTAAGGCAATGTGGAGAACAAACATACACAATTAACAACAGTTCTAAAATCTGAAGGATCAAACACTAAACGACAAACAAGATTAATATGAACTATAAAGAACAAGATGAACAATACTTGAAAGTAAATTTGCAGAAAATAAAATGACACAAGTATTTGGAAAGGTTCGATATGTTAAAAGATCTACGTCCTTTACCAAGATGGTCAGTCTTGGATTTTGAATGGAGGAATATATTGATTCTTGAGTGTACAGATTACAGAGATGAAGCTTTGAATCAACACCTACTTTCTATGAAGAATAAATCCTAGACTTAGACCAGTGTATCTCTTTTGATTCAATCTATATGATTGATCAATTGGGGTGAGTGTGTGTGTAAGAATCAGAAGCTCTTTAAAATCTAAGTGATTGTAGAGCCTAATGAATCTTAAGTGTTACAAGGCTTGAGATGACTTGAATGTTGCTGGAGAGCTTTGAAGGTTTGAAGGTGAGTTCTTTGAAGATTCAAAGGATTCTGGAAATCTTGAGTATGATCTTCAATCACCAAGTATTTCGACAGCAATTTCTCTCTTTTAATCTCAGTTGTGTTCAATGAAGAACTTAAGGGCTATTTATAGCCTTGAATGAGAAAATAGCTGTTGGGATTACTTGGGCTGCAAGTTGAAAGACAATGAGCTGATGAATTCTGATTGGAGCTCATTCTGAGTTTGTCCCTTTTTGCAGATAAGAGGTGGTCTCACTTAGGTGAATTCAAATTTGAATTACTTGGGGTCCAAGTTCTGCAACGTTCTAAACTAACCATAGTTTGACCATGGTTAAGTTTAAACACACTTGGGCATCTTCTTTCCTTGCGGTCGAGTACTTGTGGTCGAGGGATTCACGGTTGAGTGGTCTACCACGGTCAAGAGGTCTACCACGGTCAAGTGATTTCACGGTCAAGGTCTTGACCACTAAAATTCCAGACTTAGAAAATTTTTAAGCCTATCAATCTAAAGCCTATACTATCAAAATGGACTATTCTAAAAATGAAGTTCAACACTTCTTACAATATATCCTAAAGTCCACAAGATAAAATTAAGTTATGGGATCAATCAAATCTAGGTAATAGGAGTGGTTTATAACAAGCATACCCAACATAACCCAATCAAATCCCTTAAACCCCCTTCTCTCTATCTCTAGATCGATCTCTCCAACAATCTCCCTCTCCTCTCATTCCAACAACGCCGACACCATCCTCATCGCTGCCGATTTCCCTCACCACTCCCATCTCCACCCCCTCTCTTATCCTCGCTATACTAACCGCCGCCCTTAATCGCCGGCACTGCACCCCAATCCCCACAACAACGCCGACCACCAGCCACCAACGACCATCCCCATAGCCCCTGTCCCCGTTCAATCGACGAGCCACACCCCTCGCCGTTCACCACACTCCTACTCCCCACTAGCCGATGCACCCACAACCCTCCGTCCTCTCTCAGTTCAACCAACACCGCCCCAATTCCGTCTAACACCACTTCACCTCCAGGCCCCGGCATCAACTTAGATCTACCGTAACCACTACAATTCCTCCATCACCGTGCATTCCACCCTGCAAATCACAACCGGCAACCCCTACCTTCTCCGGCGTCCTCTACAAATCCATCGGAATTGTCAAATTTTTAACCCGAGTTGGTTATTTAACATTTCTATTGTTAATTTTGTGTTAATTTCAACAATAGACATGTTAAATAACCAACTCGGGTTAAAAATTTGACAATTCCGTCAGTTGGGTGAGCGCATTGCAAAAAAAAAACTTTAATGACCACATTTGAAAAATATTTGTACAATGTCGTTAAGTTTTTAACACCAATTAAAAAAATCGGTTATTTTGTTAATAAACTAAAGTACGCAGGTGACATTGGGAGTTTTGACAGTACAAGTGGGAAATTGCAATAATCTGATAGTACGCATGTCTGTTTGGCAAAAAACTCGTTATCTAATCGTTTTTAACACCTTTCGCACAATAAAAGTTATTTTTAAGAATTACTCAAAATTTTGAGGTAAGTTAGTTTTTTTCAAAAGTTATAAAAGTTTTGTTTTAAATATACAGATTTAGTGTTTTATAGCCTAAACTCACTGTTTTTAATCTTAAATTTACTATTTTATTTTATTGGTATTTTAAGGCTTAAACTCACTGTTTTAAAGTCTCAACTCGTTATTTTAAGGGTTAAAGCATATTAAAAAAGTTTTTTTTTTAATTTATAGAAAAACTAATTTTCCTCAAAAACTTACTTTATTAATTATGATGATAAAAAAAATTCAATACATTACATTTATTCGTTTATTTATTGAATTTTGCCGTAATTCAACTATACACATGAAAATTAGTTTGGGTTGGATTTGATTGATTCGGATTAGATGTGGACAAAAGGATGATCCATCCACGGGCCTGGCTGGCCCATATGCATGTGTATACACCTAATCCAACTTCCACAAAACAATGCACACTTGTTTCCACTTTATTTTTAATTCATCTTCATGTTGGAGTATTTGCTAGTTTTAAGAAGGATGGACCCAGTGTAAATAATTTCGCTATGAAAATGTATATAATAAAAATATTTTTTTAATCTCATGAGATAGAACACTTTTTTAGTGATGTGCGAGTATTTTTTTCTATTTTTAAATGTAGAAAAAAAAAACGAACACTCACTATGCAATAAATGATATACACCCTCCGTCCTATAACAATGGGCACACTTTGACTTTTTTGGTCAATTAGGTCAATCTTTGACCATAATTTTATGAATATCTAGATATCTCTAGACAATTCTAAAAATTGTTAATGATAGTATTTCTAAGAGTGAAACAATAACAATTTTTAGAATTTCATAGAAATATTTAGATATTCATAAAATGATGGTCAAAGATTGATTCAGTTGACCAAAAAAATCAAACTGTGCCCATTATTATAGGACGGAGGGAGTATAAAAAAAGCGGTGTGATATCGCACATCGGTGAGATATTGTAAGTTGGAGTGGTTCTTAAAATACCAAAAATCTATATATATATATATATATATATATATATATATATATATATTAAAGTTGATGAGGAAGGCTATAACTTTGACACATAGACAAACATAGGTTAAAGCTTCATTTGTGTGAAGCCACATCATCACTATCCTAAATGTGTGTGACTTTTGATATTCTCATTATTAGCTAATACTATTAGCTCATAATAATAGTTATGATATGAGTTAACTATTACTATTAATAGTAATAGTTAAGTATAATAGTTACTATACAAGTTAACTATTACTATTAATAGTGTTAGAGCAAAAGAGTGATTTTGAAGATGAAGTTGCAGCAGAAGAGGAAAAGAAGAAAGACGGTGCAGCAGGAAGGAGATCCGGTCGGGTGCCTTGGGAGGTCCGGCCGGACCAAGGTAAAGCCCGGGCGGATCATTACCAAGACCCGGGCGGACCAGGCTGTTCCGAGGCGTTTCCGATTCTGACAATGTTCTGGCTGTTGTGAAAGTATTTTAAGTCCGTTAAGGATTTGATTTATGACTCCTATCTTCTGAATTAGGTCTCTAAAATCTCAATAAATACTAGGCATAAAGTAGTGTTTTTTCTGTGCTTGATTCAATTGACATTGAGAGAGAGATCAGTAATTCTAGATCTAGGGATTTGCATAGCTAGGAACTTTGTGATCAAATGTCATGCAAACATAGATTAGTGTGATTATCTTCATGTAATTGTTTCTCCGCCATAATAATATATGTTTCCCTTAGCCCGTGGAGGTAGCCAATAGAGATTGGTGAACCACGTATATTCTGTGTTGATTTGCGTTCATTATTATTTATCTCTTGGGTCTGATTACTAACAAATAGTATTAATTAACTATAATAGTTACTATACAAGTTAACTATTACTATTAATAGTATTACTTAACTATAATAGTTAATATAGTAGTTAACTATTACTATTAATAGTATTAGTCAACTATAATAGTTACTATAATATATAACTATTACTATTAATAGTATAATTAACAATAATAGTTACTATACAAGTTAACTATAATGGTTATTTTATAAATTAACTAGTACTATTAATAGTATTAGTTAATCATAACAGTTATAATATATGTTAAGTTTTACTATTAATAGTTTTAGTTAATCATAGTAGTTACTATATAGGTTAACATTGTTATTAATAGTATTAGTTAATTATAATAGTTACTATTAATATTAATAAGTATTATTAATAGTATTAGTTATTGATATTATTATATAGATTAATTTTTATTATTAATGGTTTTAGTTAAGATGATGTTTACTATTTTAGTTAACTATAATTAAAAATTAATTTTTCATATACAATATATTTATATTATAAAAAACTTTTATGCTACTTTATTAAGTAAAAATATAAAAAGAGTAAAATAAAAAAATAAAAAAAAAATAAAAAAAACAAATTAGTTACCCGTGCAGAGCACGGGTTACCCACTAGTTATCATTAAATATCAATATTGTTCAAAGATTTTTAGATTCAACCGGCTGAAGGGTGAGGATGCAGTTAATAAAAATGTTTGTTAGTGCCTATGAGGTGAGAGTGGGTGAGTTGGTGAGTCAGTATTTAACTTTGTTTGTTTGTTTGTTGTTAGGAGGTTTTTATGAATCGTTAAACCCTATGTACTTGCTCCTTGAAAATGAAAATGGTTGTTGTTGTTGTTGACCTGTTTAGATGAAAAGGAATCTTTTTTTCTTATACAAACTCAATACTCTTTCTCTATCTCATTCTCATACTCCATCCATCAGTTTCATAATACACGTTGTTTAAACTTTTTCACATATATTAAGAAATGCAATTAATACATATTAAAAAAACATATATGCCCCTAAAAGTATCCAATTACCTAGGCATTTAAATGCTTATACAAGAAATAGTTCACAATTAATGAATAAGTGTATAATAGGTAAACAAGAGTAATTCTTTCTTGGTAATAGTAAAACGTCAAATATTTTGGAACAAAAAATTACTCCTAAAACGTCATGTATTATGAAACGGAGGGAGTAACAATCAGTCTTATATATATATATATATATATATATATATATATATATATATATATATATTTATATTCATCTATATATATTGTAATATAAAATATATCGTCTCAAAATACAAAATATGTCGTTTTAGGAGTTCATTTTTGTCTAAAAATACTTGTTATTTTACTATTTTCAAGGCATTTTTATTGTTATATATCAATCATACCGTTATTAATGATAGTGAACTATCTTTTCACAAACATTTAATTGTCTAGGTAGTTGGATTATTTTAAGGGTATAGTATGAGAAGTTGAGAACTTGTCATATGCATTAATTGAATTTCTTAAAAAAAATCAAATCTTCAAAACGACATCTACTTTGAGACGGAGAGAGTATATAAATAAAAATTATTTTATTTAGTAATCCTTAGTCTCAAAAATACTTGTAGTTATAAGTTTGTACACACATATTAAAAAGTGTAATAAATACATATATAATGTAATTTATGAAACAACTCAATTTTCTACTTAGTTGATAATAGCAAAACAATAATTATTTTGGGATAAATTTAAATTCTTTAAACTGCAAAGTATTTTTGAAACGGAGGGAGTAGAATTGAGTAATAAAGTTTTCATTCCGTCTCGCAAACAGTAGAGAAAAACCTTTATTCATCAGCTTCAGTGTGTATATTTAATGCTTCTTTCACACCAGCATACATTTAACACCTCCCACTTAAATGCATTCCCCCCTCAATAGTAATTTCTTCAGTTATATTTTCCATGCCTCATTTCAACCTCTTGTGATTTTTTTTTGTGTGTTGTTGTTTTCATTTTATTACTCCCTCCGTTTCATAATACATGATGTTTTAGGAGTAATTTTTTGTTCTGAAATATTTGACGTTTTACTATTACCAAGAAAGAATTATTCTTGTTTACCTATTATACCCTTATTCATTAATTGTGAACAATTTCTTGTATAAGCATTTAAATGCCTAGGTAATTGGATACTTTTAGGGGCACATATGTCTTTTTAATACTCCCTCCGTCTCAAAATAGATGTCGTTTTGGGAGTTAAATTTTGTCTCAAAATACTTGTCGTTTCACTATTTTTAATGCTTTTTTTTTTATTGCTTTATACCAATAATACCCTTAATAATGATAGTTAACTATCTCTTACCTAACCATTTAATTACTCAAGTAGTTGAATTGCTTTAGGGGTATTTGGGACTTTTTCACATGCATTATTGACATTTCTTAATATATGTGAAACACTCCCAAACGACATCTATTTTGAGACGGAGGGAGTATGTATTAATTGCATTTCTTAATATGTGTGAAGAAGTCTAAAACGGCATGTATTATGAAACGGAGGGAGTAGCTTTGACAGAAATTCTAGATACTGGAATTACCTTTGGTTTGGTAGAATGAAACTGTTAATTCTAGTTTTTTTTTTTTTTTTTTAAACCAAAAGAAACATATTATTAACGATTAAAACAAACGTTTAGAAGTCGACTGTCCACATAAATCGGAAGTTCGACCCAAACGGTGGGGCTCGCAATTACAAACGCTGCCCTAGATATTACATTTGCCAACATATTGGCATTTTGACATGTCAATTGCAAAGAAAAATGAATATGCCTACTAAGCCCGTCCTTGCAACAGATAATCTTAACAAAATCTGACTTCGAAAAATTCCACCATTCGAAACGCTGGACTTCATGAACATCTTGATGAAGTATTGCATCTCTAGCCCTTTTTTGCTTCGCTCCGTCAGATTAAGACTTTTCCATAATTCTAAAAACAACAAAAACAATACACAAAGCCCTCAACAATGGAGGGAAATCACTGGCCCTCACCAACGGAGGGAAATCAAAGGCTCTCACATATAGATATGGAGAGAAAAACAACACAAATACAACAACGACAAACATTATTAAAAACTAGATTTAAAAATGAAAATTAAAAACCTGATTTCACATTTATTAATTGCAAAACAACAATTAATAAATGTGAAACCGAACGAACAAGAGGAAATCGGAAAAAGAGAACACCAAATCCACTACAAAATTGAAGACAGATACTGTTTCTGAAAATTGGAATTGATGAAAAATGGCCTTGAGGAAGAAGATAACTGTTAATTCTAGTATTAGAAAATTAAAAATATCTTATACTCCAAGGTAGGGACTAGGGAGGGATATTTTTGGTGCATCGATTATAATTTCCAAAGCTAAATGTTGACTTGTTGAATCATTTTATCAAAAAAATAAATAAAAAAAGGACATTACTTTTACTCCTTTCATCCCAGTTCATCAAAGTATAAACTCCCTTAGTCCCACACCAATGGGCACTTTTGGTCAAACCAACTTGAACTTTAACTAATATTTTATGCTAAATAATTTATCTTCATAAAAATTTAAAAATAGTTATTGATAATGTTTCTATTACTAATTTAGTAACTTTTTTAAAATCTTTATAAAAATTAATAATATAGCATAAAATGTTAGTCAAAGTTCAAATTATTTTGATCAAAAGTACCAATTGCTATGAGACAGAGAGATTATATTGACCAAGCACATAAATTAAGAGGGGTGGAAAGTGGGTTGACAATGGATTTAAGTTGTCTCTCTTTTTTTTTTTGCGCGCGCGCGCGAAGCTAGGAGGAGAGAAGGGGGTCACTCGACCCCCTTGAATTTTGGAAAAAGTCATTTTAGTACTTCTAAATTTTCAATAAATACACTAAAAATATTGTTTTTGTCTATTTTGACCCCCTTTATTTTTTATAAAATTTGTACTATGGTATCATTTTGACCCCCTTCTATTCCAAATTTCTATATGATGAGTATATTTTTTTCCCAAAGCAATTTTGACCCCCTTGACCAAAATTTCTGGCTTCGCCACTGTGTGTGTGTGTGTGTGTTAAACAATGGATTGAACTCTTAACCATCCTTCAGAAAGGTAAGGGCTTATTCGGCTCTACGTTGTCGTTTAAAATATTTGAATTCAAACAACATGACAACATTCAAATTCAATTAAGGGGAAGATAAAAAGTACTATTTGTATGCTTTCAAAAAAAAAAAAAAAAGTACTTGAAATTGAGTTGGTCTTAAGAAAAACACGTTTTTCTTAAATTTTAAGAAATCATTTTTTCGTTGCTAGCATATAAACCCACATACAATTATTTCACTAACACTTTTTACACTGACACCTTTTTTTACACTACGCTGACACTTTTTACACTGATACTTAATAATACATGCAATGACACTGACACTTTCTTACACTAACACTGACACTTTTTTTACTCCAAAACTGACATTTTTTTTACGCTGACACTGGTACTCTTTACACTGGCACTTTTCTACACCAACACTGATACTTTATATGCATGCACTGATACTTTCTTACAGTATTAACATTGGCATGTCGAAACACGTTTTTTTAAGCTTAGGATTATTATTATTATTATTATTATTATTATTATTATTATTTTTTGAGATTTTGGCATTAAAATTAAAGAAAGAAAATCCCTAAAACAAAAATCACTCTTTTATCATATTAACTGTTAGAGCAATTAAAATGACTTGATGAGAAAAGCAAGCAATCACAAGAACATAGATTTACGTGGTTCACCAACTTGGCTACGTCCACGGGCGGAGGAAGAATATATTATTAATATGGAGATCACAGATACAAATCACACTAATCTAGTTGCACGAATTATTGATCACAATAATTCATGATTGTGCAAACTCTAGATCTAGAATTACAGATTTGGAACTTGTGTCTAACATCTTGAGCATCTTGAACTACTCTCTAGTTCTAGCTCTAGTCGATAAGTTTACAAGTTAATTATTATGCTAAAGGGAAGGGTTGTATTTATAGTCACATAAATAACTAAAACCCTAAAAGGAGAAGGAAACCTATTTCTTGTGTACAAAGTAATTCTATTCTCATTAGGAAACAACTTTCCTAATTCTTGAACAATTTCTTGTACCAATAAAAAACCTAATTAAACCTTAATCCTTGTATCAAAAGGAATTCCTTTTTCTTAGAGAGAAAACAATTATATTCTCATAAGGACACCACAATCCTTATTCTTAAATAAATTCTTAATCCCTTTCCAAAAGGAATTCACAATTCTCAGTCCCATGAATTACCGAACTTGTTACGGATCTATCCTTAATCAATATGCTTATTGATTCAAAGGCATATTCCCAACAATCTCCACCTTGACTTTGAATCTCCCCTATCAATAATCCAGATCTACGAAACACTGACACAACTCCACCTTGAGCCGCATCTTTCGCATCATAACATATCTCTCCCCCTCCGCCATTCTGTGGATGTTGATCTACCGACTGTGGATCATCTGCCCGTTAACCCTCAACTGTAGTAACTGCCTCCACCTGTTTCTCAATCATCCTACTCTGTTCTAGGCATGAGTCTAGAAGCCACTCATCATCGCGCCATGAGCCTTCTTCCACTACTATAAAAAATCTTCACCGCTGTCACTATTTCCATAGCAACCTCCACGAGAACATCACCACCAAGACCCATGATGATTTGTGAATGCGCCTTCTCCTCCAGAGAATCCATCACTTTCTCGCTTCCCCTCCCTTTCTTGTAGAAATTACAAACTTCATCAGGTCTCGGGTCCCTCTTGCAAGAATATTTTTTAGAATTCTTCTTCTTGCTAGAACCCTTGCTGCCTTCCACAACTATTCCTGCTGACTGACTGGCTGTCTGCACTAAATTTACTCGCCATGAGGGTGCCAATAAGCCTTGTTTTTTTAATACGCTTCTGTCTTGATCTGTGTCCAACCTAGACACCAAATTTCTGCACGGACGTTGAACGTGCAATGCACGTTTTCTACACACGAGCTGCACGTGGACTTCACGTTTTCTGCACGCGGACATGTTTACTGCATGTGGACTACACGTTTTCTGCACGCGGACCGCACGTTCAGTGCACGTGCACTCATCTTGATATGCCAGAGACTAATAAATATTCATCCCTTTATACTTGTCGATCGATTCTGCTCCTTGACCCATCTTCTCGATTTTCTACAACGGAATCCCTGAATCTCTAACCACGAACCAAAACTCTGGTGTGTTGTTCAAATAGATACCTAGGTCCTAGAATTACTTAATCCCAATCATGTCTACACTTAGGGTCCCCCAATTTTATTAGAACCTTTTTAGGTACCCTTAGGATCCTTTGTGACCAGCACAGGTGTATTTCAACTCCTCAACAAGACAAACCAGCAAGAGGAAGCAAACCAGCAGACCAGTAAACAAGTTGCCGATCAACTCTATTCTTAACATGCGACAAGTTGCCGATCAACTTGCTATACAAGTTGCCGATCAACTTATTAAAGAAGTTGCCGATCAACTCCATTCACAACATGCCGATATAATAGACAGTCTGCACTGTCAGTCAGGTGACATCATTTCATTAAAGTCAACCTTGCTGATTGTCTCTATACTGTTTTATTATAAAGTAGTTTACCTGCTCTGTAATGATTTCTACGCCGTCTGACACATAGCTACTTTTAGCTATACTCTGTCTCTACTTGCTTTTGCAGGTAACCGGTTGAGACAAAGGGGTCTTTACCCATCAGACTTTTAAGGCACGCGTATCTTCGCCATTAATGCCAAGGATACTGCATTAAATGCTCCTCACCTACCCAGCTGGAAATTCAAATGTTATCCTTCTTCAACAAGCTAAGACATTAACTCCTCCTATAAATAGAGGACTTAGTGCATTGAAGAAGGTTGGTGATTTTAGTGCATTGAAGAGAGTTGGTTGTTTGCAGCATTCATTGAAGCTTAAACATTCCTTGTCCAGATAATCATTAGATCATTTAATAGGACATACACTTGTGCACAAACTCTACAACACTGTTAGTATTCCCGAACTAGATTATTTTAAGGAATACGTTGTCTGAGTTTTCACACACCCACCTGAGTGAGATAAGTTCTTTTGAACTTGCCGCTCAAATACACTTGGTCAGATATTTGCTTTACGATTCATTAAACTATCTCTAGAATTTAGTCTTTGTATCCGGCAAAGCCGCTCTTGTAATAGACTAAACAGAATGATATTCTACCGACTCCACAGCCTATCAGTCAAGTGAGATGTTCTAATTGTTTTGATTATGGTCACAAGGCTCATGAATGCCTCTTGAAGCACCTATCTGGACCCACTGAGGTTTCATCCTCAAGTGGTGGCCAGATATGGTTGCCAAAGAGGAACTAACCCTCGGACCCTTGAATAAGGGGGACCATAAGCATACCGTTTTATTTCAGGAATGCTTCATGGCCTCAACTGGTGCAAGCAAGGATTTGTGGATTCTAGATAGTGGCTGCTCTAGACATATGACAGGATTTGCAGATCTTCTTGCCGATACTATCGAAGCATCAGGTCCCCCAGTAGTGTTTGGTGATAATGCCAAAGGAAAAATCGTCGGTATAGGTACCATCAAGAGAGGTGCAGTTACTGTACAGAAGGTCTCTCTAGTGGATGGTCTGAAACACAACCTTCTATCAATATCACAATTCTGTGATAAAGGAATGCAATGCGTATTTACTACTTCCAGTTGCTATGTGAAAGACATTGCTTCCAATGAAACTCTTCTCACTGCCAAACGTAAAGGTAACATTTATGCAGTAGACTTAAGTGCTATTACTGGTGTTGCTAATGTTTGTTTTGTAGCTAAGAACATCAGTGAGAACTCATGGCTATGGCACAAGAGACTCAGTCACTTGAACTTCAAATATCTATCCAAGCTTGCCGGTTCAAATCTTGTTACCGGTCTGCCTCAAGTGTCTGCTGATCAAGCAAAGAAATGCAAGGCCTGCCAGCTTGGAAAACAACATAAGTCATCTTTCCGAAGCAAGCCCTGCATGTCAACTTCTAAGTGCCTCCAATTGCTACATATGGATCTATTTGACCCCACATCTACAGCAAGTATCGGGGGAAGTAGATACACCTTGGTTGTAGTAGATGATTTCTCTAGATATACTTGGGTGGAAACTTTCAGTCACAAAGATGACACCTATGCTGTTGCCACCAAGTTATTCAGACTACTACAAACTCAGAAAGAAAGCGATATCATCAGTATGAGATCAGACAACGGCACTGAATTCAAGAACAATGGTATTGCTCAGTACTGTGATGATCATGGTATAGACCACAACTTCTCAGCTGCCGGTACACCACAACAAAATGGTGTTGTTGAGAGGAAGAACAGAACTCTCATTGAAGCTGGTAAGACCATGATTGCCGAAGCCAGGCTGCCGAAGTACTTTTGGGCTGAAGCGATCAATACAGCCTGCTTCACCCAGAACAGATCTCTAATCAACAAATTCCATAACAAGACTCCTTATGAACTCTGGAGAGGCAGAATTCCCAATATTGGATTCTTCAAGATATTCGGCTGTAAATGTTACGTGCTATACAATGGAAAAGAGCACAGAGGTAAATTTGATGAGAAAGCTGATGAAGGAATCTTTGTTGGATACGCTAAACACAGTAAGGCCTTTCGAGTTTTCAATAAGAAACTTTTGAAAATTGTTGAATCTGTTCATGTAACCTTTGATGAATTTGATTTGTTAGAGTCTGACAAGGCTCCAAATAGTACTAATGTGTCTAGTGCTCATGAGACAGGTGAATCCAGTAATACTAATCCTGCAGATCAAGTACCAGTTGCTGATCCAGTCATTTCAGCAGAAGAATCAGCAGATGCTCCGTATTTTCCTTCATCAGCAGAACCAGAACCTGCTGATGAATTTCATAATCCGTTTGCCGATGCAAACTCTGCTGATCATCCTGAAGACAGATCTAGCCCTCAACCAATTTCTGTTATAAGACCTAATCCTCCAAGCTTTCATCCACCTCTCACTCAAAGTTCTTCTCCTACACCATCTGCTGATCTTGATCCTCCTCTAGAATCCTTATAACAAGAATCAGTAAGACAAGATGTGCCGAGAGAAGTCAGAACAATTCGTGATCATCCATTAGAAAATGTGATTGGTGATGTCTTTGGTCCCAGATTAACAAGGAACCTTAGTAGAGCATTTGCTGAAAGCCTTTTCTCATCTGCTATGGTCTCCGATATAGAACCAAAGAAGACTGAAGAAGCTCTTGCCGATCCTGGTTGGGTTGAAGCCATGCAAGAGGAACTGAATCAGTTTGAAAGATGCAAAGTATGGGAACTTGTGCCAAGACCAACTTCTCAGCAAGTTATTGGTACTAAGTGGGTTTACAGGAACAAATTGGATGAAGCTGGGAAAATCATTAGAAACAAAGCAAGGTTAGTTGCTAAAGGCTACCGTCAAGAGGAAGGAATCGACTACGATGAGACATTTGCTCCTGTTGCAAGATTGGAAGCTATAAGACTTTTCTTAGCCTATGCTGCCTTCAAAGAATTCAAGCTATATCAAATGGACGTGAAAAGTGCCTTCCTGAATGGAAAACTCCAAGAACTAGTTTATGTTGAACAACCACCAGGTTTTGAGGACTCCAAGAAGCTTGATCATGTCTACCGATTGAAGAAAGCTCTCTATGGCCTAAAGCAAGCTCCAAGAGCATGGTATGAAACCCTATCAAAGTTCTTACTTAGCGATGGCTTAGGCTTCACTCGAGGTAAAATCGATACTACTTTATTTGTTTCCAAGCATAAGGGTCATTCATTGTTTGTTCAAATTTATGTCGATGATATTATTTTTGGTTCCACTAACGAATCACTTTGCAAGAGATTTGAGAAACTGATGCAGAGCAAGTTCGAGATGAGCATGATGGGTGAACTAACATATTTCCTTGGACTTCAAGTCAAACAAACCCATGAAGGAATATTCATCAGTCAAGCCAAGTATGCCAAAGAACTTATCAAGAAGTTTGGCTTTGACAATGCTCACTCTCAAAGCACACCGATGGGCACTAACATTCATTTAGATAAGGATGAGTCTGGTAAGAAAGTAGACATGACTGTCTACCGAGGTATGATCGGCTCACTCCTCTATCTTACTGCCAGTAGACCAGATATTATGTTTGCTGTTTGTGTTTGTGCCAGGTTTCAAGCTGACCCTAGGGAATCCCATCTGCAGGCTGTAAAACGTATTATTAAATATTTATGTGGCACTGCTGACCTTGGATTATGGTATGCAAGAGATTCATCTTTCAATCTTATAGGTTATTCAGATGCAGACTTTGCAGCTTGTAGGGTGACAAGAAAGAGTACAAGTGGAACATGCCAATTTCTTGGTGATAGATTGGTGTCTTGGTCCTGTAAGAAGCAAGCATCAATTTCCACTTCCACTACTGAAGCTGAGTACATAGCTGCCGGCAGTTGCTGTTCACAGATTCTATGGATGAAGCAGCAGCTGGTTGACTATGAAGTACCATCTCAAATTTGTCCCATCTATTGTGACAACCAATCAGCAATTTCAGTATCAAACAATCCGGTCATGCATTCCAAAACCAAGCACATAGACATCAAATACCACTTCCTGAAGGAACATGTTGAAAAAGGGAATGTTGTGCTGCTCAAAGTCCATACCGATTTCCAAAGAGCAGACATACTAACAAAGCCCTTGGATCAGAAAAGATTTGAATTCCTCAGAGGTGAATTAGGTATGATTGATTTTTATGGTTAAAATTGTGCTAACTTTGCTACTTGTGTTAGTCTGCCGATCAAATCAGCAGAGCATCAATTATCTTGCTGACCACGAACATGCCGACAAAATCTTGCCGATCAAAATTTTGTCAAAATCATCTTGCCGATTCTATCTATATATCTTGCCGATTCAATATCTTGCCGATTCAATCATTTTGCCGATTCAAGCTATCTTGCCGATTGATAAAATCAAATCAGCACGTCTCTGGAAAAGTTAAGATTCCTGACACATGACGTAAGCAATCAAATCAAAGGTACATCGGTCACACCATCTCCCTGACACGTGTGTGTACCTTTCTTATCCAAAATTGTGTCAAGATGTATTCCATTTAATGCGATACATCAGCAGGTAAACAGGTCATCATCACTTCTATTTTATTTTTGACTAATTTACCCTTTCTCCCTCTTACTTTTAACTGTTCACCTTAGCGATTTGTGTGCGAATTAATTTTTGCGTGCGCACGGTCTCCGAGACTATAGGTACAGTTATTTCTCTCCCTTGCCCTCTCATATTCTCTCTCTCCCCCATAACATATATAACGCCTTTCAAAATTCCATTAAGCTTTTTCTCCGCCATTTTTTTCTCTCTGCTCTCTATTCTCTCTATCTCTCCTCTTCCAGATTATCAGTTCATCGTTTTATTTGTTCATCTATTCATAATCTGGTAAGTGTTAATGTTTATTCTCTGCTCATTTCTAATCATTTATGGTTTGATTTGTCTTTATTTCTAACATTGAGAGTGGTTTGAGTAATTTTGCAGACAATGTCCGGTGAAAAAGATATCTACGGAGGCTATGTTGACTCCGACTACTTCAATGATGAAGCCGACGGGGTTTTCTTGAAGAATCTTCTTATTGGGTCCTTGCTTGATTCGTTCATCACTCCATCAGGAGTTAGTTCAGTATTTGTGGATCTTGTCAAAGAATTCTTCTCCAACTCTTCTGTTGTCCGCTCTCGTGCTGACTCCTCCGTTATCGTCTCCATCAATTCTACTGTTTTGGGCGTGCAGATCTCTCTTACTCCCTCTTCTATCTCTGAAGTTTTTCCCAATCTTGGGAATGAAGGGTTGAGTGCTCTAGTTGATAAGCAGGAACTGGATAGGGCTTGGATTATCATGAGAGGTGCTGGCACAAGGCTTAGTGGCACTAATCATCTGAAGATTCACTATCCCCGAAGATACTATGCTTTGGCTGAGATAGTTGATAGATGTCTCATTTGCCGATCTGGATCCCACAACAATATCACTGATGTGCAGTTTGAAGCTATGGCCGCCATTGTTCTGCAGATTGAGTTCAACTGGTGTGCCTACATATTCAGGATTATCGCTACGGCTGCTGATAAGTGGGCTTCTGACAGATTGAAGAACAAGGCCAATCCTGGAAAAGGATGCCATTATCTGTTGATAAGTATGATTCTGAGGAGAAATGCCAATGTAGTGGCTGCCGATCGCTTTCCATCCAGCTTGCCTTTCAATAGGTTGAAGTTCTTTGATGCTAAGGATTGGAAAAGGATTTCAAAGAATGCTTCCAGTGCCGATGCCCCCTCTGTTGCTCCTGCACCTGTTGTGACTCAGAGGAAGAAAAAGGAAAAGACCATTCCTTCAGTTGCTTCTCAATTAGCAGCAGTCTCTACTCCTGCTCCTTCAACTGATAGGATTCTTGCCGATTCTACTCCTGGTGCTCCAAAGAAAAGGAAACTGGTAAAGGTTGCCGATCAAGTGGTGATAAAGAAGGTGAAGCTTGCCGATGAAGTTCCTTCTTCCACTATTCCTCCTGCTGATCCAAGAGCCAAGCTAATTAGGTTTTCCCCTGCTCATCTTGCCGGTGCTTCCCTAACTGCCGATCCTGCTGTCAAGGTTGAAATTCCTGATGAAGAATTCACTGATGACTTTGCCGATGGCAAAAGTATTGAGGATGTCATTGAGAAGCTCAAGTCTCAGACTCCTAGGAAATGCTCTCCAATCAGAAACCCAACTTTCCACACCTTCTACAAGAATCCTTGGTCCTTCACCAACAAGGTCTTGAACAAGAAATGGGTCTTTCCGATTGACCATCTGCCTCCCTTTATTCGTCGTCTTCTTCAGTTTCATGAAGAGATGAAAGACACTGTCTCTCCCGGAAATCCTGCTGATTATGTTGATCAAAAGAGTTTGGACAGACGTACTGATATGTGGAAAGAGAAGTTTGTCCCTCTATCAAAGTTCAAGCAGTTGAAAGAGGCTGAACTAAAACTCAATTTTGGTCGGTATTTTGAATTCCTACCACTTTCCTGGAACCAGATCTATCTCTTTCAAGATAGAATTAGACAAGATATGATGGTTCAGGATGTATGGATTATCTACGCCAGGACTTTCAATTAGCTCTCTCAATTCACATAGTTTGATCCTTATCAGATAGGCAGAATGGAGAATAATGAAGATCTTCTGACCTACAATGATGACGAGACTCCTGCTGACAGTCCTCTCAATGTACACTTCTTCAGATCAGTCAAGAAAGTCACTATGGACTTGATTGACAAATCCAATGAATTTCTGCTGAAGCAAGATGCCGATCGCATAGCTGCCGAAAATCTTGCCGATCCATCTGGTCAAGCTCCTTCTCCCAGCAGCAGCAAGACTTTATCTGATGCCGATGTTCATTCTGCCGATGATGTAGATGCTGCTGATAATTCCTTAGTTGCCGATGGTTCAGATGATTCTGCCGATGGTGATTCTGCTGACAGTGATTCGGATGCTGATAATGATGATGGTGCTGATTTGTTTGGTGATTTGGTTTGTGCTCACAAAGCTGCTGCTGACTCTCCTTCCACTTCACTTACAACAGATAGTGACAAGATGCCAATCAGAACTGTCATGACTAAAGCTTCCACTGCTGAAGTCTTTGCAGAATCTGTATTTGAGGGTGATAGTAGTGTTGAAGGAAGGCATGCCGATGATTCTATCAAAGATATAGTGGAATTTCATGTTGAGCAAACTTCAGACACTCAACTTCTGATGGGTCTATCTGCGGACCTTCCTGCTCCAGTTGAGACAACTATGGCCACTCAACAATTGGATGTATCTGTTTCAGGAGGAGAACTTACTGAAAAAGTGACTAATGAGACAACTGCTGACACTCATCTTACTGAGAAAACTACAGACACTCAGTTAATATCAGTCACCCCTGAAATACAGATTGTTCCTCCTACTGGGATCAAGGAGATTGTGGAGTTGGGAGGAGGTGCTGATGATAGTACTCCTAATCTGGATGCTGACATTGCTGCTAGTCTACAGTTTGAAGAGATTCTTCTACAGCCTTTGTTCAGCTTGCCGTCTGTTATCACCCCTCTCTTGCCGGCTCCTGCTGCTGCTCATGCCGATATAGATCATGCTAATGAAGCTGGTCCTGCTGCTGCTCGTGCCGATGTAGATCATGCCGATGAGATAGATCCTGCTGATTATATGGTGGTTGGAGAACAAGCCTTTGTTGATCCTGATGCTGTTGATACTTCTCCACCACCCAGCTATGATTATTTTCTCAATGGGAAGGATATGATGTGCTCAAACTGGTACACTTCCAATGCACTATCCCCTCCAACAAATTTGGACAGCCTCTCTTCACTGTTCATCCAAGGTTATCCTTCAAGTATACCTTAGGCAAATGTCCACTCCCATTCGGCAAAGACCACCCTCATGTCACCAAACATAAATTCTCTCCAGGAGATTCTACCAGTGATAGTCCAATCTATCTTCCCTGGATTCTCAATGATGATGACATTGTTCGTACAAAGGGAAAGACTCCTCGGATTTCTAGACTTAAGAAGAAAGTGGCCTATGATCCAATTCGATCTAGACCAGGACAGATAAAGATTAGAGGTGAATCTACCCTTCCCGGTCCTTCTCCAACTGAAGTGTGCATCACTACAAATGGATGGATGAGAAGCTGCTTGATGATCAATGATCTGCTGACTGACATCATTGAAGTTAGGCATACCAATCCTCGTGGCCTTCTTTATTTGATCAAGTCTGCTGCTTTGGCTATGACTCTGCCATTATTTCATCCCCGTCAGCGTGCCGATCATCTAGTCTATACCTCAAGGCTGATGAATGCCGGGTTAATGACTATGATTCTTGAAGGTCGTGCTTATTTGAACTTAATCTTGGCTACCTTCCTTTCACTTGAAGACGGTGGTATGTTTCATCTGCCGACTGATCGTGCTGTTATAGTTCATCCAGCTTTTCCCTTGCCGATCTTTCGTGCCGATGATTCTGATGATCTCATTGTCTCAACTTTTGTCCCTGCCGATTTCTTCTCTTCTGCTGATGATGCTGCCCTTCAATGGTTCTTACTCATTCCTGCTGCTCCTGTTCCTCCTTCTCCCTATGAGCCGATCTTGATCTCCTCTGATGATGAGATGATGACTGATGACGTGCTTATTGAAGATGCTGATCTGAATAATGAAGATTTTATCCCTTCAATAGTGCTCCCGACGTCTGCTAGTATTTTCCAGCCGACCATCGTCAACAGTCTGTATGAGTATTTGAAGTTTAGTGAAGGCGATTTCACAAATCAGCAAGTGCCTGCCACTCGTGCTGATATTGGTGATATGGCTCTTTCTGTTGGTGACCTGGTTAAGGATGTTCACAAAGACCTGGTTAAGCGTCTACGTAAGTCCAATCAGGAGGAGGAGAATACTCTGGTCAAAGAATTGAAAGCTCTCCTTGCTGATAGAGAAGAGCGTATAATGGCTCTTTCTGAATCCTTGGGGACAACTCATAACATTCAACAGAATCTTGTTGATAATCAGAGGCTGCAGATAAGAGATATGGGAAGACTTGAAGAAGAATTATCTGAGACCAAAGCTGCTCTTGCCGAAGCTAATCTGAAGATAGCTGCTCTTGAAGCCAACAACAAGATGCTGTCTGAAAAATTGGAAAGTGCGCAGAGAAGACAGAGCAAAGCAAAGAGGAAAGCTGATAGAAAAGAAGAAAAAGCAAGAAAGAAGGCTAGGAAGACTGAATCTACAAAGGACTCAACTCCAGCAGCAGATCCCAAGATTTCTGATCCTCCAGCTGCTGATCCTTGAGTCACATAGCCTATGATGTAGATATCTTATTGAAGACCTTCACAGACAAATTTCTTTGCTTATAAAATTTTTATTGTGCTAATATGTTTTTCTTATATTTGTGTTGTTATCTGCATTATTCTGTGCTATTTCCTTTTGCAGATCATCACTCTTGCCGATTCCTTGAACCGGCTTCACCATTTATTTTGGTGAATCCACCTTTTGCATTAGACATCCAGTGTGACTTACCTTAGGATTTGGTTATACCTAGATATCCTTAGAAATCTTTTCCCTAAGATAAGAGATGTCTTTAGCTTTAAGGGTGATTGGACTTAAGTAATTAGGAGGAGATTGTTGTTCAAATAGATACCTAGGTCCTAGAATTACTTAATCCCAATCATGTCTACACTTAGGGTCCCCCAATTTTATTAGAACCTTTTTAGGTACCCTTAGGATCCTTTGTGACCAGCACAGGTGTATTTCAACTCCTCAACAAGACAAACCAGAAAGAGGAAGCAAATCAGCAGACCAGTAAACAAGTTGCCGATCAACTTGCTATAGAAGTTGCCGATCAACTTATTAAAGAAGTTGCCGATCAACTCCATTCACAACATGCCGATATAATAGACAGTCTGCACTGTCAGTCAGGTGACATCATTTCATTAAAGTCAACCTTGCTGATTGTCTCTATACTGTTTTATTATAAAGTAGTTTACCTGCTCTGTAATGATTTCTACGCCGTCTGACACATAGCTACTTTTAGCTATACTCTGTCTCTACTTGCTTTTGCAGGTAACCGGTTGAGACAAAGGGGTCTTTACCCATCAGACTTTTAAGGCACGCGTATCTTCGCCATTAATGCTAAGGATACTGCATTAAATGCTCCTCACCTACCCAGCTGGAAATTCAAATGTTATCCTTCTTCAACAAGCTAAGACATTAACTCCTCCTATAAATAGAGGACTTAGTGCATTGAAGAAGGTTGGTGATTTTAGTGCATTGAAGAGAGTTGGTTGTTTGCAGCATTCATTGAAGCTCAAACATTCCTTGTCCAGATAATCATTAGATCGTTTAATAGGACATACACTTGTGCACAAACTCTACAACACTGTTAGTATTCCCGAACTAGATTATTTTAAGGAATACGTTGTCTGAGTTTTCACACACCCACCTGAGTGAGATAAGTTCTTTTGAACTTGCCGCTCAAATACACTTGGTCAGATATTTGCTTTACGATTCATTAAACTATCTCTAGAATTTAGTCTTTGTATCCGGCAAAGCCGCTCTTGTAATAGACTAGGGATATTTAATAGTGCTCTTAACCCAAATCCAAGTTCTGACCAAACTTGGTAGAGGACGTAGCAGTATTTACACTGTGAACCTCTCCAAATCTCTGTGTCCTCTGTTACTTACTGTCCTTGCCGGTTGGAACTCTATCACCGGCAAATCATTACTGTTCTTACTGACACAACTTCATTTCCATTGACCAATCTCTTGAAACTGCATTGAACTTTTAGAAACTACTTTGTGTTTAAACCAAGCTCTCAAAACCTTTTTATAAACTGATTTTGTGTGAGTTAAAACAAGTCATATCTTCTCCGCTGCGCTTACTGATAATAGTTTGCAAACTGATAAGTGATTTTGCATTTAAAAGTGTTTCTTTGTAAAAGTTTTAAATAGGCTATTCACCCCCCCCCCCCTCTAGCCTATTTTCCTACCAATTGGGCCTAACATGGTGCCAGATGTAACCAACCAGAGCTCTGATACCACTTGTTAGAGAAATTAACAAGACTTGATGAGAAAAGCAAGCAATCACAAGAACACAGATTTACGTGGTTCACCAACTTGGCTACGTCCACGGGCGGAGGAAGAATATATTATTAATATGGAGATCACAGATACAAATCACACTAATCTAGTTGCATGAATTATTGATCACAATAATTCATGATTGTGCAACCCTAGATCTAGAATTACAGATTTGGAACTTGTGTCTAACATCTTGAGCATCTTGAACTACTCTCTAGTTCTAGCTCTAGTCGACCAGTTTACAAGTTAATTATTATGCTAGGGGAAGGGTTGTATTTATAGTCACATAAATAACTAAAACCCTAAAAGGAGAAGGAATCCTATTTCTTGTGTACAAAGTAATTATATTCTCATTAGAAAACAACTTTCCTAATTCTTGAACAATTTCTTGTACCAATAAGAAACCTAATTAAACCTTAGTACTTGTATAAAAAGGATTTCCTTTTTCTTAGAGATAAAGCAATTATATTCTCGTAAGGACATCACAATCCTTATTCTTGAATAAATCTTTAATCCATTTCCAAAAGGAATTCACAATTCTCAGTCCCAGGAATTACAGAACTTGTTACGGATCTATCCTTAACCAATACGTTTATTGATTCAAATGCATATTCCCAACATTAACAAATGAACACACGTTTTCAAGTGGAATGGAGGTAGACATACTCCGTCCCAGCTCACTTAAGACTTATTTCTATTTTGGTTTGTCCCAGCTCACTTGAGACCTCCCCAAAATAGCCAACTTTTAATAATTTTATATTGAATCTACCCCACCACTCATTCTCTTTCTTCATTTTACACCACTTAATTTATTCAACCAACACTACTATTTACCACTCATTCTCTCTCTTCAATTTCTACCACACATTTTATTTATTTATTTATTCTTAGCTTTTGTGCCCACCTCTTAGGTCTCAAATGAGGTGGGACGGAGGGAGTATTTTATATCAAAAAGAATCTTTGTTCACGGATTGAAGAGGGGGTTGAAAAACTAAAATATTTGGAGCAAATTACATTGCAAAAGTTTGGTAAAACATGAATTACTAAATTGCAATATGCCCTACAATTCTGTGAATGTAGAATTACTTCATGCTGAATTATCATCTATTAAAAAAAAAACAAAGATAAAAAGACTTGCATAATTATATGGATTTCATGGAGTGGAGATTTGTTCCATGCAAACCCAATTTCAAGTGACATTTCAACGTTGACCAATCAACTCGCTACAAAAATAATTCGGTATCCAGCATTTTTCATATCTTAAAGTCTTTGCCTTACATCTTGTTGTATTATTTGTTTTCTCTCATTTGTCGAGAGCCATTGTCTTCTCTCCTTTCTCGGGAGCCTTTACTTTCTCTCCTTGTTGAGAGCTTTTGTATTTTATTTCGATTCATTTTTGCAATCCTTGCGATGTTTGGTTGGGCATTTCTTGCCTACCCAAATGCATTACTTTGTCATGTCTTCAACGCCATATTTTTTCCGTTTGGAGGTTGTATGAAGGTCAATGTTAGTCGTGTCCAAGTGCAACTTGAAGAAGCATTTGAGCGTCACAACTCATTGTCCGTAAGGGCTTTGGTGGATATTTGGTTTAGGAATAGACGTTTCTAAACAAGATGTATTAGGTTCTTTTATTGTGGCAGTAGATTATTGACGATTGTTCATCTTTGTATAGATCTTTATTTTCGAGAAGAGTCCCCGTCCGTTGTAGAGAACTTTCCTAACTTTTTTTATGCAATTAGTGTTTTATTTGCTTTAAAAAATTGGAAATTAATCACTTTAAAGGGTGATTCGAGTTGAGATAAAGTTCTTATAGAGTTCAACTACATAAGAGTAATACAAGTTAAAAAAATAGTTACAGACACAATTGATAATCAGTGATCGAATATTGTAATTGTGATCTAAATACTCTTTAAATAAATATCAAATCAATTATTGTCAATTTTGTTTAAATTTGTAACATTTTTTTTTTCTAATAATAGGATTGCTTGCTACATAATATTAGGCTTAAAAGTGTACAAATGAAACATGACTAGCAAAATCAAGTGTTCATTGTTGAAACCAAATACGGAAACGGATCTTGCACTTCCACACACCCACACGAACAAAGTAACAAATAAGACACGAGAATTTACGTGGTTCGGAGAAATCCTCCTATGTCCACGGGTGGCAACCAAAATCACTATAAGGTGGTTACAAAGTGATCTCTCACTACAAATGTGTCTCTCTCTCACAAAGTGTATTAACACTCCAAATGATTATTCACACAATGCTACAATTTTGCACAATGCTTGAAAGCCTTCTACCAAATCCTATTCATAGGCACAAACCATCCAAGGATAAGGATGTATCAAGAGAGAGATGAAACACCAAAGTGTTTCTTGGGAAATACCAAAAGTCATCATACATTCACCATGTGGATAATGATGAATGTCCAAAAGGATAATGAATCCTAGATTATTCTAGAACTTGAGCCAACTCTAACAATCTCTACCTTGGCGAAAGTTCCAACTGCAAAACCGGGTCAGGTTGCCACCAAGACCCCCGGCTATCATCTTCGACCAATGTTGATCAAATCCAAACAATGAGCAAATTTATCCCGAGTGACCACCTTAGTCAACATATCAGCAGGGTTGTCAGCAGTTCCAATCTTCAATAACCGAATGTCACCTTCATTAAAAATTTCACAAACAAAATGAAAGAGGACATCAATATGCTTTGTCCGAGCATGGTGCACTTGGTTTTTCGATAAACAAATAGCACTCTGGCTATCACAAAACACACTAATGTGTTGCTGAAAAATCCCCAAGTCATTCACCAACCCATGCATCCAAATAGCTTCCTTAAAAGTTTCTGTGCCTGACATATACTCTGCTTCGGTGGTAGACAATGCAACCGTGGACTAGAGTACAGAACGCCAACAAACTGGTCCATCAGCCATATGTAAGTACCCCAATCTGAATTTGACCAACTTAGAGGAATTCTAGGCACCATTCAGGGATAAACTGATAGGCCAAGATATCACTAGGACAAAATATGGACACAGGGACTGTTCTGGAATTAAAAGATTGAAAAATCTAGAAGGTCGCCAGCATGAGCCGTACGGCTACTTTGGGCACTATCAGCCCCTATAAATTGAACCCCTTGCTGATCATTCCAGGTGAGGGAGAAATGATTATTGTTAGTGTTACTCTGTTAAAATTACTCCAGAAGAGTGTTTAGAGTGAAAAGAGAGAGAAAGATTGGCCTAACCAAACATAGGTAAAGCCACCTTCTCCCCCATCCTTCTCTTCATTACATCTCCTTGTTTGTTCATGTTTATTTGTTCATCTCTTACATTTCTTGCAAGTCTTGTCCATCTCAAGCAATTTATATTTCTTGCAAGTCTTATCCATTTCAAGCAATATATATATATATATATATATATATATATATATATATATTACAAGCCTTGGCATTCCAAGCTATATATATATCACTATTATGTATACATATGGTCCAAACCATGAATGATTCAAGGTGCCCTTCACACTTTGTGTGAAAGTGGTTCTAACCTAAAGATGATCATGGTTTGTTGATATTTCTTGCTTGTTAATCTATTTTAATGGAAAAGGAACATGTCTTGGTTGATTATGTTGTTCATTGGAAGCAAAGATGATCATTTGGATGATAAAGTTTCAATCTTTATCATCCAAAAGTTGATCTAGCTTCAAACCCCCTTTGGGGTCACAAAGATCAAGTCTTTATGTCGAATAATGTTTCCCCAAGGTTGCCTTTGGCTTAAGGATCAACTCTTGTGGTGAAAGTCCAAATCTTTATGATTTTGTTTTGATTTGGCCATGATAATCATGTGGGATGATAAAACCTTAGTGTTTATCACTTCTCCCTTTGATTTAGCCTTGAAATCCCATTTTGGGTCATAAAGATTGAATCTTTATGAAATAATTTGGTCCCTAAAAGGTTAATAATGTGTAAAAATGCCATCTTGATGATAAAGTTTCCATCTTTAATCATCAAATGGTCATTTTGGCTCAAAAGTCATGTTCATCAACCTTTCATAAATTTCTCCAATGATTGCATTTGATCACACCCAAGTCTTTGTTTTTGGGGCTCTTTTGATGACCAAAGTGCATAGGAATGATCTTTTCTAAGTTTTTGTTGTTAATCATAAACTGGAAATCAGAACAGTTTAGTCCAGTTTCAGCAGAATGCTCTGTTTCTGTCTGGAACTGGACTGTTTTTGGACAAACTGTAAAAAATCCAGGAAGAGCATACTATAGCCATACGGCTGCTCCGAGCGCAGAGGGCAAAATGTCCATTTTGTCCTCTGATCCCTGTTTTTTTTAATAAAAGACCCCTTTTCAGTTAAATTTTTGAATAAAAGTTAAAACATACTCTTTTCCGTTAAATACACACACATACATGCACTTTTGTTAACCAACATTAGGGAGACTCGGACTCATATGAGGCGGCTTGGGTGACGTAAAACTCTTCCCAAGGCGTAACCTGACCTCCGAACTAATAGAATCTCTAACCTTTTCTTTTGTTGGGTTAAATAATTAACAAAAGTGGCGACTCCGTTAAGTTTTTGTGAGATAACCGCGTTTGGCATTTCTTCCCTAAAACAACTTAAAACAAACGAAATCTTTTCTTTGTTATCTCCGGGGGATGGGATCCTTACACCATAGTGAACACATAACCAGTAGTAGATCGACGCATATCCAAATCACCAGCGTAGTCCGAATCAACATATCCAACAACAAGTTTATCAAGCTCAAGTTTTTCTTGTTTTTGAAACTTGAGTCCAACTGTAACAGTACCATGAATGTACCTCAAAATCCATTTAACAGATTGCCAATGCCCTTTTCCTAGATTGTGCATATATCGACTAACAATGCTCAAAGCTTGAGCGATATCTGGTCGGGTGCAAACCATAGCATATATCAAAGCACCAATTTTCTGTCAACTTTTTATCTTCATCTGAGCTAGGGCACATCGAAGCACTGAGTTTGAAGTGTGGAGAGAGCGGTGTACCAACTGGTTTCGTAGAACCATTCATACCGAATCTTGCTAACACCTTTTGCAAATATTGTGACTGAGTCAGCCAAACAGTACCACTTCCTCGATATCGCTGGATTTCTATCCCCAGAATTCTTTTTGCTTTACCCAAATCCTTCATCTCAAATTCCTTTGACAGCTGAGCCTTTATTTTATCGATCTCCACCTTGCTCTTGGATGCTATCAACATGTCATCAACATACAAGAGAAAATAAATGAAGGATCCATCTTTGAGTTTTCAAAAATACACACAGTGGTTAAAATGGCTACGAGTGTAATCATGCTCCACCATAAATTGATCAAATCTTTTATACCACTGTCGAGGAGACTGCTTAAATCCATAAAAGGACTTCTTCAATTTGCAAGCCCAATTTTCCTTACAGAAACTTTAAAACCATCTGGTTGGGTCATTTAGATCTCCTCCTCCAAATCTCAATGTAAGAAAGCAGTTTTGACATCTAACTGTGCACTCTCAAGATCAAATTGAGCAACCAATGCCAATAATATCTGAATAGACGAATGCTTTACAACCAGAGAAAATATCTTGTTATAATCTATCCATTCCTTTTGTGCATAACCTTTTGCTACCAACTGAGCCTTATAGCAAATACAAGGAGTGTCTTCTTTCTTTGCAAACACCCACTTGCACCCAATTGATTTCTTACCCTTCGGAAGGTCCACCAAATCCATGACTGATTTTTCTTCAAGGACTTCATTTCCTCATCCATAGCCTCTTGCCATCTCGTACTATCAAATCTCTGAATAGCTTATTTATAGCTACTAGGAACTTCTTTAATCATCTGAAGAGCATATGCAACCATATCATCAAATCGAGCAGGTCTACAAATCTCCTTTCGAGGTCTATCTCTTGCAATAGAGTACTTTGGATCAGCATCCTGTTCAATTTCATCCTCATTGTGGATTGGCTCTACATGATTGGAGTTCTTTGAACTCTCCTCCACATGTTCAACATTTTCAAATACAGGCTTAGCAACAGGATTAAATACAACTTTTTGTACCTGCTTGGGGGCTTCATTTTTTTCTCTTCCTTCTTCAAAATCATCACAGACTCATCAAATGTCACATCTCGTCTTTTGACGATCTTTCTAATTTCAGGGCACCACAACCTGAAACCCTTGACACCACTGCTAAAGCCCATGAATTTGGCTTTCTTTGCTTGAGGGTCCAACTTCGAATCATCAACATGATAATTGCAGGGCATCCAAAGATGTGCAACTGATCATAATCTCTGACTGGCTCACCAGACCATACTTCAAGAGGTATCTTCCCTCCATTTCCAGTTGTAGTCAACCGATTCACCAATTCAACTGCATAGTTGAGAGCCTCAGCCCAAAATGCCTTACTCAAACCCGCTTGGGATAGCATGCAACGAACCTTCTGCACCAAGGTTTGATTCATCCTTTCTGCAACTCCATTCTACTGCGGCTTTCCAGGAATAGTGAAGTGTCTAACAATGCCCTCTTTTCTACACACTTCTAAGAATGGATCATACTTATACTCACCACCATTATCTAATCGCAACTTATTAATCTTGCGGCATGTTGTTAGATATTATGCCCTAGGCCCTTGAGAAAGGCCTATGAGTTACATCATAGCTTCATTGTTTTAGAGATAACAAACCCGATTATTATATCTTTTACATGTTTATTATAATAATCATTGTCCCTAGCACTTATGAAGAGCTAGCATGAGTTTAATGGATAATCATATGATGATTATGGTGCATAGGATGCGGATTAAACTTGTGGGTACTTGTTGGAGAAGAACGTACTGGATAGACCCGTTATAATATTTATGTCATGGTCAAATGTCATAATTAAATCTCATAATAGTCATACCATTTGAATACTTAGACATGAGATTATCATGGTCTTCCACATGATGAACATTATGTTTGATGTACTCAAACGCTACCCTTAACCGGGTGGTTATAAAGGCTACGCTTGGCATAATCAGATTCTTGTAGGGAAGAATGATAAGTCAAGATGGGATTTACCCCTCTCCCAAAAGAGATATCTGCTTGGCCACTCGATGAGTGAGATTGATGATAGTGCATGGACATGCCCAAATGAATTGATGTGTTCAATGTCATTTTCTCATATCAATCTACTCAAGATCGAGAAAGCATTAGACAACATAAGTTGACGTGGACCATGACTTATGTCCAATATGATATCTGTTGGGTTTCCTAGTAACATGCGCAGCGGAATTAAGCATTTAAAATTTCATGAAACCCAAAGCCCATAGATCCATTCATATGATTATATCAAATACATGCATAATGAATACTAGAATACTAACCCTTGATGCCTTTGATTTTGCAACCTTGAATCTTGGTGGAGACTTGAAACTTGATCACGAACAAAAACGGGAACACGAACTTTGGAGGTGATAAGTTTCACCCTCTACCGGTATCCACACCTTCGAATGAATATCAAGAAACACTTGATCTTGGTTGCTAGACCGAATTGTGAAAAACGCTTTCACAATTATAAGAACTATATGGAATTATTATGTGTGTGTGTGTTCTTGTTCTTCACCCAAGAGATCTTAGAACAAGAAAACAATCCTCTCAAACCCTTGGAAGCACTCACAAAGCTATGGACTGATTAGGGAAACTAAAGGGGAGTTTTATACTTGTTTAACCTATTCCAAATAGGTAACAAGTGACTAAACCCGCAAGAAAATGGAATAGGAAAAACCCAAGTCGAAACAGGACAAGGTCCGCCCGGGTGTGCAAGTGGGTCCGGCCGGATCAATCTGGTCCGACTGGGTACTTCTCTTGGTCCGCCCGGGGATTAAAGGTAGTCTGGCTAGGTCCTTAACAAGGTCCGTCGGGACCTACCCCTTTTTTCCAGATTCCCAGTTTTCTCCTCTAAAGTCCTAAAATCCCTTCAAGGTCCTTCGACCCAAAATTCCAATTAAGTCCTTTTAAGATTCGTTCTATTTGTTTGTGACCCTATAGGATTACACTAAGTTGGCAATGGGTTCAAACATGAATCCATAAGATATGATTAGGTTCTAGCAAACCGTCATACCTACCCAAATAGTGTAACTATATACAAGTTCGCATTCCTTTATAGAACATGTCGCAATCCCTTTGTCCATGATGTCATTGAACACAAGTCATGGTCAACAAGTCAACTTGTATTGTTCAATACTTTCTCGATACCGAATATGTTGATAATCCAAATGACATTGATCCAATCAATTCACTTGAGTTTGGCTAAAATTTTCATCAACATCATTCTACGAGGGGCCCAAGCTTGACATCTCTCTGAAGAGGGTCCAAGTTTGAATATGTCAAACATAATGTTCATCAAGTGGAAGACTATAATAACTTCATGTCTAAGGATTCAAATGGCATAACTAATATGAGATCCATATATGACATAGATCATGATATAAATCTCATAAAGCGGGTCATGTCCATTACCTTATTCCAAACAAGTACCCATAAATCTAACATAATCATACCATGATCATTTAGCCTTTATACTAGTGCTTCACAAGTACTAGGGACGGAGATTATTAAAGGTAAACATGAACAATAATAATAATCAAACGTTTCTTTATTATTATGAATAAAATGATAACATATACAACGTTTAACAAACGTGCCTAGGGCACCAACACTAACAATATCGCGTGACAAAGGGATTGTAATATGTTCTATAAGATAACTTTGGACTTTCAAATTTATACTATTTGGGTAGTCATTTGGCTTGCTAGAGTCCGCTTATGACTTACGGGTTCTGAATGGTTCGGACTCGTTGCCAACTTAGTATAATCCTATTGGGTCACACATAATAGAACGGATTGGAAAAAGGCTGAAAATCTGGGAATTATAGAATAGGCACCGTACAGCTTGGAGGCCACCGTACGGCTCCCCCCCCCCCCCCGCACAACTGTCCAGATTCTGTAGTTTTTCTTGTTTGACAAGGAAACCTAGCTGTAAGGATCCCGCCCCGTGCGGGAAACGCGACGAGTATGGGGGCGAAACGCCAAACACGGACGGAGTCGCCACATTTGTTAATTATTTAACCCAACAAATGGAAAGGTTAGAGATTCTATTAGTTCGGAGGTCAGGTTATGTTACACCTTGGGAAGAGTTTTACGTCACCCAAGTCGCCTCGGATAGGACCGAGTCTCCCTAACGTTAGTTAACAAAGTGCATGTGTGTGTGTGTATGTTTCAAAAATGGGAGAAACTGACTTTTAGCAAAACTGGTTAATTATTTAACAGAAAAGGGTTATTTTGCAAATATTCTGACCAAAAAAAGAAGAAACTGAAAAATGCACTCCCCGGCCAAAGTAGCCATACGGATGGGGAGGGCATTCCATGGAGTTTTGACAGTTTACCAGAAAACTGTCCAGTTTCAGGCAAAACAGAGTGTTCTTACTGAAACTGGACTGAAATGATCATTTTCAGTTATTTTCTTTTAAAGAAAACATAGATTTGATCATCTCTATGTCATTGATCACAAATTAGACACCAAAAACAAAGGTTTTGGGTGTGATCAAGACAATCATTGGGGAAGTTTTGAGGAAGGTGGTGAACATGCCCTTTGGGCCAAAATTGCCATTTGATGAGTAAAGATTGAAACTTTACCATCAAAATGGACTTTTTATGAAAGATTAACCTTGAGGAACAACAAGAAAAACATAAAGATCCAATCTTTATGACCCAATCTTAAGGATTTTTTGGCTAGATCAAGGTTGGGATGATAAAGATTGAGCCTTTATCCCCCAACATGATCATCATGGCCTAGTTTGTGGAATACTAACATAAAGACATGAGCTTTCACCTTGATAAAGAGATCTTTAAGCCATTTAGAACAAAGAAATCAAACCATGATCATCCTTAGGTTTGAACCTCTTTCACACAAAAGTATGAAGGGCACCTTGAATCATGCTCATGGTTTAATTCATATTATTTCTATATATATATATATATATATATATATATATAAGATATATATGCTTGAAATGGACAAGTCTTGTAGTAATATAATATATATATGCTTGAGAGGACAAGTCTTACAAGAATGTAAATAAGAACAAGTAATATTATTAACAAAGCAAAATAGAGTTGAGATGAAGAGAAGATGGGGGAAGGGGACCTCACCTATCATGGTTCTAGTCTATCTTCCTTTCCTTCACTCAATTATAAGGGTGATCTCTCTCCCAGACACAATTTCTGCAGAGTTTCCCCTATCTAAACAATATTCTCCCCCCATTTTTCTGTTTTCCCCTTCTCATTCCCCTTTCCGGTTTTCGGCATCTTAATGATTTTGCCCTTTTCCTTTCAGGCTTGGTACTACGAGATCTTCGGTGGCTATCCATGGGAGCTGACCATTGATCCCGCCATTACATTCCCGTCCATGGTCTGTTGGGCTCGAGAGGCCCGAAAGAAGAGGGGATCCAAGGGACGGGTCTCCGTCCGTCATGCTGATGTCAGGGCAGTGCTAAGGGGAGCTATGCCAGTTGAGCTTAACCTCTTTCCTTGGTTTAGGTATGAGGGGCAAGGGCTAGGAATTGACCTGTCTGATGCCCTGGGGGTAACCCGGGAGAGGATATTGCTCGTAGGGTTCCGGGGAGAGGCCTTTTACTTGGGAGAGAGGGTGCTTTGGCAGTACGGGCTCGGGCTCATGCAGAGGGATCCTGTCGACCCTCCTGACACCATGTTCGTAGCAGACCGAGGGGACGACCCCTACCTCATGGGGGCAAATTCATCCCATTTTATCACCGATGAGCCATACGGACGTTTCGTGGCCCAGAGGCTGAGATCACCGCAGGTAGTGGCTTCTGGGGTGGCCTCTCCGATGTGGCAGAACTTCTCATTCATATACTCAGATAGCCGGGTCCACATGGTGGCCACATCCGTGGCGGGAGAAGGGGCCCCACCTGAGGATGCTCCTGAGGGCGTGGTATGTTTTCATTCCTTTCTCTCACACTCACTCATCCCATATCCCTATCTTTTCCACTGAGCAGTTTAATTTCCCTGTGCAGGTTGCGGCGCGGGCTCTGTTGGATAAACCCTCCCTCATGAACTCGGTGAGTGGTGGGGAGAGATCTTTCCGACGGGCCTCGAGTGTAGAGCTTCCCCCATCCTTTTTCCATCGCCATACCTTAGGCGGAGCTGATTTGGAGGCCTTTCGGGATTCGCTCCGTGACCCCGGCTTTCACGAGCTCGCCCCGGATCCTTTTGCTCATTTGGCCTTCGAGCGTGTGGAGCCCCAGCCGACCAGACACCCCGGTCCTCCTTCCCAGGTTCCTCCTTCCTTTTTTTCAGGCCAATCCTCTTCGGGTGAAGGCTCGAGCTTGGCGGAGTCCATCTTTTTCTTTGACCCTAACATGTGCCCATCTCGTCCCTTGGAGAGGGTTTACTCACCTCTGGAGGATCCTTACCCAGATTTTGATTAGGATGTACCTATGTGAACAATTTTTCTTTTGTTTCATTTTAACAATGTATGACAATTTGTTACCTTTGGTGTTTAAAACTTTATCCCTTTTATTTGTAAATTCATCATTTATGCATGCTTGGGCCTCAAGGGGGCTTTATGGTCATTTCTGGACCGTAAGGGATTTCCGAGATGTGTTTGGACTCAATTATGCGGAGTTTGACACATGTCTAACAGTTTTTGAACAAGTGAAAATGAGTTTCACTTGTGGGAAATCAGCTAATACAGGCTGCTGATATGAAATTTTTCACAGGGACAGACCAGCCGTACGGATCGTACAAGCATGGTTGACTTCATTTTTTTTTCTTTTTTTTTTATTTTACCAAACTTTCTGAGGACTTTTAGGGAATTTTGATAGGCGGGAGACCTTATTTGACTCGGACCGTTTTACCCAAAGCATGACTCTTCGTTGGCCCTTCCATCGCAAGATTATGGCTTGCCAGCCCCAGTGCTTTAACTTTGCCGGGAACTACTCCTCGGGTCTCACGGTTATGGCTTGCTAGCCCCAGTGTTTTGCCTTTGCCGGGAACTACTCCTTGCCTGGGACACGGTCTACCTTTACACGGGTTTCATTTTCCTAAGCAATCCAAACATATCATTTTTCCCTCTTCCACATATCCCATCATCTTCTCTTCCTATGAGTGGCCTAGTTGACTCTGACACAGACAAGAGAAGATCATGCTTGCTCGCACGAATAGACACACATAGGCATTTACGGGAGTGAGTCCCTTTTCTGAGGAAGGAAGCCTATGGACAGAAATTCAAGTGTTTGGATCTTTCCTAAGATGTGGAAAAGAAGACTTGTCGAGGCATTCGAAATCGGCCTTTGTTAATGTCATCAAAATGATTGCTCGAATGAACCATGTCCAGTATCCGGTCAAGATTCAAGCAATTAGCCTTAACATGCATAAATGTTGTGATCATTTGAGATTCAGATTCGATCAATGGCAAGATCGAGGTGTGTTTAGGAGGGATTGGTCATTGACGGGACCAAGGGAAGAGAGCCGGGTCATTTTGGAAGGACCGAAGCTTGATGGTTCATTTCATGCTATGACCGGACCCGAAGGTTGCCTACGTTCCTCTCAAAGTGAGGAGCTCAGGTCGCCGTAGTTCTGCCTTTGGGCAGCTTTTGTCGGGATTAGTTTCCTTTTACCATCTCGGGGGGGGGGGGGGGGCGTTGTTGCTCACTTCGCTTTGCGGTGATCTCTTTGAGATGGACCTCTTAGGATGAACCCTCTTTGGCGTGAATGGGTCTCTTGAGGCAAGCATTTCTTTTTTCACATTCATTCATCTTCTCCCTTCTTTTTTTTTTTTTGCTTTCGAGGGAGGAGGTAATCATTAGCCCTAGCTGTAGACACCCCGCCTTGAACCTCTCACCCCGATTGCATACATAGTATTTTTACTTTACTTGTTTTAGTTAATTTATGTTACTTCGGTTAAGTTCCTAACTGATTCCGTCAGTTTTGGACTAAACTGCATAGCAGAGTTAACTTTCTAGTCCATTCTATCAAAATCGCCATTTCAAAGTCGCGCGCCTCCACCCTTTGGGGCCAGAAGCGCACGCCTCCCGCCAATTATACGGGATGCACGCACGTCTGGGTGTGTCAGTTACTGATTTCTGTCCAAGAATCTCTCCCTTGCTCATTTTATATGATTTTCCCCGGGAAACTGATCTTTGTGACTCCGTTTTGGCACCAAAAACATCCCCTTTCAACTATAAAAACCCCTCAAATCCACCATTGAAGGGAAGCTCTTTTTCATCTTTTTTTTGGACTTCAACATTTTCTTTCTAGCCAAAACTCTAGACTTTTAGGACTCTCTTTTTGGATCTTCAACTTTGAACTTTCTCCCTACACAAACTCTACACCATTCTCCCTACACAAATTTCCCCAACAAGAGTTCTAGCAACTAAACTCTTCATAAATTTCTACACAATAATTTCTCTACAACAACTCCAAGTCAAAGTTTGAAGTCCTCTTTTCTAAAGGTACACTTCTTCTTCTTCTATTTTATTTATGTCTTTTTAGATGTATGCAATCCCCACCAAATGACCACTTTATTACATTAAAGTTGGTCAAGGTCATCTCCCTACATTTCAATCTCTACTTTAATTTCCTATCCATTTCTTAATGTAATTGTTTAGTATAATTGTTACATGTAATCTTTAGCAAAAATTAATAAATAAAACAATTCTTTTTTATTTCTCTTTTATTTTCCCCTTTCTTTTCACTTTAATTGTTAGCACTTTTTATTGAATGACATTTAACATTAGAACACCAAAAGTAGCAAGACCCGCGTAAGCGGGGTGGAGTGGGTGTTTAAGTACTTCCCACTCCGTCACCTAACCCCCGAACCCCTCATCTCAAGAATCTTTGGTTTCGTAATCAATAAAAAAGGCTATTTTCTTAGGTTTTCTCGCGTTCCTCTAAAAACGCGGGTGGCGACTCTTAAAATCAATTAGACATCCTATGTAATTCACCGCTCTAGCCAAGCCGTGGTTCCCCGGGGTATCTACAGTGGCGACTCTGCTGGGGACATAGAGGGTTAAACTTGCATTTTCTGCTTTTGGTGTTCTTATATCTGTTTTCTGGGCATTCTGGTAAAAAGGGTAGGAAGCGCGCGCCTCCGGCCTTCTTGGCCTAAAGCGCGCGCGTCCGACCCTTATTACCAGAATCGCCCACCTTCCATCTTGTCCTTCAAATTTCATATTTTTATGCTAACAAGATTCTGCAGGGGAAAGTTACATAATTTGGGACCAGGGCAATCCCCTGAGTCCGCGGTTTCTTCTGACATTCTGACAGGTACCCCAGATGCGCGCGCCTCCCACATTCATGGCGCAATGCGCGCTCTTCCCACGTAACTGCCCTGAGTCGCGCGCTTCTGGGCCATTTTCCAGAACAGTGAACAGAATGGGCAGTTTTGATAGTGTGTGGGCACCGGGCCTGCATACACCCCCTTTTACTTTTGTTTATTCATTTTTATCGGTCACACGGGTGATTCGAAAGTTGTAAATTACGTGCTTATTTGTTTTTTTTTATTTCCTTTGAAAAAAAAAAAATTGTCGCTTGTTAGACCTCACACTACGCGCACAATTCTTATCAACTGCTCACTATCGAGTCGTACAAGTCCAACCCCAAACCCGTCGAGGCCCGTCCTAGGAAGTTTCAAGCTCCACCCGACCTTGACTCTTTCGAAGCGGTCAACCTCAGCCCATGGCGTAGTTCAAGACTACATGCCGGGGGTGACCTTTAAGCCTCTCTTTAGCCAAGCACCAACCACACAATTCTAGTTAGGGTCTAATACTCCGTGACTCAAGTCGGTTTCCAGGTGTCGAGGTTTCCTAAACTAATGTCTTCAAATCATACATGCCACTCGTTGTTATGGACGAAATAAAACTCCGTCCCCAAAGTGGTTATAATGGACGAAAATAAAAAATCCGTCCCCGCATGTATGCTTTACTACATTAATTTAGTTTAATCCCGACACATGTAGGATTCACAAGCGTGGTGGAATCCGATGAGTATATGGGACCGCGAGAAGGTCTATATACTAGTGTGACGATTCCACTATTCTTTCTAGAAACCCCAAAAAAGACCACGTCCTTCCGACTTTTGTAAATAAAAAAAAAAAAGAGTCATTTCTCTTATGTGGTTGAGTCTTTTTCCTTTGTTTGTGGGTTAATTATTTTACTTAAAATATGTTTGTGGGGCCAACCTAAGATCGACCGTGTTCTCTCAATAGGTCCAATGGCTTCCAACGGCAACAACAACAAGGGTGAGAACATCTCCGTGTCCAACGAAAGGCTCTTCAACATAATAAGAGCCATGGGGGAACAAATGGATAGACTTGTCGAGGACGCCCGCCGCAAGGATGATTTATGGCAAGCCCGTCTTAATCTCAAGAGGAGAATTCATAATGAAGAAGTGTCCGAACTTAAGGCCCGTTTACGGGAGTTCACCGACAACAAGGCAAAGGTCAACGGTAAGGCATGTTCAAGTGGCTCGCCTCTCAAAAGTCACAAAGGTTCTACCAACGACCGTGTCTACACTCCCCTCCAAGGTATGACTGTCACCAAGGCCTATGAAGATCTCAAAGCAAAGGGACAAATTTCTCCTCTCCAAGGGTACAAGCAACCACAACCATTGCGTCGCAACCATTCCCACCACAAGTGGTGTGACTATCACCTATGCAGCGGTCACCTCACCGAGGATTGCTTCTTCATCCGCAACATCATCCAAGACTTGATTGACAATGGTGAATTTACCGTGGGTGAAGAACAACAGTCAGAGAGTGAGAACATGCAAGAAATCATCAAGGAAGGGCTCAGATTTGAAATGGGGCCTCAACAAGAGATCATGCCGCAAGGAAGGCTACAACGACAATGGGGACTACAGCAACAATCTCCGTTTCTCTTTCTCTACCTAGTAATAGGAATAAAAAAAAAGAGTCAAAGTCCTCTTTAGTGTGCATTAAAGTTTTCTCTCGTCCCATGTTCAATGTCGAGTCTTATTATCAAATAAAAGTCGTTCTTGTACTCATACACTCCTCCAAGTTGTTCAATTTAATTCTTGGCAAAATGATGAAAAGATGTCTAAACAAGTTTTAGAACGAAGGCCATCGCTTGAACGCCTAGGGGCTAAACATCGACGACCGCATCAACAACGAAGACATCAAAACATCAACGGCAAAATCAAGCCAAAGAAAGGTGAAGCAACAACCATGGAGAAAAATCAAGCAATGTTTCAAAGGGGGATTCAAAAAAAAAAAAAAAAAAAAAGGCTCGCTAGGTTAAACTCTTCAAATCAACCTAGGCAAAAGTTAGAGCACAAAAAAAAAATAAAAAAAATATAAAAAATCCCCCCTCAATCAAAGAAGTACAAAGAACAACATCATTCCACCAAACGAAGGACGAAGCAACATTGACAACAATCACGACGAAACCATTCCATCTCGACGAATGAAGGATCCACAAGAACTACGGTGACCTGAGCCTCTACACTGGAGGAACGTATGCAACCTTCGGGTCCGGTCTCATGCAAGAAAGAAGATATGTTTAGCCCTAGCGCGATATGGTAATTGGCCTTCATCTCGAACTTGTCATGACATCTTTGTACGATTCATTTGCCAATGAATTAATCATCTCAAGATTGAACAACTTTCCTAGATTTGGAATCACTTTCCGTTCCTTGTCGAGTCTAGGGCTTCTATTCTTTCTGCATACTCCCAATTTCTTGCAATCAAATTGGGGCTTTCCTTCTCTTCTCTCTTAATGACTTACTTTCCTTCGTGAGTCATTCAACAAATATACATACATGAAGTCAATACTAGGGACACTTCCCTAGTCGAGTCAATGTCACTCATCTTTAGTGACAAGAGGTCTTCACCGCAAAATCACATGTCTTATCTCCTCAGCCAAAGTCAATGCACACTTCCTCATTAATCGAGTAAAAAAAAAAGACGCAAAAGAGATGCCCGCTAGATTGAAAACCCGAAAGGGCGGTCTAGGCAAAAAACAGGGTGCGTCATAAAAAATGAGAGAGTGAGAGAGAGAAGGAAAAGAGAAATGGAGATCCCCGGCTTCTAAAGAAGACAACTACACGAGTTCTACATTTGATCTCCTCAGCAAGTCAATTCCCCACCGAGTCAACTTTGGGATTGCAAAAGGCTCGACAAGATATGGCACCATCAAAGGTTGTCTTGGGTTATCGGCATCATTCTCCAGCAGTGGGAATTTTTGGGTTCATGAAAAGAAGGCCCGTGGTAACCAAGACCCATCGGAGAACGAGCCCATCATAAAAGGGCACGAGGCTACACAAATAGTCCCTAGCTAGTCAATTGGCTTGGGCAGCAAATAGCAACCACATGTGTCTCAGTTTTCAAAGCTTCTGCAAGTATGTGATTCTAAAGTACGCCGAAAGGCTCCCGAGAAATGGAGTAGCTCTTTCCATGTCCTCTCATATGTGTTCCCTCGCACGAGGATGAGTCACTCTTGCTTTGCTAAACAAATGGTGACGCCCTAGGGGCTATATGACTCAAGAACAAGGGCTTCTTTTTTGCTTCATTTGATAATCAATAAGCCCTAGCGCCTATGCTCGAGAAAGATGTGTGAGACTATCCTCAAAGTCTCTCAAAAGGGATGTCAAAAAGCCCTCTTGTCATGTGTGCCCGTACTCGGATGGCACTCTAGGGGCTACGGTCAAGTCTTAAAGGCTCCCTCGGCAAGAAGCAATTCACTTCAATGTCCCCAGCAACATTTGAAGCTCTATACCGAAAGGTCTCAAGGGGCTTCGCAATCTACAATCTTTTGGGCTACGGCATTACAGTGATACAAGCAAAGGGCAATATTGGGGCTTCGTAATTAACAAGCTTTTGGGCAGTGGTACCCGAGCAATGCAATTTGGGAGTAGTCTTATGGCTCCATGAAAGGGATCAAACTTCAATGGTCCCTCAACACTTCCAGTCAAAAGGCCTCTTGGTTTTAAATGAAGGCTCCGATGATATGAATGAATTTGATGATTCTTGTTAGAACTCACAGCGAGATTCTGAAGGAAGTCTTAGAGAAAAGGAAAAAGATTCAATATGCTAGACTCACCCGGCTGAGTTATAGCGGGCAATGCCAATATGCTAACTCTATAAGTAGAGTTACGGCCAATCCCAATGTTTCTGCAATACAGCACCCGCTTCTCCAAGATCAAAAGCACAGGCTGCATCCGAAGATCTGCCGTCGGTTCAACTCAAGAAGACTCGAGCAAAAATACCATTCGAGACTTTATCACACCAAGACCTTATCATCTGCAACTACATCACCATCTCCCACGAGACGTCTCCCGAAGACCGTACTACATTTTCAACATGGACCTTCCACCATTTGGGTATCAACCAGAAAAAAAGGGCCATCCATCTCCAAACAAGAGAAAGAAGGAGATCGCCTTCAAGAGTTCTTCCCAATAGTGCCATCCGCTCCCAACATAATGCTAAGCCGATTCCAAGAAAATTTGAGGCTTCACACCGAAAGGTCTCCACATCCCGCCATCTACAAACTTTATAAGCCCGTGACATTTGGGGCTTAGCAATCTCCCGAAGCTTGGTATTAATAATCTTCTCTTGGGGCTTGCAACATCAAAAGGCGATTTATCATAAGGGTATGCAAGATTGGCATCAAGGGCATTATAGGGGATTTTCAATCAACAACCCCTTATCTCAGCATCGAAAGTCTTTTGAAGCCCCATAAACGACAAATCTCTAGACACCAATTTTCGTCGGACACCGCGGCGACAACATTCAAGCGAGGCAATCCGGACTTCGATTGAACATGACTTGATCTTGGGCTGGCTTTATAAAAACACAATGGTTAAAATGGTTCACCCACGAACTAAAAAAAAAATAAAAATTTCTCACGTGTGTGTGCATATTCTTTTCTTTCTAATTAAAAAAAAAAAAGATTTATCTTCTTTTTTTTCTTTTCTTGCGCAAAATTATGTGTTTCCTTTTTGCTTTGCTCCTAGCATTCTCCCCCAGCATTCTCCATCATCCTTGAACTACGCTGGTCTGATTCTCTTAAAGGGATACGTAGGCAGCATTTTGGCACGACCAACCCATCACCCAGAATACCATCTCGCCAACACTCCATCAAAGGCAAAAAACAATTCATCATCACCAACATCATCATTCTCCATCCAAAGCATGGACATTCATCATCAAAAGCATCAAGGCATCCACCACCACAACACTAATCCATCCAACGGCAATGGTAAGTGAAGGTATGAATACATCCGAGGCTTTCCTCAAATCACACCGCACACAAAATCACTTTCTCCATTCTTACAAAAATTCCCCCTCATGCAAAACTACCTTCAAATCACATCACACCACAAGCACAATTTCTCTCATAACTGCCATTTCACATCTCATACATGTCACAAGCACATATACCTGCAAAGCACACACTTAATAGGTACCACCACAAGGTCAACAGCATCTGCAACTCAAGGCACTTCATCCCCAGCAGAAAGTGATCCGCCGTCAACTACGCCTGCTTCCTACAGAGTCAAACAATTACAGTTCAATGACAACCATTCGGTCCATAGTGAGCCGCAAAATCACCACCTTTCCATCAAGCAACACAACAATATCACATATAGGCAGACAGAGCCTCAGTTCCCGCCATCCGCAAACGGATCCCGCATCAGCAAACGGATCCCGCATTCAGCAAACGGATCCCGCATTCAGCAAACGGATCCCGCATTCAGCAAACGGATCCCGAACCAGCAAACGGATCCCGAACCAGCAAACGGATCCCGCACCAGCAAACGGATCCCGCACCAGCAAACGGATCCCGCTTCAGCAAACGGATCCCGCATCAGCAAACGGATCCCGCATCAGCAAACGGATCCCGCTTCAGCAAACGGATCCCGCTTCAGCAAACGGATCCCGCTTCCGCAAACGGATCCCGCATCAGCAAACGAATCCTGCTTCAGCAAACAGATCCCGCATCAGCAAACGGATCCCACTTCAGCAAAACGGATCCCGCCATATCCTTTCCATGTCAATAAAGCCACTCACACAGGGAGTGCACCCCTATCCTTCGCAAATTTCAAATTCATGTTTTATCAAGTCTTTGTTTTCTCTTGTCGATGTCCTCGGCGGTTGTCTTTCTTTCGTCGATGCGTTTTGCTTCGCAATCCACGTCGCCGAGGGGCTCTGTAGACACACCGCCTTGAACCTCTCACCCCGATTGCATACATAGTATTTTTACTTTACTTGTTTTTGTTAATTTCTGTTACTTCGGTTAAGTTCCTAACTGATTCCGTCAGTTTTGGACTAAACTGCATAACAGAGTTAACTTTCTATTCCATTCTGTCAAAATCGCCATTTCAAAGTCGCGCGCCTCCGCCCTTTGGGGCAAGAAGCGCGTGCCTCCCGCCGACTATACGGGATGCATGCGCGTCTGGGTGTGTCAGTTACTGATTTCTGTCCAAGAATCTCTCCCTTGCTCATTTTATATGATTTTGCCCAGGAAACTGATCTTTGTGACTCCGTTTTGGCACCAAAAACATCCCCTTTCAACTATAAAAACCCCTCCAATCTACCATTGAAAGGGAGCTCTTTTTCATCTCTTTTTTGGACCTCAGCATTTTCTTTATAGCCAAAACTCTAGACTTTTAGGACTCTCTTTTTGGACCTTGAACTTTGAACTTTCTCCCTACACAAACTCTACACCATTCTCCTTTCACAAATTTCCCCAACAAGAGTTCTAGCAACTAAACTCTTCACAAATTTCTACACAACAATTTCTCTACAACAACTCCAAGTCAAAGTTTGAAGTCCTCTTTTCTAAAGGTACACTTCTTCTTCTTCTATTTTATTTATGTCTTTTTAGATGTATGTAATCCCCACCAAATGGGACATGGCCAAATGACCACTTTATTACATTAAAGTTGGTCAAGGTCATCTCCCTACATTTCAATCTCTACTTTAATTTTCTATCCATTTCTTAATGTAATTGTTTAGTATAATTGTTACATGTAATCTTTAGTATAAATTAATAAATAAAACAATTCTCTTTTATTTCTCTTTTATTTTCCCCTTTCTTTTCACTTTAATTGTTAGCACTTTTTATTGAAGGACATTTAACATTAGAACACCAAAAGTAGCAAGACCCGCGTAAGCGGGGTGGAGTGGGTGATTAAGTACTTCCCACTCCGTCACCTAACCCCCCGAACCCCTCATCTCAAGAATCTTTGGTTTTGTAATCAATAAAAAAAAGCTATTTTCTTAGGTTTTCTCGCGTTCCTCTAAAAACACGGGTGGCGACTCTTAAAATCAATTAGACATCCTAGGTATTTCACCGCTCTAGCCAAGCTGTGGTTCCCCGGGGTATCTACACTAGCTTTCTTTCTTGGGCATTGGCTCTTTTGTAGCCCTTGGCGGTGTGCCTGTCACTTAGGGCTGACTTTGAAAGTACGGGAAGCCCTTTGTCTGATTGCGTACGCGCGATCACGGTTAAGCCTTGGTGGTTGAGCAACAACGTCCTCACCTTTTTGCTATCTCGGGATGCCTTTGATGTGCATCAGGGATTTGTCTCAGAAAGATGTATAGGGTTGTGTATCGGGGAAGTGTATGAGGGAAGACTTGCCATTAATGGTTTTCTTCATGCCAATTGATCACAACATTCATTCATATCAAGATTAATTGTTTGCATTTTGTACTCTTTTGTGTTTGGGTCCATTCAGCCTTGAATGAGTCATCGTTGACTATTATGTTTGGGAGTCAACTCATCATTTTGGGGATATAGCAATCATTTGACAACGTTAATCAAAGCGGTTCCGAGAGTTAATGCATTTTTCAAGATAATGCAAGTCTAGAGACAATAGAAGTAAAAACGATTCATTTCATGGGAGATTCAATTTTTACAAACATCGACTCAACTGTTGACTCTATTGACTTGACCATTCTACTATTCACTGTCTCGACCATGGCTAACTCCGTGGTTTTTCACATAACATTGCCGCGCAGGGCTTTTCATAAAAAGAAACAAAAGACTTTGTCCACAACGGACTTTTTAGGGACTCTCTAAAACCTACAATGCTAGACCACTCCCACCATCTTTTCCTTCTTCCACCTCCTTACATCTCCAGCTCAAACCCATTTTTCTCCTTGCTTGGTAATGGCACCTTCGTCGATGAGTTCTTGGATTCTGTCTTTCAAGGCATCACACGCCCCGGTGGAGTGTCCTACCCCTTGGTGATAGCGGCAAAACTGAGTTTCATCAGACCATTGGCTGGGATGCTCGGATGAGATTACAGTTGGGTCAAGTAATGTGATTTTCCCTTCTTTGAGCAATTGATTAAGTAGCGAGGCTCTCGGGGTTCACAGCTCACGAAAGAGGCGGTATAGGGTGGCCCTTTGACGGTGAGAGGGTTTGGGAGCTATGGGGCGAGGTCGGCTGTTCTTTGGTGGCAGGCCTCCGCTCGGGGTTTGGTTTTGAGGGGGGTAGACTTCCCCGACGTCCCGGAGTTATTTAGGCATTGACTGGAGCAACGAAGGAGGGGTCGTTTGAGATGGGCCCGGTGGGGGGACTTTTCAAGTGTGGATGATTCCTGAGGTAAGCCCTGATATCTAGGATTGCATCCACTACTGTGTGCATGCAGGTTTGGACGTTCCTCATGTCTTCCTGTTGAATACGGATTTGTGAGTCCATTTCGTCCCTCACACTTTTCCTTTCCAGTTGCCAATCGTTTTCCCGATCTTTTAGGAGCTCGCGAAGGCAAGGGTGCACCATTTTGACCCACATCTTCTCAACTTCTCCTTCTAGGTTTGGAGTTTGCTTTTCTTGCATCCTAGCAATGATCCCTAGCAATCGACCTTGTTCGTACTCCAATCTTCTCATTATTTGCTGCATGGCACCCATAGCTCTTTCAATGTTTTCAAAGAGGGCTTCCATTGCTTCCTATAGCAAAAATGGACCGACAAGCCGTAAGGGCACCGTGAGAAGAATCTCGAAAAGCCATGCTTTGAGTAAGCCGGGGACTCAACACAAACGAGATTTTGACTTATTGAGAGAGACGAGTTTGACCCTTTGGGGGGGAGCCCAAGCCATGCATTTTAGGATGAATTTAACAATTTTGGTTTTCAGAAAATGAATTTTTGTTTACTCTTTTGATTGTTATTAGGCAATCTTGCCATGCGAACAAACGTTAGTGCACAGTTCAAAGGCTTAGCATTTATTGTTCATGTTTACTTAAAACACGTCTTATTCCTAACTGGTTGGAAAAGATTTCTCTTCTTTTTCGCAACTATTCTACATCCTGGATCAGTGGAGGCCATCACTACGCCTATAAACCCCTCGTTTTTCACCTGTATTGCACACTCCCAAGGATGGACTGTTATAGGGCAAGCGGCTTCCACCGACCAAAAAATACGAACCTAGGGTCTAGTTTATCGCAATATTCCCAATGGGTAAGCCATTCCAATCATGATTAAGCCCCGGTTAAGATCGAGATTCGTCTTAAGGACTTAAGGGACTTCCGGTATAACCTCATATTTGATGAGGGCCCTCGAATCTTATCCATGGGCTTAAGGATTATTAGTATGAACCATTCATTAGGGCTTGACAACACAGTGTCACCCTATCCTTAATACATGACTTAAGTTAATTATGGTCAACATTAACGCATAAGTCAAGGACCGGGTCAAAGTTGACCATGGTCACACTTGCTTTCACAAGGAGTCGTGACTCGGGCATTAACTTGTCCATAATTAATCTCAGACAAGTATTAGGGACGTGGTAACGTGAGCTAGACCAAAAACCAACTAAAGTCTCGGTATTTGTGTGTCACGGACAAGTGTGGTTGACTCGGCTCGAAAGGCGAGGTGGAATGGACCCGTGCGCGCTAGAAGGGCACAAGAGCACCAATCAAGCTGCATCGTGGCATCCATCTCGGGTTTAAAGGGCATTTGGAGCGTGCAAGGTCAAGTGCGCGTAGTGTGAAGCCATTCTATGTTCTCTTTTGAGTTAAAATAGAAATTTTTGATTCGTTTTAACATCATGAGCAATGTATAATCAACATATGAACAAGCATGAATAAGCATAATCGACAAAAATGAGCAAGCATGAATAAGCTATTTACACAAGCAATCAAGCAAGACTCATATGAACAAACAAAGCCAAAACTTGTACATACAACAAATTGTGCACAACCAAAGGTCCTTTGAAATCAAGACTTCACAAGAAACAATCCTTTTAAAACCATTTGTAAAACAAGTTGTGCACAACAAAAGGATTCAAAATTTTTTACAAAATGGGTTATGCACAAGGAGGCTTTAAAAACCCAAATTTATGTCCAAAAAGACTTGTGCATAACCAAGCTTTAAAAACCAAGTTTTGGCTAGAAAAGAAGAAGGTAATGTGCACAAACAAATCTGTAAATTTGGAACCTGGATAAGCAGAAGCAAAAGGGACACAGAATGTTTCTGCCCTGCACAAAATTGTCAAATTTTGAAACATTCTGTTCCCTGCCCAACATAGCCGTACGGCTATAGCATCCTGGCTATTATTTTTTGCAGTTTTTCAACTTCTGATCATCAAGCCCCAGTTTATTGCACATCCAAAACAGTTTCCACTCCGGAAGATTCAAACAGAAACTCAGCACACACAAAACAAACACAAAAGTTAACGAAAACGGGGGACGGGAGTTTGACCCACACAAAAGTGTCCTCAAAGCTTCTAAAATGAAGTTTGCAAACACTTTACTCCCCAACGGAGTCGCCACTGTAAGGATCCCGCCCCGCACGGGAAACACGATGAGTATGGGGGCGAAACACCAAACACGGTTATCACGCAAAAACATAATGGAGTCGCCATATTTGTTAATTATTTAACCCAACAAATGGAAAGGTTAGAGATTCTATTAGTTCGGAGGTCAGGTTACGCCTTGGGAAGAGTTTTACGTCACCCAAGTCACCTCAGATAGGACCGAGTCTCCCTAACGTTAGTTAACAAAGTGCATGTGTGTGTGTGTGTTTCAAAAATGGGAGAAACTGACTTTTAGCAAAACTGGTTAATTATTTAACAGAAAAGGGTTATTTTGCAAACATTCTGACCAAAAAAGGAAGAAACTGAAAAATGCACTCCCCGGCCAAAGTAGCCATACGGATGGGGAGGGCATTCCAGGGATTTTTGACAGTTTACCAGAAAACTGTCCAGTTTCAGGCAAAACAGAGTGTTCTTGCTGAAACTGGACTGAAATGATCATTTTCAGTTATTTTCTTTTAACAAAAACATGGATTTGATCATCCCTATGTCATTGATCACAAATTAGACACCAAAAACAAAGGTTTTGGGTGTGATCAAGACAATCATTGGGGAAGTTTTGAGGAAGGTGGTGAACATGCCCTTTGGGTCAAAATTGCCATTTGCTGAGTAAAGATTGAAACTTTACCATCAAAATGGACTTTTTATGAAAGATTAACATTGAGGGACAACAAGAACAACATAAAGATCCAATCTTTATGACCCAATCTTAGGGATTTTTTGGCTAGATCAAGGTTGGGATGATAAAGATTGAGCCTTTATCCCCCAACATGATCATCATGGCCTAGTTTGTGGAATACTAACATAAAGACATGAGCTTTCAGCTTGATAAAGAGATATTTAAGCCATTTAGAACAAAGAAATCAAACCATGATCATCCTTAGGTTTGAACCTCTTTCACACAAAAGTATGAAGGGCACCTTGAATTATGCTCATGGTTTAATTCATATTATATGTATATATATATATATATATATATATATATATATATATATATATATATATATATATATATATATATATATATATATATATATATATATATATATATATATAAGATATATAAGATATATATGCTTGAAATGGACAAGTCTTGTAGTAATACAATATATATATGCTTGAGAGGACAAGTCTTACAAGAATGTAAATAAGAACAAGTAATATTATTAACAAAGAAAAATAGAGTTGAGATGAAGAGAAGATGGGGGAAGGGGACCTCACCTATGATGGTTCTAGTCTATCTTCCTTTCCTTCACTCAATTATAAGGGTGATCTCTCTCCCAGACACAATTTCTGCAGAGTTTCCCCTATCTAAACAATATTCTCCCCCCCCTGAAATGATCAGCATGGGGTTCAATTTATAGAGGCTGAGGGTGCCCAACATAGTCGTACGCCTAGGGACCTCATGTGCCCAAACCATCCGTATGACTCGACTTGGCGAGCTTCTGGATTTTTCTAAGTTTAATTCTAGTTCAGTCCTGGAATATTAGGTTTATCCTAGTGAGGTCCTGGTCCATTGGTTTATCCCTAAATGGTACCAAAAATTCCTCTAAGGTAGGTCAATTTCAGATTGGGGTACTTACACTAGCCCGAACGGAATTAGGTCAAACCGTCATATAAATATATGCAGCCGGGTTTGACAGCCTTTAATGTTGATTTTAGAAATCATAACACTTTGTTTTAGAAACAATAAAATATAGAGAGGTAGGATTATTAGTTTTGAGATTTAGAATAATCAAAACTTAATAAGAGCAAAATAATTCCTACGAAGAAATCATTTCTTCATCAAGCCTTAGATCTAGAAATCAATCAAGAAGGTGTTCTTGAGTCCGTTCGACGTGTGGATACTGATAGAGGGTGTTTGCTTTAGCACCTTAAAGTCTGTGTTCATGGATGCAATCTTCAAGGGTTAGTTCCTTTCATCTTGTATTTAATTTAATCAACATGGACGGATCCATGGCTCATGGGTGTTTGATTTCATATGTTTATTCTGTTGCGTATGATGCATCAAAACCCAACACCCGTCTGGTTCTCCACCATTTTCTTCCATTTAAAGAAGACACTAAGAACCTCGTGCTTGTGCTTCATGGGGTACATCCATACTCTTCTAGAGTAGTCATCATTAAGGTCACGAACGACCTTTTTCCACCTAATGAAGCATTCTTCGTAGGACCCCATACATCCGAGTAAACATAATCCAACACACCTTTGGTTTTATGTACCACAGTGCCAAACTTCACCCTTCTATGCTTGCCATAGACACAATGTTCACAAAATTCAACTTTTCCAGTTTTTGCACCTTTAAGCACGTCTTGATTCACCAAAGTTTGAAAGAGATTTTCTCCAACATGTCCAAGTCTCATGTGCCATAACTTTGACATATCCAACTCATTTGAGCTTGCTACGGCTACCTGCTCAACAAATGTGCTTCCATTGAGGTACTACAAGCTACCTCTCCGAGTCCCCTTTATTACTACCAAAACTCCTTGAGTTACTTTTAAGTGACCCTCATCCAAAGTGATGCGATACCCTTTTGCATCCAAGGCTCCAAGAGAAATTAAATTCTTCTTCAAATCAGGGACATACCAAACTTCGGTGAGCTTAAGAACAACTCCATCAAACATTAGTAAATGCACAGAATCAATCCCCTTTGTTTTGCAAGTGTTGTTGTTACCCATGTAAACAACTCCACCATCTAGCTCTTCAAATATCGAGAACATTTCTTTGTGAGGATACATGTGGTAGGAGCATCCGGAATCCAAAATCCACTCATCAACATGGCTGACTGAAACTGAGAGTGAGACCGTCAAAGCGTCATCTCCGTCGCTGTCTTCCCTCCTAGCCACATTCGCTTTTGACTCATTCTTCTTGTTCTTTATTTTCGGGCAATCTTTCTTCCAATGACCGTTCTTCCGGCAGTAGGCACTGTTGGGTTTCCTAGTAACATGCGCAGCGGAATTAAGCATTTAAAATTTCATGAAACCCAAAGCCCATAGATCCATTCATATGATTAACTCAAATACATGCATAATGAATACTAGAATACTAACCCTTGATGCCTTTGATTAATAACCTTGGATCTTGGTGAAGATTGGAAAGCTTGATCACGAACAAAATCAGGAGCATGAACTTTGAAGATGATAAGATTCACCCTCTATCGGTATCCACACCACGAACGAATATCAAGAACACTTGATCTTGGTTGCTAGACCGAATTGTGAAACACGCTTTCACAATTGTAAGAACTATATGGAATTATGAATTCTTAATCTTGGATTCTAAATCTTTGATAAAGAATATTGTTTCTCAAAACCACTAGGTTTCATATGCTTAATAGCTGGTGAAAAGATGTTTATATAGGTCCTAGTCCTTAACCCTTAAGGACTAGGAAACCTAAACCCCGTCACCCAATTAATGCCGCAAACTTTCTGTCCAAGCAACTAATTGGTGCGCGCCTGCCCTCCGGCTGATGAATATTGGCACGGTCGTGCATTATATTCGGCACGGCCGTGCCGAGCACGGTCGTGATTTATATCTGGCACGGTCGTGCAGAAAAATGCCCTTTTCCATAATTCCAAATCAGTCATTCAGGATTCGTTCTATTCGTGTGTGACCCTATAGGATTACACTAAGTTGGCAATGGAATTAAACATAAACCCATAAGATATGATTTGGTTCTAGCAAACTGTCATACCTACCCAAATAGTGTAACTATATACAAGTTCGCATTCCTGTATAGAACATGTCACAATCTCTTTTTCCACGATGTCATTGAACACAAGTCATGGTCAACAAATCAACTTGTATTGTTCAATACTTTCTCGATCCCGAATATGTTGATAATCCAAATGACAATGATTCAATCAATTCATTTGAGTTTGGCCAAACATTTCATCAACATCATTCTACGAGGGGCCCAAGCTTGACATATCCCCGAAGAGGGACAAATCTATCTTAGCTTATTATTCTTCCCTACGTGAATCCGATTATGCCAATCATACCCTTTATAACTTCCTGGTTAAAAGTAGCGTTTGAATATGTCAAACATAATGTTCATCAAGTGGAAGACTATAATAACTTCATGTCTAAGGATTCAAATGACATAACTAATATGAGATATATATACGACATAGACCATGACATAAATCTTATACAGCGGGTCATGTCCAGTACCTTGTTCCAAACAAGTACCCATAAATCTAACATGATCATCCCATGATTATTTAGCCTTTATACTAGTACTTCACAAGTACTAGGGATGGAGATTATTATAAGTAAACATGAACAACAATAATAATCAAAACATCTCTTTATTAATATGAATAAGATGATTACAAACAACGTTTAAATAAACGTGCCTAGGGCACCAACACTAACAAAGCCTTATCATCATCGGCTACATCTAAATTTTGCAAATCGGTAATAATTTTGTTAAATTTATTCAAATGTTCAGTAATTGAATTACCTTTCTTGTTATCAAATCGGAAGAACTTTTTCTTCAAGTAGAGTTTGTTCTCTACACTTTTCTGCATATATTTGGCCTCCAATTTGTCCCAAATCTCCTTTGCCAAAGAAACCTTCATGAACGGATACTTTTGGTCCGTCCCCAAATAAGAACGAATTGTTCCACAAGCTTGGCGATTTAGCTTCTTCCATTCCGAGTATTCCATTTCTTTGGGCTTCTCCTTGAGGGTGAATTCGAGGTCTTGCATCGCCAAAAGATCCAAAACTTCGTCTTGCCAAACTCCAAAATTGTTTCTCCCATCAAATTTTTCAACTTTAAGATTAGTACTAGACACCCTTGGCCCACGTTTTTGTGACTTAGTACTAGTCTTAGCTTTTGCCATTGCACAAAATTGCTCTAAAAAACAATTATCCGGATACGAGAGAAAACAAATAGATTCTGGAAAAATAAATTTCCAAGACAGGAATAACAAATGACTTATCTCAATATGTAATATGTGAGGAAGCGCCAAGTAGCACAACTTCCACAGCCAAAGCTTTAGATACCAATTGTTGAAACCAAATGCGGAAACAGATCTTGCGCACTTCCATACACCCACACGAACAAGGTAACAAATGAGACACGAGAATTTATGTGGTTTGGATAAATCCTCCTACGTCCAGGGTGGCAACCAAAATCACTATAAGGTGATTACAAAGTTGTAACGACCCCAAAAACCCGTCTCTATCTATTTAAATTTTTGGGATTTTAATTTGAACTTATGTATGCATTTTATGTGTTGCATCATATTTTATGACTTGCACATATTGTATGATTATTTGTGTTATTTACTTAGTTAGTAGTAATAATGGTTAAAGGAGTTAAATGATTAAGTTGAAACTTTAGGGTCCTTAGTAAAATTATAACTTTAGGGCTTAAGTGTTAAAAATGAAAGTCAAGTGACCAAAACGTAATTTTGGGATAAAATCTTTATAACTTATGCCTATCCTTCTCTCCTCTCTCTGTGTTTACTTCTGCAACTTTTCTTCCTCGTTCATTCCTCCGGTAGGAGAAAAAGGTAAGTTCAACATATTTCGATTTATATCTTTTTATTTACTTCTCCGTTTTAAAATCTAATTATATAAAAATGATCAGGGCGTTGAGTAGGTCATTTCTACCCGAACAAAACATATTTCTGCGATACTTTTTTCGGAAATAGGTAAGTTACTAATTCCCCTTTAAATGTTAAAATGGTCATATATGTTATACTTGATACTTGTACTTGTTATTTTTGTGATTCGGATAATATTTGTGATACTTGTAATTTTGGGACAAAGGGAGTATTTGGTATGTTGGTTTGGTTGGGTTCAAAGTGGTGTTAAAGTTGTTTTGAGACTGATTTTGTAGCCCTAGTAAAGTTATAAGTGTTAATGGGTAGTACTTTTGGGGCGGTGAAACGAAATGAGTGAAAAGTGTGCAATTTTGGCCTGGCAGGGTTTTTAGGCGATCCCCACTATGGGGCCGGGCGGGCGCCCAAAACAACTGAAAGGTGAATTTTTAAAACAGGGCTCTTGGGCGGTCGCCCAAGATGAGGGCGGGCGGGCGCCCACTGTTGCTGAAGAAAATAAATTGTTTCATTGACTTGGTTTAGGACCCGATCTTGGGCTAGGTTTTGTGTCCTAGTCTAGGGTGCCTAGATAAGTGTTTTGGGAAGCTAAAATGCTAGATGATGATTTGGTTTCATATGTGTACAAGGTTTTGTTTATGACTTAAATGTCAATGTTATTGGGAACTCTTATGAGTGATTCTTTTGTGTGCTTCTTGGGATGTGTTTGGCTTGGTTCCCTACTTTGGAATCATTGCCCCCGGTTGTTGTTTAAGCAAGTATTTATCACAGTGCTTTGTTTGAAAGTCCAGCTGGTTTTGTGTTATCGAGTGGAGGTGGAAAGGATTATAGTGGCACACAGTCAAGTTCACTATAAGGCTTTTCCACTGGACCTTTTTCTTAATCGAGTGGAGGTGGAAGGATTATAGTGGCATACAGCCAAGTTCACTATAAGGCTTTTCCACAGGACCTATTTTCCCCAGTCCAGATTGGCCTTGGATGGGACGAGTTAGCTCCCTCGAGTGAGCATTTGGGTTATGACTTTGTGTCATATTTTCCCCTGTTGTTACTTTGGTTCTTATGATTATGGTTTGGTTTTCGGGATCCCGGATTCAGCTCTTTGATGCTGCTCAGTTGATACCTCTCAGATGGTTATATGTTTGATTCGAGAACCTTGGCTAATGTTCTTTCGGTAAACCTTGACTAAGTAGCCACTTATGAGTGTTTTATTCCGCCTTACGTGTGGAAAGATGAGTTGGCTTTACCTATCATGTTATGTGCTATTTGGATGTTTATTGACATTGTTCAATTCCGAGTATCATTTCAGCATGTAACGTAGTTGCATTTTAGTAGCTTACTGAGATTCATTCTCACCCTTTATTTATTTAGTGTTTTAGATAAAGGCGAGTCCAGGGGATAGGACACTTTGGCACGGGAGGACGTTAAAGTGGTAAGAGTTGGGATTTGTTTTGTAAAGGCTAAATTACATAGATGTAATACCTTTTGGGTAGAGTTTCCGTGACTTCATCATTTTGTAACACCATTATTTTGGATAATGTTGGTGTATGTACATTTGTATAAAAGTTTGTAAGCCTTCGGGCTAAGTACTTTCGTTGTGAAAGTTAGTTGTAAAGTTTGTTTAAAGTTAAATGAAGTCTTTGAACTTCAAGTGCGATTTTGTTAAACTTTATGAAAGTACATTTCGAAAAAATTTCAAAAGTGTTTTATAACGTCTTCCACTCGTGTCCCGAGCGTGGGGCCAAGTAGGACCACGGGTCTGGGGCGCGACAAAAGTGTTTACAAAGTGATCTCTCACTACAAAACTACAAATGTGTCTCTCTCTCACAAAGTGTTTTAACACTCCAAATGATTTCTCACACAATGCTATAATTTTACACAATGCTTGAAGAGACCAGATCTTCTGTGCCACATTGTGTGCCCCTCCCCATGCCATTATAATCTCAACCGTTTACATGCTTGGATAATATCAACATAATAAAAATCATAATGACTGCAAACCGTTGGATCACTTGTGGCACAGGGAGGGGCACATAATGTGGCACAGGAGATCTGGACTCATGCTTGAAAGCCTTCTACTAAAACCTATTTATAGGCACAAACCATCCAAGGATAAGGATGTATCAAGAGATAGATGGAACACCAAAGTGTTTCTTGGGAAACACCAAAAGTCATCATACATTCACCATGTGGATAATGATGAATGCCTAAAAGGATAATGAATCCTAGATTATTTTAGAACTTGAACCAACTCTAACATTCATATCCTTTACAAAGTTTGAATAGTCAATATCATTTTGAGACGGAGTGAGTATTTAAAGACAAAATTATCAACTAAATGGGAAGTCAATATATACTCCCTCCGTCCCGTTTGAAATTGCAAAATGTTGACAAAAATTGTCAACTTAATTGTATTTTGACCGAGAATATGTGAAAATTTAATAGTCCTAATAAAAATTAAAAAAATTGTTATTAATACCATTCTTAATGGTGAATCAATAACAATTTTTGAATTTTCATTTGGATTATCAAATTTTCTAGAATTTCTTGGTCAAATAAAATTAAGTTGACAAATTTTGTCAACATTTTACAATTTCAAATGGGACGGAGGGAGTAATATTTATGGTGCTTTAAACTTTGAATGATCAAATGTATATGCCATAATGCACAAGTCAAAGCATTATCCTATCCCAATTAGAGCGTTAGAATTTTTATTTTTATTTTATGTTCATGTTCATGTTCATGTTCATGTTCATGTTCATGTTCTGTTAATTATTTATATAACTCTAAGTGTGAAACTATTTGGCATAACTCATTTGTTTCTTCCTTTGGTAAATCTTTTAAACGATTTTACAAAGCTGATATGTATTAGCAATGCATGCATTCTTCTTGCATTCGTTATTTTCTTTTTCTTTTGAATTAAGATTATGATGCCTACATATAGTTAAATGTGACTATATAAACATATATAGCAAATTTGGTAAAGCTGTATAATTACTGTAACTGGTATAAACAAAATACGTGACATAAAAAAGATTGCTCATTATGTAATGCCTAAAGAAGACTAACTATTTTTTTTTAAAAAAAAAAAAAAAACATTATTTCTCAAAGAGATAATACACAAAATAAAGTTTGATTTGTTGTGATTAATTTTATGTGATGTATGAGTGAGTAGTACATCCTAGCTACTCCTGCAGACACCAGATCTGAACAAGTATAGGCTCACATCACTCAACCTGTTATTCATAAACACACACACACACACACAGAGAACTGTAGTAGTAGTAGTCTTAGTTGGATAGGTAGCATGATAATTAGGAAAAAAAATAGAGATTTATTCTGGACAAACACAGAGATTAAATAGGAATGTTTTTCTTCCTCAAAATTACACAGATCTACAATTAACAACATTAAATCAAATCAACTACTACTACTTTAGTACCGGAATGAATGTCTGTTTTCTTTTTCCTCATTTTTTTTCTTGATTGGAGAATAAAAAATGGGTATTTATTTTGAAACGGACGGAATAGACATTTTGAACATAGACCCTCAATCTTCCTTCCAATTTGCACTTTATTTACATGGATTTGATGGATTGAGTTGGACTTTAGATAAAATAATTGTGAAAAGTCTTGCAAGAAATAATGAGTATCCAATCTTCTCTTGATCAGCTTCAAAAAGTCAAATCAGCATCAAAAACTCCTTTACTGCATTCTTACTAAACTAATGTTTGTCACAGATTACAAAACTTGCTTAATTTTGACTGTGTGACATGTGTGTGTGTGAGAGAGAGAGAGAGAGAGAGAGAGAGTATTATACCTTGACTTTTAGAACAAGAACTCAAAACCCTAGAAAAGTCAACGATTAAGTTGGATTAACAAAATGGTTTGAGAGGAATGAAGCCTGGTCCGATGCCTTCACTTTAATAATATCAAGATTATACATATACATATATACGTATATAATCAAAGAAAAGTGAATTCGTCGAGCCAGACAACATCCCCCTCAAACACTCCCTTTGTTCTTCTTCTGATGATGAATTCTTCCTAATATATATATATATATAGAGAGAATACAAGAAAGAAAAGGATTTGGAGGCTGCCGGCCGGCCGGCGGGGGAGGTGGGAAAGAGGCTTTACTCCGGCAAGGGCAAGGAAAGGATACATTCAAAACCCTAGGCCGATAAGGTGCCTTTATATAGAGAGATACTTGTGTTGATGTCTTCCATCCATTCCCCTTTTACAAATTAAAAAAATAAAAAATAAATAAAATATTGCATTTATTATCTGTTACACCTGCTTCCTATAACCTTGTCTCTCGTATAAATACCCTATCAATATTTTATTTATTTTTCTTATATTTCTATTTAGTGAAATTGGCAAAATAATTGGTTGCCAGGGAAACTTAGTACTCGTCCCTCTCAAAGTGAGTGTTTATTTTACCTTTTTAATCAAAAATAAAAATGAACATTTATTTTGAATGACACAACATCACCCTCACAGTAAAAATTTAAATTTTTCTTAAGAAAATAAAATATTAACACTCTTTTTTTGGGAATGGGAGTAATGACTCAACTTTGTGATCTGCCAAAAAAGAAAAAGCACAAATAAACCACTATTGGCATAACATGGTAAATACTGGTATAGAAACTAAAGCTGATAAACAAAACTTGGCCTAACTAGTTAAGATGAATTATTGAAAAATAACAAGTCAAATAGAAGAAAAACAAAAGTTGAAATATGTTATCGAAAAAGAAAATTCTTGAGTGCACAAGCAACTAACCAAAATTAGCGTAAGCATGGTGATTTAGTGGCAAAAAGACCAAATCGATATCAGTGCACGAACAGACAACCGATACTGGCGTAAGCATAGTATATTTAATGGCAAAAAAAACCAAGTCTATATCAATTCGAGAAAACCAAGTAAAGAGTGGAGAACAAATAAAGTTGATCATCAAGGCCAACGCAAAAGCAATTTTCATTGAATAAGAGCGACGTTATCCATGGAAGTGAAACCAAAAATGTTATTTAGCATTATTACTATCCAAAGGGTTAACATACTCTCAGTGAATCCAATTGTATACTTGTTTCTTTAAAAATGTTAGTAAGTAAAATATGTGTCGATATTACCATAGCTATTAAAATCAATTTTATGATATATTCTTGCTTGAATAGCAACTAAGATCACTTTTATGAAAGTGGTGAGACAAAGATGTGACACAGAATGTGTGTTCCTGAAATTATACTAAATCTGTAATCCTTTTTTAAGTTATGATTATTTTCTAGAAGACAGGCCGAAAAATATAAGAGAGACTATTTTTTTTAGAATGGACTTATCAAGAAAAATCAAATAAGTTTGTCTTAATAAGTCAAAAAAAAAAAAATGAAATAGACGTATCAATAAATATTGTGAATTTGGGATTATTAGCCAATCGTTTTAGAACTATGTCAATTCTCATATCCTTTGATGTAAAATTGTTTTTGGTATGAAAGACATGTCCATACTTTCAAATTATTGCTACATTCCTTTTAAAAGAATACACATTTAAATCAAAGATGATCTAGACCCTTGCCTCCTTAGAAAGGTTAAGGATTCAATTCCCCTATTCCATTGCCAAATTAACAAAACACACACCCACACACATTTTAAACACACATTTTAAAGATCATGTCTCGCTTGTTTATGCTTTCTTAAACTTGCGTCAGCTTATTATTTTATTTTATTTTAAACTGACACTTATTAACATTTAAACAAAAACTTTTAGTTGTAATGTTAAGAATTAGCGGTTGTAATGTTAAGAATCGTCTGTCTTAGTGTTAAAAGTTCTTCTTTTAGTACTGGAAAATGTCTTTTACAATATCAAAAAAGTATCAGGCTTTTTTTCATAAGTCCCGAAATAAGTGCATGTCCTAGTGGTAAAAAGTGTATTGTGGTATTGAAAAATGTCTCTTGCAGTGTTAAAAAGTGTTTATTGTGTTTTTATATGTTTCGGTTATTTACAAAAAAAATATCACTCCGCATTTTAAAAATACGTATTACGCTAATACGAGTGTAAAACACATTTTAATGAGATTTTCACTTTAGCAATCTCAGTTCCAAATTTTGAAATTTAAACCGGAAGAACTAAATGAATTATATGACTGAGACTTTCAAATTTAATGTGAAATTTTGGTCTTGGAGTGTCAAACATAAAAATAAGCTAAGAATAAGGTATTCTTGTAGGTATGTAACTTAGTTTCTGATGTGCAGATAGTTTCCAACTGTACAAATATTGTGCTAGTTTATTTTTATAGTGGTGCAATTTTGAATACATATTTCGGCATAGTAAGAGTGGAGGTGATTAGAGTTCAAAGCTTGATAATCTTATTGAGCTTATATACTTTTATAATACATAAAAGAAAATTGTATTTAGGAAAAGATTCTAAAGTGTAGGCAACAGACCTGGTGATAAATAATGCATCAGCGCCCCCTTGGATCTCCACAAGAAATTAATCTAGAACAATTCTAAACTAGCCAAAACTCAATCAAATCTTTAATGAATATCAATCGGATCTCCTAAACTCATTACGAGATCCCATATTTCGTAACACCTCCCCCCACAAGTTGAAGCATGGGAATTCAAATGCCCAACTTGCTTAAAAGAAAATCAAACTAAACTGCTTCTTGCCGAGAGCTTTGGTAAAAATATATGTCAACTTGTAGATGTAGCAACATAAGAAGGAGCAATGAGGCCTTCCTTGACTGCATCACGAACAAAATGACAATCAACCTCAATATGCTTCGATCTTTCATGAAAAACTGGATTTTGAGCAAGATGGATCGCTGATTGACTATCACAAAAGAGAAGAATAGCATTTGGATGATGCACTCCCAAGCTAAGTAAAAGGCCCTTTAACCATTTCAATTCACATGTAAGGGCCACCATAGATCTATATTCGGCCTCAGCAAAAGACCGTGACATTGTTTCCTGTTTCTTGGTTTTCCACGAAATAGGTGAATTACCAAGAAAAACCAGCCATCCTGTTAGTGACTTTCGTGTAGTGGGCCAAGAAATCTGAATCACAGCAACCACTTAGAGACCAATTAATGTCACTTGTCAAGACAATACCCTGACCAAGTGTACGCTTAAGGTATCTAACAATTCACAAGACAAGCTTTCCAATGTTCAATTCGAGGAGCTTGCATAAACTGAGATAAAATGTGGATGGAGTAAGCTTAATTTGAACGTGTGACAGCAAGGTACATAAGACATCCCACAAGCCGTCTATACTTTACCGGATCAGAGAGCTCCTTGCCTGTAGCTAGACCTAGTTTGTGATTTTGAACAATTGGAAAATATGCAGGTTTTGCTCTGAACAAGCCACTTTCAGAAATAATATCTAGAGCATATTTTCTTTGACATAAAAACAACTCAAATTCACTCTGAGCAACTTCTATGCCAAGAAAATATTTTAAAGACCCAAGATCTTTCATTTTAAAACAATCACTGAGATATGATTTGAACTTCAGTAAGGCAGCAGAATCGTTCTCCGAAATAACAAGATCATCAACATTTACAAGCACGTTCATCTGAACAGCACCTTTTATAAAACTAAACTAGGAATAATCAGAGTAAGATTGAAGAAATCCATACCCTTTTACGGCAGCCACGAGCTTTGCAAACCAACACCGTGAAGTCTGCTTCAACCCATATAATGACTTGCGCAAACGACATACCATATTGGTTTTGGAGGACTCAAATCCTGCAGGTAGCTTCATGTAGACTTCTTTTTCAAAATCCCCATGTATAAAGACATTGTGAATGTCCATCTGATGAAGTTCTCAATTTTTAGAAGTGACAACTGCGCGAAAGGCACGAACAGTTACCATTTTTGCAACTGGAGCAAAAGTTTCAGCATAATCAATTCCTTCATTTTGATGATTTCCAAAGACCACTAACCGAGACTTCAATCTTTCTATGTTTCCAACAGAATGGTATTTGATGCGATGAACCTACTGATTTCCCAATGCTCATTTTCCTGGTGGAAGAGGCTCCAAAGTCCAAGTGTCGTTATCTTCCAAGGCTTTGATTTCTTCATGCATTGACTTTTTCCACCCTTCGTCTGTCATGGCTTCACGAAACGACTTTGGCTCCCTGCCCAATGTTAGAGCAACGAGAAAATTTTCTCAGAAAAATTATCACAATTCATATAATGTGCTATAGGGTAAGGAGTACATGAGGGAAGTTGTGAAGAAGGTGAGACGAGAGATGGACTTTCAGCATTGATCGTGTGAACCATACAGTCATGAAGACGAACTGAATAAATCTTTTCATGCATGTCCCTACCCAATCTAATAGGCTGATTATCAAGAACTTGATCCAAGTTCTCATTAGCCATGATTGTTATTGTAGATGGGGGTATAGATGCATTGGCACATGGGCCGATAGTTGTCTGATCATTCTGCTGCACAACTGGTGTAGGAGGTATCCAAAACATCATAATCAGCAAAATCTAAGTCTATTTCCCCATTCAAAAATCAGTAATATTCTCAGGAACAATTTTTACGGTTTCAGGTTCTTTAAAGGGGAAGATGTCCTAAAAAAAAAATTAACACCTCTAGGAACAAAAAATTGTTTAACCTCTAGATCAAATAATTCCCCAAAGGGATACCCCAAGAACACACACTTTTGACTATGAGTAGAAAATTTATTTCCACCGGCTCTTTTATTGTGAGAAAAACACAAACAAAGCACCTTAATAATATTATAAGAAGGAGGGTTACCAAATAAGACTTTATGAGGGGTTTTGTTATGCAACAAGGGATATGGGATTTGATTGTTGAGGAAAGCCGAAGCAAGTATAGCCTCTCCCCAAAAATAAATAGGGAGGTTGGCTTGGAACCTCAATGTCCTTGCAACATTCAAAAGTTGTTGATGCTTTTTTTCAACTCGTCTGTTTTATTGAGGAGTTTCAATGCAAGATGTTTGAAAAAGAATTCTGGTGGCTGGAAAGAAATCCATCAAACTCCTCAACTTAGTATCATTATCACTTTGAACAATTTAAGTTGTTGATTAAACTGGCGATTCACCATAAAAATAAAAGTCATAAACGCTTGAAAAACTTCAGTTTTGTCAATCGATAAATAGACCCAAACATCACGAAAATAATCATCAACAATTTTGAAGAAATAACGTGCCCCACAAGAAGAAGCATGTCTATAATATCCCCACAAATCACTATGGACTTTTCAAAAAACATATTAGTAGACATATTGTCACTTAACAAAAGTTTGTCTTTATGTTGTTTGGCACGAAAGCATACCCCACAAGCTTTATTCAAACAACACTTAGTGTCACTAACCGGGGAAAGTAACTTTACTTTTCCTTAAGACGCATGTCCCATTCTTTTATGCCAAAGTTCCAAGGTAGATGTTGCTCCATTAACTAAAATCTGATGCAGTGTATCCGCTCATTTGAAGTAGTAAAGTCAATCTCGTCTAACACCCGTTCCAATAAACTCCCTCGACTGGTCCTGTATAGCACATATAAGAGAGTTAAATTGGAAAATACACTGCCTATCATCATGTAGTTGTGAAACTGAAATTAAATTGCAACTTAAATTTGGCGCGAAAAGAGCATTTTGAAGAGTTATTTTGTTTGTTAATAACACATATCCTTTTTTGTTGCAATGACAGAATTGCCATTGGGGAGACAAACTGGACAATCAAGAATGTCACTAATGTGACATAATAGAGCCATATCACCAGTGACATGATTGGAGGCTCCGGTATCAATTATCCATATAGAATTATCAAACATATCATTCAAGCGATCCTCTGAAAGTTTAGTATTATCAATAAGTCCAGCAATAGATGCTCCTACAAAAGAACGAGTTGTACCAGCAGTTGTTGGGGGCAGTTGTGTGAACATTGGCACATGTCTGTTGTTGATTGCTGTGTTGGCTCGAACTGGACCATTCTGACCATTCTTGCCTCATCCAGCCTCCTGAAAAACAGCATTGCCTCTCGCACCTCCACCATCAGGTTGTCTACCTTTACCCCACCATTTTCGGGAAGCCTATGACTTCAAAACATCGACTTATCCTGTGACCGGGCTTCTTGCAATGACTGCAACGCAATTGTGATTTAGGCTCGGTCATGATGATGATCTTTATTTAAAGAATACCAACTGATACCATGTTAAACTAATAATTCGACATAGTAAGAGTAGAGATAAGTAGGGTTCAAAGCTTGATAATCTTATTGATCTCATATGTTTTTATATAGACAATAAGAAAGTAATCTAGAACAATTATAACTAACCAAAACTCTATCAAATCTTTAATGAAGATCAATCGGATCTCTTAAACTCATTCGAAGATCCTATATTCCTTAACCCTGTATAATTACAAAAAATCTAACATTCACCAACTTGCATTATAAAATGTATTTTGAACAATCATATCCTCAACTCACTTGTAATGCTTACGTATCTTTTATTATTTCATAAAAACCGCGGAATAAAGAATAATATAAGCTTTGCTTTTTGAGAATGTGAACAATTAAATGGGACACCCAAAATGGCAAAATGTGAACAAACTAAAAAGATAGAGTGAGTATATCGATATGAATAATACTAGAGGCACAAAAAAATCACAAAAACTTGCTCAGAAAATCTTAAGTGTAATGATGTTATTTATGATTTTCATTAGAGTGTGGCGGATACACTATCGATGCAACCAATGAAATATTGTCACCTCATTTTGTGAGTAAACTTTTTGACTTTATTTTGTGCCCCTAGCATTGCTCTATCGATATACTCCATGCGTCCCACCTAACTTGAGACCTAAGTGGTAGGTACAAAAACTAAGAAAAAGTATGAAAGAGAATTAGTGAGAAGAAATGTTTTGAGTATAAATAGTAAAGTAAAAGAGAGAATGAGTTGGATGAATAGTGATTTGATTGGTATTGTTTTGGTCAAATTTAGAAATTTAACTTGAAGGAAAGGAATTGGGTATAATGGAATATAATCGTAAAACAATTCAAGAATAAATGAACACGGAGTTTAACGAGGAAAGCCCTTGAACAACTTGTTCGCCGGCATAAAACCTCAAAGATGAATTATTATTAGTATTGTTGATGAATAATGTGAAGATGAGAAGAAATTCTCAGAGTATTCGTAATAGTGCATTTGTGTATTTACAAAATTGTATGGAACTATAAATAAGAGATCGACCATCACGAACTAGCTAACAAAGCCATGATTCTCGGGAAGTTTGTTTGGCTTATCTCTTTGCCGTTTATAAGAATCATCATTTGACATGGTCTTTTGAGTCTTGATTTGATCACGTGCGATAGAGATCATGTCCCACTTCTTTTATTTGTATTCCTGAAAAATAGGATAAGAGATATGATCCAAATAAAACGTGTTAGTAAATATACCTGTAAGTCTGTTTGGTGACAACTTGAAGGGTCAAGATGTTGTGCCAAGTTGAAGACACCACTGCTGATGAGACTGGATTGTCTCTACTGTCGATCTCAAACCAATTGAAGTCATAGCTGAAGACATTGCGGTTGACATCTCAAATTCCTTTAACAATTATAAGACTAAAATTTCCACGGACGGCGCCAGTAATCCCACGAAATCCAGACGATCCAGCAATGTCACCCTCAAAAGCAAGCCTTCTAGGTTGATAAAGAGAATACAGGCTGGAAGGCGCATTCGGGGCAACAGACTGAAAGATGCTAGGGAAGCTGGTTTGTTGCACCACTGGCGTTCTTCCCTGAAGAGAAGTCACTTCATTCTGCAACCTGGCAACTTGGTTCATCAGCATGGTGGAAGTATCATTCTGAACTTGGATCTGGTTCCTTACTTCACGCATCATGGCGGTCAAGTTGGAAGCGATGTCAATGGGGACCTCCTGGGTTGCAGTAACAGAAGCTCCATCCTGAATCTGAATTGGCTGTGATACACCACCAATGCGCTGAGTTGAAGACACCACTGCTGATGAGACTGGGATTGTCTCCACTGTCGATCTCAAACCAATTGAAGTCATAGCTAAAGACATTGCGGTTGACACACTACAACAAAAATGGCTTTTCCCGGCACTTTCATATGTGCCGCTAATTTCCGGCACTTTTAGAAAAAGTGCCGCTAATTTCCGGCACTTTTTCATAAGTGCCGCTAATTCCCGGCACTTTCTAACACGTGCCGCTAAATTTCCGGCACTTTATAAAAAAGTGCCGGGAATTAGCGGCACTTTTAAAAAAGTGCCGGGTATTTAGCGGCACTTTTGAAAAAGTGCCGAAAAAGTGCCGGTAATTAGCGGCACTTTTAAAAAAGTGTCGGGAATTTCCGGCACTTTTTATAAGTGCCGCTAATTTCCAGCACTTTTTTGTAATGTGCGGCTAAAAACAAGATGTTTGTTTTGAAATTTTTATTTAATTTTTAAATTTTATAATATTTTTCATGTAACTTTGCTTTAATTTGTTACTTATATTAGATTTTTATGGACTACAATAATAGAAATGCCCTAATATAAGTTTTTGTTTTGTAACAAATAATTGTATATGAAAATTTATAACAATAAATGATTTAGCCTAGCGATAGAAGGTGTGCTTCGTATGCAAGAGGTCGTGGGTTCGAATCTGGGTAAATTCAAAAATATTTTTATTTAAATTAACGGCACTTTTAAAAAGTGCCAAAAATTAGCGGCACTTTTTGAAAAGTGCCGGGAAATTCCGGCACTTCTAAAGTGCCGGGAAGTATTGACAACACCACTTTTTCTGGCACTTTCAAAAGTGCCGAAAAAGTGCTGGGAATAGCTTTTCCGGCACTTTTTTTCAATTTCCGACACTTTTTAAAGTGCCGGGAAAAGTCACTTTTGTTGTAGTGACATCTCAAATTCCTTTATAAGACCAAAATTCCCACGGACGGCGCCAGTAATCCCACCAAATCCAGACGATCCAGCAATGTCCCCCTCAAAAGCAACCCTTCTAGGTTGATAAGGAGAATACAGGCTGGAAGGCGCATTCGGGGCAACAGACTGAAAGATGCTAGGGAAGCTGGTTTGTTGTACCACTTGCGTTCCTCCCTGAAGAGAAGTCACTTCATTCTGCAACCTGGCAACTTGGTTCATCAGCATGGTGGAAGTATCGTTCTGAACTTGGATCTGGTTCCTCACTTCACGCATCATGGCGGTCAAGTTGGAAGCGATGTCAATGGGGACGTCCTGGGTTGCAGTAACAGAAGCTCCATCCTGAATCTGAATTGGCTGTGATACACCACCAATGAGCTGAGTTGAAGACACCACTGCTGATGAGACTGGGATTGTCTCCACTGTCGATCTCCAACCAATTGAAGTCATAGCTGAAGACATTGCGGTTGACATCTCGAATCCCTTTAACAATTATAAGACCAAAATTCCCACGGACGGCGCCAAATTGTTTTGGTCAAATTTAGAAATTTAACTTGAAGGAAAGGAATTGGGTATAATGGAATATAATCGTAAAACAATTCAAGAATAAATGAACACGGAGTTTAACGAGGAAAGCCCTTGAACAACTTGTTCGCCGGCATAAAACCTCAAAGATGAATTATTATTAGTATTGTTGATGAATAATGTGAAGAATGAGAAGAAATGCTCAGAGTATTCGTAATAGTGCGTGTGTGTATTTACAAAATTGTATGGAACTATAAATAAGAGATCGACCATCACGAACTAGCTAATAAAGCCATGATTCTCGGGAAGTTTGTTTGGCTTATCTCTTTGCCGTTGATAAGAATCATCATTTGACTTGGTCTTTTGAGTCTTGATTTGATCACGTGCGATAGAGATCATGTCCCACTTCTTTTATTTGTATTCCTGAAAAATAGGATAAGAGATATGATCCAAATAAAACGTGTTAGTAAATATACCTGTAAGTCTGTTTGGTGACAACTTGAAGGGTCAAGATGTTGTGCCAAGTTGAGACATTCAAGATGGAAATGCAAATAAAAATTCTAGCCCAAACAGGTATTATGAGTGTAAAAACATTTCATTTTGAAGAGTCTCAAGTAAGTGAGACGAAACAAAATAGAAATAAGTCTTTTTAGTTTAGTTAAGTGAGACTGAGGGAGTATATATTTCTTGAACACGGAGGAAACTGTATGAGTTTTAAAAAGTTAGTAATAGATTAATCGGGAAATTATTATGAAAATGAAGTTTAAAAAAAAAAAAAAAGGTGTGGGAAAGGAATCATGAATAGTGTTGAAGGGGAAGAAAACAAAAGGAAAAATGGGGTAAACAACAGTGCGGAAGAGTAAAACCAAGCAGAGAGTTTTTGCCCCGGTAACCCGGTAATGTCGGGTTTTGTCAGCGTGACCGGAGGATCCGGGAAATCGAGAGCCCGACTTCCAAGGAGGAGCGGAGCCCCGGCGACGTCGACGCTTCATAAACAGTGCATTAAACCTCACGCGCTCATCCAACGTCTATAAATCGTCGGTCTCATCGTACGGCCTAGACAGTCAACCACGTGATGGCATTAAATGCAGGTTTGTACGCACATCAACTAAGAAACGGAGAGCGTGGGTCCCACATTAGAGAAACAAGACAATGTATAGAGGGGTGTGTGATGACGTGTAAGGCTGTAAATGGTTGACTGAATGAGTGTGGGGGACCACACTGGGAGTAGGGGTAATGATGCGTTAATGATAAGCGGTGTTGGGTAAAATTGAATTGAATTGAAAGTGGTCAGAATTGAATTGAATTGAATTGATGAAGAAGACATGGCAGAGATGAGGCGACCGTTGTGTCTGACTATTTGACTTTTATGGAGTTTGGCTTTTTTTTTTTTTATTTGATTTTGTTATGATGAATTAATTGATAGGAGTATACTTTTTCAACCTAATTATTAGACTATGATGAGTGTTTTTCCAGGTTAGATCTTCATCTTTTTTTAAAGCTATTTTTGGATGTCAAAGTTTATCAGATATCTTCACTCGGGTTTAAAAAAAAAAAAAAATGGACTTCTATTCCACAATACCAACCATTTTATACTTCTTTCTTTCGTCCCATTTCAAACGGTAAAAAACCGTTTTTTCACGAAAAATTATATAAAGTGAAAAAAATAATGTGTTGAGAGTGTAGATAGTTTTTAGTAGGTGAGAAAGTGAGGTATGGAATAGTTTGTGGGTTAGTTGATGTGAGTATGCAAGTGCGTAAAAATATTTCCTTTTTAGATTCTATGGGACAACCAAAATGACAATTTTTTCAATTTGAAATGAGACGAAGGGAGTGTTAATTTGCATTATTCTTCGACACACTCCCTCCGTCCCATAATAAAGTACTCCCTCCTTTCCAGTTTAATTCGCCCGCCATTATTTCGTCAAGACCATGAAGCCCCGTAGGGCCTTGTACTACTTCAGCCCCGTAGCGCCTTTTTGGTCAGTCTCAGTTTATGTTTCTTAGTTGCTTTATTCTATAAATGGAAAAGAATGAATTGCACTTTAGAGAATCTTGCCCTAAAAAAGTTCATTTAATTACAAAAAAAAAAAAACATTACTTACCTAACTTACTATCACACACTTGCTTCATGAATAGTATTTTGGTCATTTATATCCTTCACTCTCTATTTTAGGTTGACTTATTTCCTTTGTTTTTGCCTTGGTTTCTTAATAAGCGTGCATAGTCAAACTAGTAACCTTAAACTGGGACGGAGGGAGTATTTATTTGCTTTTTCACAAGAGTTAAGGAAATATATTAGTAAAGTAAATGTCGTGAGAGAGAAAGAGAAAGAAAATTAGATACTACCTCCGTCCCAACTCAATGCGCACGTTTACTGTTGGGCACAAAATTTAAGGAGAGAGTATTTATATTCAAATAGTAGTGTTAGTTGAATAAATTTTGTGGTGGAAAATGAAGAGAGAGAATGAGTGGGGTAAATAGTAGTGTTAGTTGAATAAATTGTGTGGTGGAAAATGAAGAGAGAGAATGAGTGGGGTTAAATAGTGGGGTTAGTTGAATATAAAAATAATAAAAGACTTTCCTTTTTTGGATTGTGCACATATCAACGACACCCACTTAAAAGGCAAGTGTGCACATTGAGCTGGGACGAAGGTAGTATAAAATAGTGAGTAGATAGTTGTTGTGAGTGGAAAGGAAAAAAGAAAGTGGAAAGAAACTTTTTCTTTTTGGGTATGTAATACTTTTTAATAGGACACTCAAAAAGATAAAATATGTACTTTGTTATGGGACGGAAGGAGGAAGAATTAGTGAGTGAGAAAGGGTTGCGAAAATGATAATTTGAGAAGTACAACTTACATTAAAAAAAAAAAAAAAAAAAAAAGGGAAGGAAATTGGTGCTAATTATTATGGAACACCACCATAAGTATAAACGAGTGTTAAAGATAAAGATCTATAGATGATAACAAAATATCAAATATCTTGAAGTAATTTAAACTCTTTAAACCATAAGTATTTTGGCATACAAAAAATAAAAAACAAAAAGTATTTTGAAAGAGGGTAGTATTTATTTAGACCATATAGAGCATTTAAATACCTATTTTTTTATTTTGAAAAAAAAATCATGTTAAGTAATTTATAAATTTGAAATTGTTCCTAAAAGCACTTGATTTGGGGAAATGGGATGACAGAAACTATAGTTTTACTCTTAAAAAGGATTATAACTAACAATAATTACTTCATCCATTAAAATAATGACAATGGGTGAAAATAATCAACCTTCTACGTTCCAAAAATGAATCCCCAATTTGTGCCATTGAGTTGAAAATGTTGATTTAATTATTTTTAACAGTAGATGTACTCAAATTCCATTACCATGCACCTTATAAACTTGTAATATTGTATGTACAAAACGAAATGTGGTTTTGCTCAAAGCGCATCCAATTTACCTTTCTTAAATTGGAAACACGCTTTTTTCCAGCAAATATTCTAAGGAAAGTACTCCTTCCGTCTCAAAATAGATGTCGTTTTGGGAATTAATTTTTGTCTCAAAATATTTGTCGTTTCACTATTTTCAAAGCTTTTTTGTTGTTCTATACCAATTATACCCTTAATAATGATAGTGAACTATTTCTTACCTAACCATTTACTTAGGTAGATGAATTATTTTAGGGGTATTTTGGACTTCTTCACATGCATTAATGGCATTTTTTAATAAATGTGAAACACTCCAAAACGACATCTATTTTGAGACGGAGGAGTAAAAAATTAGATAAACAAAACAAAATAAAATCTTGAGTGTCGTTGCAGTCCCTACAAAAATTGAGTCAGTAATAAAAGTCAAGATTTACAATTTATGAGGATTAGATTTTGATCACTCTCCTTAATTTAGTAATTTCGTGGCTAGAACATATGAAGAAAAAAGAGTGTTGCTGTGGAAGGGGATACTCCCTATGTCCCATAACAATTTATTCAGTTCAGTTTAGGAACGGGAATTAAAAAAAATGTTTTGAAAGTAAAGTTGTGAGTATAAAAGAAAGAGAAACTGAAGAAAAAAAAAAAAAAAAAAAACTATACTCAAGTATAACAAGTGAGTCTCATAAATAAAATAAATAAAATAGTACGTACTAATTTAGAATTTCAAGGAGCATAAGCTCATTGTCCACCATTACTGAAAAATACTGAGCCCAACAAAGAGCTAAAGCCCAAGCGTGACAGCCACCAACCAATCATACTGACCCAAAGCCCATTACCATATGCCATACCTACTCCCTCCCTTTCTTCGATTCATAGAGTTGGGTTTTTTTTTTTTCTTATTCTTAATTTTTTGTTAGTATTATTTTGAAATAATTTTTGAACAATAATTTAATTATTCAAATAAATCTAAAATTATCATTGACAATGTTTACGGTGGTATACCAAAAGCATCAAGTGTTAGCTTTTAATTAGGATTATTAAATTACTGTTCTCAATGTTCATTTTGAAATAAATAAATAAGTGATAAATTTACGGGACGGAGTTTATTACTTTTAACCGTAAAGTAAGCATTTCAGATAAAATGCAAAAACCAAAGACTTTCTGGTCTAGTGGTATCGCACATAGTGCGAAAGTGTCTCCCACCTGGAGGTACAGGGTTCGACTCCTCCATGGGGGAGGTGTGGAGAATCCTTGGAAACATGCCAAGTTTGTAGGGCTTCCATGGGTGAAACTCCCATAGGTAGTTAGTGCCAGTTTCTGATTTGTAATAGACTCTCATAGAGAATCTGTAATAGATTAGGGATCTATGTAATAGGCTAGGTGGTTGATCAATATGATGGAAATTCCCTGGTTTGGTACCAAACTTTTAAAATAGATTAGGGATCTATGTAATAGACTAAGTGGTTGATCAATATGATGGAAATTCCCTGGTTTGGTACCAAACTTTTTTAAAAAAAAAAAGATAAAACGCAAAGGAACACTAAAAGCTAAAGTTCAACTTGGGATGAGCAGATTTTTATTTTGGAGAATGATACACATAGGGAAAACTCAAAGGGAAAACTCATAGTGAAACATTTTAAACCGTTTGATGAGTTTTTATTAGTGTGGCTCACAAACATTTATTACAATCCAACGGATTACAGTGTTTCACTATGAGTTTTCCCTTTGAATTTTCACTATACATATCATTATCCTTTTATTTTTTAGAATCCGACCGAACTAATAAATCGGACCAAACCAATACCTTTGGTTTGGTTCCGGTTTCAAATTTTCCAAGAACCGGTAGATTGGTCCGATCCCAATTTTGAAAAGTTTAAACACTCATTAGAACCGGACCGAACCAATAATAAATATGTAATTTATTTTTTATATATCGATATTTAGTTTATAATTCTTACATAATATAAACTAAATATGTTAAATGTTGTACTCATATCGACAATCTATTTTTTTATTTTTTATGTTTTTGACGATGTCCACGTCAGAAAAAGGCGAGGAGAGGGATCGAACCCTAGCACTCACCGAGGGTGAGGCTTGGCTTTACCACTGAGCTAACATGGAGAATAGAGAAGTCATAGCAATTGCCAGAATACTAAGACTTAAAACACCACATAAATCAACTGTTATTGAAATCAAACCTACTATAATCACTAATTGGTTATTAACAACAGAAAGAAGTATAGTATTCTGTATATTGTAAACCAAGTTGTTTGTACCTAATAATATTGTGTTTTAGTGAATTAAAACAATTACACATTATTAGCTTTTTAAAAATAAAATAAATAAATAAAACACTTGACACGGCAAACGCACGAGGGGAACCGGACCAATGGAACCAAAATCGACATATTGGTTCTAACATTTGGTTTGATTCTGTTTCCAAATTTCTATAGAATTGAAGTAGTGGTCCTGGTTCCATAATTTTCTTTTAAAAAAAATAAACCAAACCAGACCACCCCTAAGGTCAACTACTCAACTTGAAGAATGAGAATTTACAGCTTAACTTTTAATCCCTCGGTCCAAAAAACCGAATCTCAAGAACAAAAATAATATGAAATGCATGACAAACTATATGCAGGAATTCCTTCTCCACAAAAAAAAAAAAAAAAAAAAAAACAACAAAAAAAAAGAACAAAAAAAAAAAAACAAAAAAAAATATAGGAACACGACTTTCATTTCATCAGCCGGGGGCAATATACCATGATTGGTTTTTGTAGTTTAAACAAAGTCAAACAAAAGAAACGAGTTTCTTCATCTCACAAAAACCGGTAACCTAAAGATTGCCACAAACAGGCAGTAAGTTGCTTTTTCCGTCCCAAAATTATCTTCCCGCTTCTTTTAGGGGTGAGCTCGGCTCGGTTTGGCTCGGTTTTAAGCCAACACCGAAACCGAGCCAATAGCTATCGGTGTGAGGCTTTTGAAACCGTGAAAGATCGGTTTCTTAATGGTTCGGTGGATTTCGGTGTCGGTTTGGTGTCGGTTTGGTTCGGTGTCTACGGGGGCTACTGTTGGGCCTGTTGGCCCAATTTGCACTTTTGCAGCAAGTGTTTGTTTGGGCCCCTAAATTATTGGACTCCCCCAAATAAATATAACAGTTCCATACTTGGCTCACATAAATACCCAACCTCATGTTTTAAATCAAACCATTACCAAAACAAAATAAAATAAAATAGATAGGTATCCATGTTCTTCATAATCTAAAATACTAAAAACATCCATAATGACATCCAACCATAGTCTTAAAGAGAAATAGATAGGTGCATTGTCTAAAAATAAATATAACATAACAGATAGATAGATAGATAGATAGATAGATAGATAGGTGCTGCTTAGTCAAAAAAAAAAAAAAAAAAAAAAAAAAAAAAAAAAAAGAGATATCCTCTTGAATTGTCCAACAATCAATCTCCTCATCTTCAATACTTCAAGAAAAGGTAACTCCTGCATAATCCAAAAACGAAAAAAGTATACTTAATAAAAATGGGAGACCATTGATTTCTAAAGTATCAACACAAGGGAACCAGCCATATGAATAATGCAAGTAAACAGAAAACTATTTAATAAGCAGCAGATACACACACAGCTGTAAGGATTAACAACTACTCCCTCCGTCCCAAAATGATCTTCATACTTTTTTCAACATTACCACGAAGGAACTTTCAGCAATGATTTTAGGGCAAATTGCAATTTAGTTACCTGAGTTTTACACGATGTTTCCATTGGTTCCTGAATCGGTTTTTCGACAAATTGGTTACTCAAGTTTGTCATTTAGTTGCAATGTGGTATAAAAATGGATGGATCGTTTAAAAACTAACAAAAGTGGATGAAAAACCTAACGAGCTTCTTTCAAAATTGCAATGGTTAACCCTACAATTTAAATTTTCCCACTTCAACCCCTAACTCCTAACGAATGTTTAAAAACTAACATAATTTGCATCCATATGTCCAAAGATGAGTGTTTCAGTCATTTTCATTTTATTTATTACATCAAAATTATAAAAATTATGATATCTATCACAAAAATAATAATTTTATTTAACTTATGAAAAATACATCATTCATAAAAATACTAATTTTAGTTACATCTTTGAACTGAATGAGGCCAATATCGCCGAGGTAAGAGATGGTCAAGTGAGCGGACTCGATGGGGATGATGAGTTGAACCAGGTGCATGGACTCGGACCGGAACAGATCCATCGGCGGGCAGCAACCTCCACCGGCTGTCTCCCCCATATATTCTCTTACCGCCACAACACATACACAGTTACTTACCAACGTGGCCTATTATTGTTTATTTTAATGATTGAAATAAATATGATAGACACAGAGAGAAAATAAATTGTGGGGCTAAAATTTGAACTTTTTTATTTATTTTTTAAAATTTTTGGCAATCTGCAAAAGAAAATTTCAATGACTGTTTATGGCAAGAAAATTACGAGTATTATTCATCCCAAAAATTATTACCAAATACTTTTTCAAAAAAAATAAAATTTGAATTGGGTATTTTATTAATTAATGCCTCAAGTATAAGAGTGCACTTAAAGGAGATTGAACCCCTAACTTTTCATATAGAAATGGAATACTGGATACCGTTTGAGTTAAACTTTTTTGGTAAAATTTTAATGGTTGATTTTTATTTTATTTTTTGACTATGTCCACGCTAGAAGGGGGCGAGGAGAGGGATCGAACCCTAGCGCCCACCGAGGGTGAGGATTGGCTTTAAAATGAAACCAATTTGTTTTTTTGTTTTTTTTTTTTTTTGGCTCAAGTTTTTCTAAAACAAACAATTAGAATTTTTAGGTTTATTAATTAATGTCTTTAGATGTTACAAAATTTTTATTATGGGGTAAAAATGTGAATAAGTTGAGTTGGAGGTGCACTTTGCAATTATAAAAGAAACTTGTTAGATTTTCCATCCATTTTCATTAAAAAACTAACAATCCATCCATTTTTATACCACATTGCAACTAAATGACAAACTCGAGTAACCAATTTGACGAAAAACGGATTCAGGAACCAATTGAAACATCGTGTAAAACTCAGGTAACTAAATTGCAAGTTGCCCATGATTTTACGTTGATTAATTTATCCTAATGAAAATCTAAAGCTTGTTATTGATAGTATTGATTATGATGTGTCAATAACAAGTTTTAGATTTTCATTAGTACAATTGAGTCAACCTAAAATTATTGCTCAAAAATCTTTCGCAATAAAGTTGAAAAAAGTATGAATATCATTTTGGGACGGAGGGAGTATAATTATCGCATGTCAGTATCAAGTGTAAACAACTAGTTGAGGATGATGTTGAATATTCTGCATTTGTGTACTAATATCACTCTCCAAGTCCAATGAATGGACAGCTGAGTTAGCTCTGTATTTGAGTATTCCATAACAACCATCCATAAAGAGAAGTAGATGCAGATTTATACATTATTTCTAAAGTATCAACACAATAGGGAAAAGGAAGCTAAAAGTTAAATAATATTATGCCCATGGGACCCCACCATATGAATAATGCAAGTAAACGGAAAACTCGAAAAATCTTTTAGTTAACAACAATTTCATTGGTTTCTTTTCCTTCCCGGTTACAATTTTGTTCATCAACTGCTATCTCTTGATTCTTGCTTTCATCCCCAATTTCAACATCAATGGTTTCTATCTACAAAAACATACAAGCCAAAACAATTAAATTGAAGCACATTAAAAAATCACTAAATCACTACACAAAATAATTCAATACCATAACACCCACTCAGTAATGCAACAACTCATTTCAAATTCCTAAATAAACTGCGAATATTAGGCGACATGTCAACATTCAGCGGCAACCATTACATAAATAAATAATCACATTTACATAATACCCAATTACCCATTCAAATCTTTTGTATCTTTAATTGAAAACAAATAGGCACAATCTCAGAGAAACAACCCATTCAAATCTTAGGGTTTGCGATTTAAGGGGAAAATGGGTTTTGAGAAAGAAAGTACCGTTTGCTGGTTCATGATATGAGAGCAACGAGAGAACTGAGCAGAAGCGCCGGCGGCATCAGGAGCGTTGGCGGTAGCGCAGGCGGTGGAATCACAACCGAATTGTAATACCCGGCCCTAGGCCATTATATTTATTAATTGTAAAACTCTTTTATTTTATCTTGGACTCACAAATTAGGAGTAAGTAGTGGGCTCATGTTGGGCTTTAGTAAATAGAAGTCCAATAGGTTAATGTAACCCTTTTCTTAATAGGAAACTAATAACCCTATTTAAACTAAATACTCTCTCAAATCCCTAGCAGTCTTTATCGCAAAAGAAAAAAAAAAAAAAAAAAACAGAGAACGGAATAGGGAGAGGGGCGGCAACAGAGAGAGAGATCGCAGAGAGGGAGACGGCCAAGGGAAAAGAAGAAGAAGAAAAGAGAGAGAGAATGGTCATTCACAAGGTATTCTTGAACCAAATCTTTTCTTCCCCATCTTTGTTAACACAAATCTTTAGAAATCAATAAGAATTGAACCCTAAAGATGAACTAGGGTTGGGCTATGAACTAAGAAAGGAGGCAATGGTTATTGTGAGAATTGTGTGTGTGTGTGTTGTGCTGTTGTGTGAGTGTGTGCGTGTGTGCTGATTTTGTGTGGGTGGGTGTATCAGATTGTATGTGTGTGGGTGTGTATCAGATTGTGGGTGTGTGCATCAGATTTTAGTGTGTGTGGGTGCATCTGAGTGGTGGGTGTACCAGAGTGTGTGTGTATCAGAGTGGTGGGTGTGTCTGTCAGTAGGTGTACTCAGTAAGTGTGTGCAGAAAGTGTGAAATCAGTGTGTGTAAATTGTATAGTGAAATTGAGAGTTGGGGATTGACTAATAAAAACCCTAGGGGTGTTGTAGTCATTCTTAAAGTTATTGGTTAACTAGGAAAGAGGTTATAGATGACTAAACCATGGGGTTAATCGAGTAAAAAGAAGTAAATTGGGACGGAAGTAAAATAGTATTTTTCGCATGTCTAAGGCTAGACTATTTCATGTTTGTAGATTGTCCAAGCGGAGTAAAGCGAGCTAGTTAAACGCAAGGCTAAGGTAAGGGATTACGCTCTTAGTTGTGTATTGATTCTTAATCCTTTGTTAGGATTCCCAATCTCTGTTTTTATAAAGTAAACTATCTGTGTGGCTAGATAGTCTTTTAATAACTATTCCGTTCTGCGAATTATTCCGTCTCTTGTTATCCACTCTATTGATATTGTTATTGTTCAATAGGGGTATCATGTGTATGATTGATTTTGTAACCTTGGTGTCCAAGTAAGATGTGTATCTTTTAAAAAGTGATCAAGTAAAGTTTGTAAAGTTAAGCTTTGTTTTGTAAAAGCTCTTTAAAGTGAAGTTTTGTAATAAGTAAAGTGATTATAGTTATCCATAATCCCAAAACGGATAAGTGGACCCCTACAGTTATCCATAATCCCGAAACGGATAAGTGGACCCTTACAGTTATCCATAGTTCTAATTTGAACATGTGGACCCCTTTGCGTTGCTTGATGAAGTAACGTAGGTTATCATGATATACCGATTTTGGGTGCGGTCAGTAGAAACCCGAGCCCTGGGTACAGCGCGTGCTTAATCCCTAAATGAAGTAAAGTAAAGAAAAGTAAAGTTTTGTGAAAATGTTGTGTTTTGGAAACTGTCTCTGAAGCCATGTGTTTTCAAGAAATGAATTGTTTTCATCAAGTTAAATGTTTTCAAACTGAGAGTTTGTTTGATCATTGAGTTATCCTTTCGTTGTGAATTCTTGTTATCGTTCCTTTCGGTTATCTCCTCTTAGTACCCGAGGAGATTCCGTATGAACTTGCTGGGCATTGTTCCCTCATTCCTTTCATCCTCATTTTTCCAGGTTATAAGTAAGGATACTAAAGGTCACAAGGAATCGTTGGCGTAGAAGCTGCTTTCGATTGAGGTTAATTAGTAGTTATATGTTTTCGTTATGTTAAGTTGAATGTTATGTTTCCATTGGTTACCATTCTGAGCTAGTGACTTGTACTAGCCGTTATGGGTTTGATTGTTAGTTAAAGTTTGAATTGTGGTTAATAGTAGCCGTTGGGCATTCTGATTTAAGGATTTATTCAAGTTAATGATTATTTAATGGTTTTGGAACGTAGGGGTGTTACAGTTGGTATCAGAGCCCCGGTTTAGGATTACTTGGGAGACTCAGACTTAGAAGTTAAGACTATTGGGAGGAGTAGTACTTAACGATGTTGGGCTTTAGAACTCTGATAAGAACAAAGTATTTTTGGGAAGCACTAATTGAGGAAACATGTTATTTAGGGAAACTTTCCATTTTGGGAAACTTTCTAAGTTTGGAAACTTTCCTTTTATAGAATCTTGCTATTTTAGGAAAGAACCTAAGATAAGATTTCCTCAAAGAATGTAGAGGAATGTAAGTGAACACTTTGGGAGTGACACTTGAAGGGTTATACTAGAACGTTATTCTTTAAGTTGCTTATGCAATTGATGATAATAGTCATATGCCTTTGAGTTATATGGTATTGATAATGGTTATATCCTAATTGTAAGTTAATGACGGACTTAGAAGAAACCAGAAGATGAAATTGAGGCAAAGAACAATTAAGAAAAGAGTAATTCAGAGATATGCACTCAAGATTCAAAAGTTAACTGAAGACTTAGAAGCTGAAAAGACCAGAGTAAGCTTTACACTAGAGGAGCGGATGTAAGATAGGAAAGCATTACTAGACACTTCAAAGAACTGGAAGAAGTAAAGGAGACCATGAATCAAAGTGAGAAGTACTATCATGAAACCAGAGAAGAAGCTCACCAATGGTTTTATGAATTGAAAGATTTGAAGAAAACTAGAACTAGAGAATTGGAACCGACAACACTCATAGGTAATGAAGCGCCAAATGAGGAAGTATTGGTAGCTAAAGAGGAAGTCGAGGACGTAGGAATTAACCTTGGGGACAAGGAAGTTACCCCAATCATTATTGATGATGATGAAGAACTGGAACAAGAGATGGCACCGGTTCGTAGGCACAGAGGTAGGCTAAGAGGTTCTAAGGGAATTCCAAGGGTGCCAAGTGGAAGGCCTAGGAAGGTGTTCCATGATTGAAAAGTGGGACATAGAGTTTATTCTTATTTATAGTATTGATAGTTAGTTCTAGTTTAGAGAAAAATACTAGAATTTTGTTTTGTTAACTTTTATTCCAAGAAGATCCTCGTAGTAAAAGTTATGATTCATTTAAGCAAATAGCCTTGTTAATTGTCTTAAGTTTTATGACGGGTGAGCTATTTAGAACAAAGAAGTACTGGTCAAGTGAAAAGACCATGAGTATTAATTGGCTTATTGAAACAGCCAAAGTGAAATTAGTTTTGGTCTAGTGAAATGATCGAAACAAGAATAAAGTGACCTATTGAAACGGTCAAGTGCAAAAGTAAATGGCGTATTGAAACGGCCAAGTGTGAATGAAAGTAGGTCTAGTAAATCGGCCTGATAGTAAGTAAAGTCTAGTGAAATGTCTTCGCTAAGTAGAGTTGGTCTATTGAAACGACCAGAGATTTAGTAAACCGATCGTTTGTAAAAGTTACGTCCTTTGGGGACGGCCTATTTATGTGAAAATATTAAGCATAGTAGCAATGCTTGTGTTGGCATGAGCAATAGTGTTAAATGCGAGAGTTAACCTGGATTAGGTAAGATTGGTCTAGTAAAGTTGACTAATGAAGATAGTGACGGTTTATTGAAGCGACCGGTGGTCTAGTGAATGACCTATAAATTGAATGTTAGTCTGTGGAGACGATCTATAGTATGAGAGTGCGTGAAAACGTTTCGTATTCATGATACTAATGATAGTATCATATTATCTGGCAAGTGTTCGAAACACCAGAGTGTCTGAGTTTATGATGCTAACTCAAGGAAGTACGAAGGTGGACGACTATGGTGCTAGATTCACCGATTTGTTAGAATTTGCCCATTGATCTTCGATGATGAAGAGCAGAAAGCCCGAAAATTTGAATATGGTTTGAATGACCGAATCAGATACAGAATTACTCCGTTAATGCTATCAACCTATGATCAAGCATTGGATAGGGCAAGGATAGTGGAGGAAGAAGCAGATAGTTATCGCAGTAAGCGAGAAGATAAGAAAAAATCAACTGAGAAGGAGTCGACTGGATCTAAGGGAAGCTAGAACCGCGATGGGAATATCAATAAGCGGAAGGCTACTGAGGATCGTAAAAAGGACAGTATTGCTAGTAAGTACCAGAGTAAAGGTCATAGAAACCAAATGGATGGCAATAAGAACGACGCCAAAGGGCAAAGTCCTGATGAGAAGTGCCAAATGATTGCTTGGATAAGAAAATGAATTTAATTCTTGAGGCGTTAGAGAATTCTTTAGTTATAGATATTCAACTAGAGAATCGATCCCTATTACGTCTATATATAAGAAGTGTCCTTTGAAAGTGGACGGGAAAAAAGCTTGAGGTTGATCTCATTAGCTTGGAAATCGAAGAATTTGATGTGATTTTGGGAATGGATTGGTTAGCTGCATATCATGCCAAAGTAGACTGTTTAAAAAAAAAAAAAAAGGAAGTAAACTTCGAATTACCCTCTGGAGAAAGATTCTATTTTCAAGGATCGAAACCGAGAGTTCGGACCGATCTGATTTTTGTAATGGAGACTCGTAAACTGTTAAGGAAGGGTTGTGAGGGCCTTCTAGCGTATGTTAGTGAGTAAAACAAGAAAGGAGTGACCATAGAATCTCTTTCCATAGTAAGGGATTTTAAAGATGTTTCCCTGAGGACTTACCGGGAACACCACCGGAGCGAGTAGAGTTTTCAATAGATTTAGCACCATAGACTGCACCGATTTCGAGAGCACCATATAGGATGGCTCTGCCGGAACTTAAAGAGTTAAAGGAACAGTTACAAGAGTTATTGGACACGGGTCTAATTAGGCCAAGTGCATCACCGTGGGGTGCGCCGGTATTATTTGCAAAGAAGAAGGATGGGTCAATGAGGTTATGTATTGACTATCGGGAGTTAAACCGTGCAACGATTAAGAATAAGTATCATTTACCTAGAATCGATGATTTGTTTGATCAACTCCAGGGTGCATGTTATTTCTCTAAGATTGATCTGCGTTCGGGTTACCATCAGTTGAGAGTGAAAAGGAAGATGTGGCAAAGACGGCTTTTAGGACGAGGTATGGGCACTATGAGTTCCTGGTAATGCCGTTTGGATTGACAAATGCACCTGCTGTGTTTATGGAGCTTATGAATAGAGTATTTCAATAGTACTTAGACAAGTGTGTAATAGTATTCATCGACGACATCTTGGTGTACTCTAAGTCAAAAGACGAGCATGAAGAACATTTGGAATTAGTATTGCAGATTCTGAGAGAACAAAAGTTGTATGCCAAGTTTAAGAAGTGTGAGTTCTGGCTTGAGGAAGTAGCGTTCTTGGGACATGTGGTGTCTAAGAATGGGGTAGTAGTTGACCCTGCAAAGGTTGAGGCTATAGTTAATTGGGAGAGACCAACTTCTATTAGTGAGATAAGGAGCTTTTTGGGTTTAGCAAGATACTACCGTAGATTCGTAGAAGGGTTTTCAAAGTTATCCCTACCATTGACCAAGTTAACCACAAAAGGGACAAGATTTTTGTGGTCAGACGATTGTGAGAGGAGTTTTCAAGAATTGAAAGGGCGATTGGTGTCTGCGCCTGTTCTTACGTTACCAACAAACAGTGATGGCTTTGTGATTTATAGTGATGCTTCATTGAAAGGTTTGGGTTGTGTGTTGATGCAAAATGACAAAGTGGTGGCTTATGCGTCTAGGCAACTCAAGAACCACGAGAAAAATTATCCTACCTACGATTTGGAGTTAGCGGCCGTGGTGTTTGCATTGAAGATTTGGAGACACTATTTGTATGGGGTACCACGTGAAATTTACACCGACCATAAAAGTCCTAAGTATATTTTCACTCAGAAGGAGTTGAATATGAGACAGAGGAGATGGATAGAATTACTTAAGGATTATGATTGCAAAATCCTGCATCATCCTGGAAAGGCCAATAAGGTAGCAGATGCGTTAAGCAGAAAGAACCATGGGACATTAGCGATCATGATTTCTAAGGGGGTAAGTGAATTGAGAAATAGTGAAATAGTAAAGCTGGAAGTTCAAGTTAAAGGTTATTTGGCTCAGATGAGTGTCCAACCAACATTGTTAGTGAGAATCAAGGAAGCCCAGAATGTGGATGACGAGTTAAAAGCGATTCACAAGGTTATCGGTAGGAAGGGAATGGCAGATTTCCGTGTTAGTAATGACGGGATTATGAGATATCGATCGAGGATTTGGGTGCCTAATAATGATAGTATCAAAAGGGAAATTCTTGAGGAAGCTCACTGTTCAAGGTTTTCGGTTCACCCTGGGAGTACTAAGATGTACCGGGACTTAAAGGAATCTTTTTGGTGGAATAATATGAAGAGTGAGGTAGCAGAATTCGTTTCTAAGTGTTTGGTGTGTCAACAAGTGAAAAGTGAACACCAGAAACCCGCGGGACTACTGCAACCGTTACCTATTCCAGAGTGAAAGTGGGAACACATCACTATGGATCTGGTGATTGGACTTCCTAAGACGTTGAAGGGTCATAATGCAATTTGGGTCATAGTGGATAGGCTCTCTAAATCGGCTCACTTTCTAGCGATCAAGGTGACTGATTCGTTGGAGAAGTTAGCTAAGTTGTACGTGGATGAGATCGTGAGGTTATATGGGATACCGGTCTCTATAGTGTCAGACCGAGATGCGAGGTTCACATCAAATTTCTGGAAGAGTTTACAGAAAGCGTTAGGGACGGAGTTAACTATGAGTACAGCATTTCACCCTCAGACAGACGGACAGTCAGAAAGGATGATTCAAACTCTCGAAGACCTATTGAGAGCAACGTCGTTAGATTGGCAAGGAGCGTGGGATGATCATCTACCACTAGTGGAATTTGCCTACAATAACAGTTACCACTATAGTATTAGAATGGCGCCGTATGAAGCTCTGTATGGGCGGAAATGTAGATCGCTTGGGTGTTGGGATGAAGTAGGCGAGAGAAAGTTGACTGGAGCCGAGATTGTTCAAGTAACGGCGGATAAAGTTCAACAGATTCGCAAATGGTTGTTAACTGCGCAGAGTAGGCAGAAATCGTATGCAGAAAATCGAAGGCGCGATCTGGAGTTTCAAATAGGATATCATGTGTTCTTGAAGATCTCACCGACCAAAGGGGTCATGCGGTTTGGAATTCGTGGAAAGTTAACTCCTAGATACGTGGGGCCATTCGAGATTCTAGAACGAATAGGGGCGGTAGCCTATAAGTTGACTCTACCTCCTGTGCTGTCTGGTGTGCACAACGTGTTCCACGTGTCGATGTTGAGGAAGTACGTAGCTGACCCGAGCCACGTCATAGAGTACAAACAGTTACGATTTCGTGAAGACTTGAGTTATGATGAGAAGCCGGTAAAGATTGTAGACCGTAAAGATCAAGTATTGCGGAAGCGAGTGATTCCGTACGTAAAGGTGCAGTGGAGCAATCACACGGAAAGAGAAGCCACGTGGGAGCTCGAAAGTGAAATGCGTGATATGTATCCCGCTTTGTTTGATGTTTAAGGTACGTTTAGTTTGGAGGACCAAACTCTTTTAAGGGGGTAAGAATGTAATACCCGGCCCTAGGCCATTATATTTATTAATTGTAAAACTCTTTTATTTTATCTTGGACTCACAAATTAGGAGTAAGTAGTGGGCTCATGTTAGGCTTTAGTAAATAGAAGTCCAATAGGTTAATGTAACCCTTTTCTTAATAGGAAACTAATAACCCTATTTAAACTAAATACTCTCTCAAATCCCTAGCAGTCTTTATCGCAAAAGAAAAAAAAAAAAAAAACAAAAAAAAAAAAAACAAACAGAGAACGGAATAGGGAGAGGGGCGGCAACAGAGAGAGAGATCGCAGAGAGGGAGACGGCCAAGGGAAAAGAAGAAGAAGAAAAGAGAGAGAGAGAATGGTCATTCACAAGGTATTCTTGAACCCAATCTTTTCTTCCCCATCTTTGTTAACACAAATCTTTAGAAATCAATAAGAATTGAACCCTAAAGATGAACTAGGGTTGGGCTATGAACTAAGAAAGGAGGCAATGGTTATTGTGTGAATTGTGTGTGTGTGTGTGTGTGCTGTTGTGTGAGTGTGTGCGTGTGTGCTGATTTTGTGTGGGTGGGTGTATCAGATTGTATGTGTGTGGTGTGTATCAGATTGTGGGTGTGCATCAGATTTTAGTGTGTGTGGGTGCATCTGAGTGGTGGGTGTACCAGAGTGTGTGTGTATCAGAGTGGTGGGTGTGTCTGTCAGTAGGTGTACTCAGTAGTGTGTGCAGAAAGTGTGAAATCAGTGTGTGTAAATTGTATAGTGAAATTGAGAGTTGGGGATTGACTAATAAAAACCCTAGGGGTGTTGTAGTCATTCTTAAAGTTATTGGTTAACTAGGAAAGAGGTTATAGATGACTAAACCATGGGGTTAATCGAGTAAAAAGAAGTAAATTGGGACGGAAGTAAAATAGTATTTTTCGCATGTCTAAGGCTAGACTATTTCATGTTTGTAGATTGTCCAAGCGGAGTAAAGCGAGCTAGTTAAACGCAAGGCTAAGGTAAGGGATTACGCTCTTAGTTGTGTATTGATTCTTAATCCTTTGTTAGGATTCCCAATCTCTGTTTTTATAAAGTAAACTATCTGTGTGGCTAGATAGTCTTTTATAACTATTCCGTTCTGCGAATTATTCCGTCTCTTGTTATCCACTCTATTGATATTGTTATTGTTCAATAGGGGTATCATGTGTATGATTGATTTTGTAACCTTGGTGTCCAAGTAAGATGTGTATCTTTTAAAAAGTGATCAAGTAAAGTTTGTAAAGTTAAGCTTTGTTTTTGTAAAAGCTCTTTAAAGTGAAGTTTTGTAATAAGTAAAGTGATTATAGTTATCCATAATCCCGAAACGGATAAGTGGACCCCTACAGTTATCCATAATCCCGAAACGGATAAGTGGACCCTTACAGTTATCCATAGTTCTAATTTTGAACATGTGGACCCCTTTGCGTTGCTTGATGAAGTAACGTAGGTTATCATGATATACCGATTTTGGGTGCGGTCAGTAGATACCCGAGCCCTGGGTACAGCGCGTGCTTAATCCCTAAATGAAGTAAAGTAAAGAAAAGTAAAGTTTTGTGAAAATGTTGTGTTTTGGAAACTGTCTCTGAAGCCATGTGTTTTCAAGAATGAATTGTTTTCATCAAGTTAAATGTTTTCAAACTGAGAGTTTGTTTGATCATTGAGTTATCCTTTCGTTGTGAATTCTTGTTATCGTTCCTTTCGGTTATCTCCTCTTAGTACCCGAGAGATTCCGTATGAACTTGCTGGGCATTGTTCGCTCATTCCTTTCATCCTCATTTTTCCAGGTTATAAGTAAGGGTACTAAAGGTCACAAGGAATCGTTGGCGTAGAAGCTGCTTTCGATTGAGGTTAATTAGTAGTTATATGTTTTCGTTATGTTAAGTTGAATGTTATGTTTCCATTGGTTACCATTCTGAGCTAGTGACTTGTACTAGCCGTTATGGGTTTTGATTGTTAGTTAAAGTTTGAATTGTGGTTAATAGTAGCCGTTGGGCATTCTGATTTAAGGATTTATTCAAGTTATGATTATTTAATGGTTGTGGAACGTAGTGGGGTGTTACAGTTGGTATCAGAGCCCCGGTTTAGGATTACTTGGGAGACTCAGACTTAGAAGTTAAGACTATTGGGAGGAGTAGTACTTAACGATGTTGGGCTTTAGAACTCTGATAAGAACAAAGTATTTTTGGGAAGCACTAATTGAGGAAACATGTTATTTAGGGAAACTTTCCATTTTGGGAAACTTTCTAAGTTTGGAAACTTTCCTTTTATAGAATCTTGCTATTTTAGGAAAGAACCTAAGATAAGATTTCCTCAAAGAATGTAGAGAATGTAAGTGAACACTTTGGGAGTGACACTTGAAGGGTTATACTAGAACGTTATTCTTTAAGTTGCTTATGCAATTGATGATAATAGTCATATGCCTTTGAGTTATATGGTATTGATAATGGTTATATCCTAATTGTAGTTAATGACGGACTTAGAAGAAACCAGAAGATGAAATTGAGGCAAAGAACAATTAAGAAAAGAGTATTCAGAGATATGCACTCAAGATTCAAAGTTAACTGAAGACTTAGAAGCTGAAAAGACCAGAGTAAGCTTTACACTAGAGGAGCGGATGTAAGATAGGAAAGCATTACTAGACACTTCAAAGAACTGGAAGAAGTAAAGGAGACCATGAATCAAAGTGAGAAGTACTATCATGAAACCAGAGAAGAAGCTCACCAATGGTTTTATGAATTGAAAGATTTGAAGAAAACTAGAACTAGAGAATTGGAACCGACAACACTCATAGGTAATGAAGCGCCAAATGAGGAAGTATTGGTAGCTAAAGAGGAAGTCGAGGACGTAGGAATTAACCTTGGGGACAAGGAAGTTACCCCAATCATTATTGATGATGATGAAGAACTGGAACAAGAGATGGCACCGGTTCGTAGGCACAGAGGTAGGCTAAGAGGTTCTAAGGGAATTCCAAGGGTGCCAAGTGGAAGGCCTAGGAAGGTGTTCCATGATTGAAAAGTGGGACATAGAGTTATTCTTATTTATAGTATTGATAGTTAGTTCTAGTTTAGAGAAAAATACTAGAATTTTGTTTTGTTAACTTTTATTCCAAGAAGATCCTCGTAGTAAAAGTTATGATTCATTTAAGCAAATAGCCTTGTTAATTGTCTTAAGTTTTATGACGGGTGAGCTATTTAGAACAAAGAAGTACTGGTCAAGTGAAAAGACCATGAGTATTAATTGGCTTATTGAAACAGCCAAAGTGAAATTAGTTTTTGGTCTAGTGAAATGATCGAAACAAGAATAAAGTGACCTATTGAAACGGTCAAGTGCAAAAGTAAATGGCGTATTGAAACGGCCAAGTGTGAATGAAAGTAGGTCTAGTAAATCGGCCTGATAGTAAGTAAAGTCTAGTGAAATGTCTTCGCTAAGTAGAGTTGGTCTATTGAAACGACCAGAGATTTAGTAAACCGATCGTTTGTAAAAGTTACGTCCTTTGGGGACGGCCTATTTATGTGAAAATATTAAGCATAGTAGCAATGCTTGTGTTGGCATGAGCAATAGTGTTAAATGCGAGAGTTAACCTGGATTAGGTAAGATTGGTCTAGTAAAGTTGACTAATGAAGATAGTGACGGTTTATTGAAGCGACCGGTGGTCTAGTGAATGACCTATAAATTGAATGTTAGTCTGTGGAGACGATCTATAGTATGAGAGTGCGTGAAAACGTTTCGTATTCATGATACTAATGATAGTATCATATTATCCGGCAAGTGTTCGAAAACACCAGAGTGTCTGAGTTTATGATGCTAACTCAAGGAAGTACGAAGGTGGACGACTATGGTGCTAGATTCACCGATTTGTTAGAATTTGCCCATTGATCTTCGATGATGAAGAGCAGAAAGCCCGAAAATTTGAATATGGTTTGAATGACCGAATCAGATACAGAATTACTCCGTTAATGCTATCAACCTATGATCAAGCATTGGATAGGGCAAGGATAGTGGAGGAAGAAGCAGATAGTTATCGCAGTAAGCGAGAAGATAAGAAAATCAACTGAGAAAGAGTCGACTGGATCTAAGGGAAGCTAGAACCGCGCAGGGAATATCATAAGCGAAGGCTACTGAGGATCGTAAAAAGGACAGTATGCTAGTAAGTACCGAGAGTAAAGGTCATAGAAACCAAATGGATGGCAATAAGAACGACGCCAAAGGGCAAAGTCCTGATGAGAAGTGCCAAATGATTGCTTGGATAAGAAAATGAATTTAATTCTTGAGGCGTTATAGAATCTTTAGTTATAGATATTCAAACTAGAGAATCGATCCTATTACGTCTATATATAAGAAGTGTCCTTTGAAAGTGGACGGGAAAAAGCTTGAGGTTGATCTCATTAGCTTGGAAATCGAAGAATTTGATGTGATTTTGGAATGGATTGGTTAGCTGCATATCATGCCAAAGTAGACTGTTTAAAAAAAAAAAAAAAAGGAAGTAAACTTCGAATTACCCTCTGGAGAAAGATTCTATTTTCAAGGATCGAAACCGAGAGTTCGACCGATCTGATTTTTGTAATGAGACTCGTAAACTGTTAAGGAAGGGTTGTGAGGGCCTTCTAGCGTATGTTGTGAGTAAACAAGAAGGAGTGACCATAGAATCTCTTTCCATAGTAAGGGATTTTAAAGATGTTTTCCCTGAGGACTTACCGGGAACACCACCGGAGCGAGTAGAGTTTTCAATAGATTTAGCACCATAGACTGCACCGATTTCGAGAGCACCATATAGGATGCTCCGCCGGAACTTAAAGAGTTAAAGGAACAGTTACAAGAGTTATTGGACCACGGGTCTAATTAGGCCAAGTGCATCACCGTGGGGTGCGCCGGTATTATTTGCAAAGAAGAAGGATGGGTCAATGAGGTTATGTATTGACTATCGGGAGTTAAACCGTGCAACGATTAAGAATAAGTATCATTTACCTAAAATCGATGATTTGTTTGATCAACTCCAGGTGCATGTTATTTCTCTAAGATTGATCTGCGTTCGGGTTACCATCAGTTGAGAGTGAAAAAGGAAGATGTGGCAAAGACGGCTTTTAGGACGAGGTATGGGCACTATGAGTTCCTGGTAATGCCGTTTGGATTGACAAATGCACCTGCTGTGTTTATGGAGCTTATGAATAGAGTATTTCAATAGTACTTAGACAAGTGTGTAATAGTATTCATCGACGA